>JAHWGI010000580.1:0-116262 GCA_029379305.1 Frankliniella fusca
AGAAGGAGATTGTTTTTGTTGCTTTGATATCTCACTTTTTATTGTGTACTTTATAATGTAAAGTTTTTTTTGTTTTTTTTTTTACTATTTTGTGTTCACTTTAGTGTATCTCATTTTCTACTGTCTGTGTTATTGGCAGTGATTCTGACGAATAAGAGCTCACTTTGTGTGAAGTATGTATGATCATTGTGCCTCCTGTTGTATACAAATTTTTACTAGAAATCCTGTCATAATTGTCTAATACATCTTCAAGTACACTAAGTGTATTTTTCACTTCTTCCCTCTCCATTCTGCTGAACAGTGCGCTGGTCATGCATGCTGCTGCTTACTTCCAATGTGGATTATTTGGTTCAGTGAAATTAGCAGTACAGAGAAATCACATTTGCTCAAGGGGTTAATGATTCAAGCAGCCCTCCTTCTTTTGTGGAATACCATTTTTGTCTGCTACCAACCATAAACAGAAAAACAAGCTACAGTTTTAAGAGGACAGTTTCTAGGTGACTTTCAATAATTTGGTGCAGAAACAGAGAAATGTTCTTCCAGGCATTTCATTGACTTGAGTGAAACGAAATTTGAAAGTGAACAGCGACTGGGAAAGGTTTGGGGAAAGGAGGTTGTGAACAATGTTGTCAATCGCCGCCCTCCGCTATTTCCTTTCCGTGTTCTGTCAGCATCCCTCGTCTGAAAGTAGCCACATCTTTGACGACTAGTTTTATATTTTCTTTCGAAAGCAGGGATAATTAACTTACACCAATATTTGTGTGGATGAATCTTTTCTAGCAGCAAAGTCCGTGTGTGTGGTGAAAAGAACTCACTTGCAACTTACAAGGTGAGCTGTGGTCCTCTGGAACGGTCTAGAATCTGGAATGTGTGTAACCATGGGTTATTGTCTTGTCAGAAAGTATTGGCGAAGATTTGCGTGCCTGTCTTTAAACGTAGCTTTCACTGGAGATTCCGTTTATTTATTAATTTATTCACATTTTTTATGTGCTCTGTCGGAAGAGGTTATGTCCGCCTTCGTTCGTGTGTGTACTTCTGCGTAGCATTATCATTTCGTTGTTTCTGTTGCTACAATAATGTCATTCTACTTCCTTTTCTGCTTTGGACGACCCTGAAAAACTTTTCTTTTGAAAAAGAGAAATAAATGTTACACTAGTGTATCATTTGTTACAGGTGATATCATATGAGGTAGAGAGATCTTACTGTGTATGAAATTCTCAAAACTATGGTCCCATGGACTTCATTTCATTACTTGAAGAGGTGAGAATTAAAGCGCTGTTAATTTTTACTTTATTTATTATAAATGCTTTTAAAGCGGTGTTGTTTACAGGCAAGCCGATGTTACTGTTCATTGTCTCGGCACCGATGCTGGTTACCGTTCCACCTGCCAATGCCAGGAAGATAAGTACATTTCTTACCCTCGCTTGAAGAATCTTCACTTTTGGGGACTGCCATTTACAATGTTACATGTTACATGTTATAGTGGGAGGAGCATTCTCTTTGGTCTCTTGGTTAATTGTCAAACTCAGAGAATTTGGATATCGTTCTTTTACATATGTGTTATGGTGCTTATATGTCAGGGTATGACTTTGTTCTGTTCTGTCACTGTCTTAAAAATGATTGCCGAGTCTTTCTTGTTTGCGACCTGAACTATTTTCTCGTTAATCTTACCTGGCAACGTGACCCTAAGTCTCCATCATTGATGATTTTCTCTCTGCATATCATGTTGGTTTCTAAAGTATTAGCTGTTTAAAAAAAGATGTTTGGTTATTGCCTTATTTGTGTGTCTCACTGTGCTGCCTATTCCGAACATAGATTGTCTCTGTGTGTGTTATTTGTGTATGCTTTTGATTGATGTTTAATTGAATCTGAATTTTTAGCGGTCTTGATCTCTTTTGTTGTTGTTTGTGTCTGCCTTTTCTTTGCGAATACATTGCTCTTTGAACTGCTTGCCGTCATGTTTTTGCTGTATGAATCTTGACGTGTATTATGTGTGAAAGTGTTGCAAATTCTGGTTTTCATGCATCCTTGTTTTTTATTATGATTATTATTATTATTATTTCTATTGTTTTGTTTTTTCATGCTTTTTATGTGTGTGCTTTTTGATTGACCTTTACTTGAACATTGAAGTTTTACCGGTCTTGCTATGTTTGCTTTATTTTCACTTGTTTCTGTCTCCTTAATTTTGAAGTGTTTTGTTTATACCCCTTGTTCTGATTCTTGCTGTGTTTTTGTGTGCATGAGCTGTTCTATGACTTTCTCTGAAAGGAAATTGTTGTTTTTTTTTTTTTTTTTTTTTTGTTTGTTGGAACTAGCCTTATGTGATTGATTGAGTTGTTTGTGCACTTGATTTTTGAACCGACTTACTCTTTGTTTTTATCTGCAAAACGTTCTTGTGTTGGAACTGGTTGGTTTTTGGTGTTATTCTGTGATTTGAATCTTTCCTTGTTATTGAGTGACAATTTGCTACTTTTTCTGATCTAAAATTATTGCAATTGTATTTTAAAATGAGTCTGTTGTGTGAGTTTGTCGTACTCTGCCTTGTGCTCTTTTCATCTATCATTTAAGCCTGCTGTATTTTTTATTATTGTCTTAGCCCCGGTGCCAAAACTTACTGTCACTCTTAGGTCTCTAACTTATGAGTTCATATTTACTGCCATAACTTGTTCTGTTTTCCAGAGTCAGTGATTGAAGAGGCTAACCTTCAGCAGCAGCAAGTACTCTTCCATGCCACAGCAAATGCTTCGAGGTTGCTGCGGCAAAGTTCAATCTAAATTGCAGTTCTCCTCCCAATAGGATATCTACTTTTTTTGGCCTTCAAAGTAATGCGGGTGAGTTTCAACATTTTGTTGATTAATAATTATGTAGACATATTGAAATTAAGTTGATTTTGTTTATTTCAGTTGGTTTTTCCTTTAAAATGACTAGTTCAGTATCAGTATCGATTTCGCTGAAGAAACAATTTGCCATTCAAGAACGAAGCGAACTGCTTTTTAATTTACTATGGTGGATTCTATTTTGTAAAGATCATCAATATTTGTAGTTTATATTATTACTTTGTTCTTGCATGTCATTTGGCTACTCTGTCTAGAAGTTTGGCCTTACCCCTCAATTACAATGATAAGCAAGCAGACTTATGGTTACCTTAAGTTTGAATCTCCACCTATTACAATACTCTTTGATTTAACTCACATGTCATTTTTTAAATATTATTAAAGTAAGATCCCAAATCGCAGACACTTTTAATCATTAAAAACTCAACCCTACCTCAGCGCTACCACATTTTTCACAACCACAAAGCCAACTAATTTCATTATAGCTCTGTACTTTTTTAGTTCTTGTTCCCATAAATGTCGCAAAGTATTCACCTCTGGCATTTACTGCAATCCTGAGAAACAGACACACCCTTACCTGTCCTGTAAGGGTAGCCTCAAGCTCGCGTCGGATGGCAGCAGGGAATGCTGAGGCTTGTAAACCTGATAACCTAAGCATGAGCGGAGCGATGGGTTGCCTACCCCTTGAGCGCCAGGGGCTTCTTGCATGTCGAAAGGGTTTGCCTACCGTACAGGCAGCGACTTAACACACAAGTCTGCGATTTATAGTCCTCTGCAATTGTTGCCCTACATCCTTGGAATGGAAGCCGAAAGACCAGAGACACACAGATACTCGTGCACTACAAGTGGATAGGAGCCGCGGGAGCACGGGCTGACCTCCACGATGACGGCCTTCCCTCCCTCATCCTCGGCGTACAGGTCTGTCATTGTCACTCCAAAATCGCGGGGGTGGCGACCAGGATGCCGACTTCCTGTCACGCATCCGGCGCGCCAGAACGTCGTCTCCCCCCTGCGGGCGGCGGCGAGGACAGAGCTCGAGGTCTCGGTGACAGGCGCACGTCCCCGACGACGACGGCGAGGTCCTGGCGACGGGCGTACCGGGTGTCCAAGCTAAGACATGAACGGCAGTTGGGTTGCATACGCTACTAGGCGCTGGGAATGGAGCCGAGCCGGCGGCAGCGGCTGTGGAGAGGGACCCCCCTCTCCCCCCCCTCCACCACCCGGCTGATGGAGGGAGCCGTGACAGGGAGTAGCGCGGCTCAGAGCCGAGCCAGGGCGAGGCGGGGTGGGGGTCGCTCCATCACACTTTTGCCATGTGTGCGAGTAAGACACGTCGGCTGCTAGTGTTGTCCGCGGAGAAAGGCTCGCAATCTCGCGGGGGAGGCTCGCGGGCCTGCGAAGGACGCTCGCGATCTCGCAGGGGAGGCTCGCGGGCCCGCGAAGGACGCTCGCGATCTCGCGGGGGAGGCTCGCGATCTCGCGGGGGAGGCTCGCGATCTCGCGGGGGAGGCTCGCGGTCTCGCGGGTGAGGCTCGCGGGCCCGCGGGAGACGCGCGGGGGTGCGTAGCCAGTTCGCGAGGTCTGAAGGGCCTCCCCCACCCCGCCTCGCCCTGGCTCGGCTCTGTAGCGGGTGTTCAGCAAATACACGACATTCGAATGGGTTGCCTACCACCCCCGGCGCTACTGCTCCCCGCGCCAGACGCGCCAGGCGCGCCAGGCGCGCCAGTCGGCTGCAGCCGCGGCTATGCAGCGCTCTACAACGCCGCCGTCAGCAGGGCGGGGGAAGGGAGGTGTTGGGGGAGTGTTCGTGCTCGTTGCTGCAAACATTGGGAGGAAGACGCATAGAGAGTGGACATGAATGACTGCGCCTTATGTCTTTGACATCTTGCCTGCAGTGCATTCGTGTACTAAGGGGTGTCCTACTCTGAGTAAGACGAACTCATTCCGGGCGCGATCAGCCGATCAGTGCGTTGACATTCTTCTTCTTCTTCTTCTTCTTCTTCTTCTTCCTCTTCTTCTTCCAAGCGCTCCTGTGACCCAGTGCTATATAATAACAAGAAAGGAAGGCCTTCAGGTAGAGGCAGTTTTGGGGACTGTGTAAAATTATCTACATTGATTATTTATTTTGATTATTTATATTGATTATTTATATTGATTATTTATATTGATTATTTATATTGATTATTTATATTGATTATTTATATTGTATATTTATATTGATTATTTATATTGATTATTTATATTCATCCGAGTGTTTCATCCTTAAGAGTAGCTTCCCACCCATATACCGACCGAGGGGGCCTCAACTCACCCAAAATCTCTGTACACATGATTTCAAGATTTCACATGGTTTCACATGATTACATCTCTTAGAATTGAAAGAAATAATTCGTAAAGTAAATTCAAGCGTATTTTGAGCTTTATGAGCCCAAAACACGCACTCAGATCAATTTTTTCCAACAACAGATCCACATCTTTTGACAATGATTTCGAAGATATCAGCGATTGTGTGCACATGATTTCAAGAGTTGAGGCCCCCTCGGTACCGACCGTACGGCGGCCGGTTCCCGCAGCGCGACTACATGGTCTTGCAGCGAAGCGGTCGGATGTTTGGCTACCTCTCACTCCCGCTCTTATCCCACAGACCTTAAAGTGCATATAGATGCATTGACCTGTGCAATATAGCACAGTCCCATTGACGCATCGATGAGGCGACTGCAAACGACAATTCTCATTCTCATTCATCGCAAAACGTTGACGTTGACCCTACACCTCCGTAACTAGAACGGCCGTAAAAATTTATTCACATTCGCCTGCGACGAGCTACGCGAGTGGCCCGCGAGATGACAGGCCACGAGGGCCCGCCCCACTGGGGGTGATCCACGAGCTACTCTGTAGTTGTAGTTACGCTGTGCCCGGTGCCCGGGTACCTTACCTGATCGCCTCCAAGACGTTATGCATTCGGTTCCAAGAGCTGGGGATTAAGGGAATAATGAGACATTTGAGTTGTACACTAGATTTAAAAGCAAGCCTTTATTTCAAACAAAGCGTGCAAAAAAGAAAGAAAAAAGAAAAAAAAATCTTCTAGAAAGTATATTACTTTGGGGGCTTTTGACTGGGCAAAGCAGGCAGAAATGCAGATTAGCGCAGGAAGGAGCAGCAGGTCATATTGGCAAGCGAAGTGCACTGTTCGCACTCCTCCTCAGATCAGACGGCATTCTTACAGCACTCACATGCAACAAAATAAAACAACAAAACACTTTATCAGTATTTACACTACAAGAGACGAAGTCTTCCACCCTACGAAAAGGACAGACGTCTCCGCGGCACTACAGCTGGAATTCTATGACGGCTTATCGGCTAAACACACTGCTTTGACGATGCTGTTCAGTAACACCACATACTCTAGAAACTCAAGGGTGTGCATGACACGCTTATTTTGGAGTCAACCACTAAAATGGAGTGTGCTTGCAAGGCATTCTCTAAATAAAAGCATGTCAGCCAGGCATGCACCAAGACGAATAGAGCTTGTCGGGCACACTCCAAGCGTGCCATGCACACACTTGAGTTTCTAGAGTAATACGAATACGCAGTCAGTGCCAAGCATGCATGTCCTGTCTCGATGACAGGACGCCTTGACGCTTATTAAACACTTAATAACACAGGCCAGACGTTTCTTGATAAAAAACAATTCTGTGCGAAGGTAAGGTAACAATATTATTGTTATTAGGTACAATCAGATTTGTTTGTAAGCAAGCGACTGGGGAACTGGTACTCGGCCATTGAGTTCGAGTCAGATAGACTGTGGACGTGGCGTTGGTTGAAGGGGAAGTGGGTCACATCTGCTCGTGATTTCCCCACGAGTGTGAACGACCGCGGAATCGCCCTGCAGTGGCTGAGCGTAGGGCTGTGACGGGTACGTTACAGTTTGTTTGACTCCTTGTGTTGCCTTCGCCGGCCTCGCAGGAACTCGCTCGGTACGCTCACCCTTGCCTTAGTTGGCCGTGGCGAGGCGCCTTGCGCGTAGGCAGCACCATTACATATCAGTATTGCAGGCTGGCCTACATTGCCCCTGGCGGCAGCGGCGCGTCGCAGCGCGGGGTCGAGGTGCCGTTCATCGCCGCTAGGTGTCGCTGCTCCTGCTGCCTCCCTTCCCCGGGCCCAATCAGCAAGGACGACTTGGGGCTGGAGAAGTCGTCCTCTTTAGCTGCCTAATCTATGGTCTCCGTGTGTTGTTTTACCGACTTGCTTGTCGCGAACTGTCCTAGCACTGACTTGTACTTAACAGGTGGTTAGGCGAGAAAGGTTGAAACGCCGCCGCGAGAACCGTTGTTTAAGACATTGGCATTGATTATTTTTATTGACTATTTCTATTCATTATTTCTATTCATTATTTCTATTCATTATTTTTATTCATTATTTCTATTCATTATTTCTATTCATTATTTTTATTCATTATTTTTATTCATTATTTTTATTCATTATTTTTATTCATTATTTTTATTCATTATTTTTATTCATTATTTTTATTATTCTGGTAGAGGTAATTTTTGTCCGTCCATCAGATAATAAAAATAGTATTAAAATATGGTAGAGGTAATTTTGGTAGAGGTAAGGCGGTACATCCGGACTAAAAGGGGATTTTGCGGTTTTTGAAATCCCTCCGAAGTCCTTTTCGAGAGGAATCTCTATGAAGTCCTTCCTCTGTCGATCCATGTTTTTCCATGGTTCACAGAACATGTAGAAAAACGCATTTTAGGTCATTTTTAGCGCGTCATACGACATCAGAGGGGCCGTAGATACTCTATGAATACATTTATGAACATATGATATCATACTGAATTTTGAATGAGACAGATAGGCGCTCTGTAGCCCTTTCAGATGAGATTGGAGAGTGGCATAGGAGGTACTTTCGAGGGACTTCAGAAGGGATTCCGTGGACAGGGATTCCGAAATCCCAAGTCCCTAGAATGCACCATCTGGATACATTTTAGGGATTTGGAATTAGGGACTCTGGAGGGATTTGGAATTAGGGACCTCAGAGGGACTTCCTTTTTTATTAGGGTTACTTTCCGATTTTCCTCTTAAATGTTAGCAAATTTCCAGATCCCAATAAGTTCTATATGGGTGCACGCGTCAATGCATAAATTGTGAAACTACTTGAATAGTAAGTTATATGTACACTGTTGTAAGGAAAAAGATCGCAAAGTAAAAATTACGTGCTTCATAAACGAGTGCCGTCGTGGACTGCTCGGTTATATCTTGGATAACTGTATGCGTGCAGATTGAGCAGGAAGCATTATTTTGCTGCAATTATTATCACAGTATTTTGAGTATGGATGTTTACATGACGCGGGTGCAGGTACAAGAGTTGGCAAAAGTTAAACTTTTCGACGGTGGAGAGAGATACGAAGGACAAGGAGCGAATAAAACCCCAATAGGGAACATCCGTTTGGAAATCCCTCGAGCAGTTAGACAGTTGACAGGCAGGGGGTAGGGCACCTGGACACGCCTCTTATACGCCGGCGCGCGCCCCTGTCGGCCGGGCCATCCCCGGTCCTGGCCTGGCCTCTGGGATGACCTGGGCACGCTGGGGCACCTCTCCCATCAGGTCCCCGTGGTCTAGTGGACAGCGTGATAGGACCGCAATCCAGAGGTCCGAGGTTCAACTCTTCATCCGGTAAGGTATTTCTTCAGTAATAAAGCACTTACTTACATGTAGTTAGCAGTTGAAGAATGAGGGTGGGGAACCGAGGGTCTAGGACAGGAAATAATGAAAATTCTATTTTCTATTTGCACACGGCGTATAGGGAAAATCCCATACCTGTCTAGGAAATCTCCCACACGCGTATCGGATTTTTCCCATACACATGTGTAGGAAAAATCCCATACTTGTCAAGCAAATCTCCTATATGCGTATGGTATTTTTCCCACACACTTGTATAGGAAAAATCCTATACATTGTGTATGTAATTTGCTTCATATACATTTATAGGATTTTTCCGATAAAGTTTTTTTTACAGTGCAGTCATACTGTAGTCTTTTTATGGTTTGCCAGTGTACGATAGATAGCTTTAGTTTATAGTTTGATCTGAGGTTGAACTTTAGATCCTTCCATCCCCTCCCCCCCCCCCCCCTTTACCCCTCTTCCTGTATTCACGCCTGAAATCTTTACATGTTTAGGAAGGTACACGATGCGCTTTTACTCTTCGTCAAAGGTTTTAACCTTTTCTTGTATTTTCACGAAGCTTTAGGGAGGTTGAACCAGTAAGTGTCTGCTTTAACGCAAGATGAAGTTTCGATAGGACTCGTATCATCTCGGATAAGACGATTTGGGAATTCAACATTTAAGTTAAAGTTAGAAAATATTCACAAAAATAAGTCAAGCACTGTAGTTACAAAGAAAGCGATGTGTCACCATCTTGGCTGAAACTTACAGCTGTACGACGTATTTACAGATCAAAGAACTTACCCGCCTTTTATCTCGCCGTCTCGAAGTGCTCGAAGGTGAAAGTGCAGCCAGTTTACGCCCATGGACGCCAGCGCGAGGGAGTGGTAAGTAAGCTGTCGGCTGAAGGCATCACAGACGCGATACAAAAGTAAAGTTGTATCCTTGTGTTGTTTGCGAAGAGAAGATACAGACGATCCAGCTACTGTTGTATCCCCTGTAATGCAACAGGCAAATTTCGTTGAAGGGGCAG
The DNA here is from genome assembly GCA_029379305.1 of Frankliniella fusca. NCBI lineage: Eukaryota > Metazoa > Arthropoda > Insecta > Thysanoptera > Thripidae > Frankliniella > Frankliniella fusca. The sequence continues at coordinate 9,536 of JAHWGI010000580.1, forward strand.
AGGCAGAACGGGTACGGATGCAAATTGTAAAATGCCCGAGTCCAAACAGAAGATTGCCGAAAGGCTGACGAGTGGCTGACGTATGGATATATTCACATATTTTAGGCTGTATATATGGTAGTATTGGCTGCCTTGCACCCATCCCGCATAACCATTAAGCTGTAAAAGAAGACTTAAAGCCATGTACGCTGCAGTTGCTGGCGTGGCTCTGTCACAGTAGAGACCTGCAGAGAGCGAGCTATTAGAGCAATGCTCCGCCGGCCGGGGTACGAGAGCAAACTTGCTCTCAGCGCCGAGACGCTCGACAGCGGACGCAGCCGCTACTATCCGGATGCCATGCGTATTGTCGAGAGGCGAGCTCCTTCTGCTCTGGAGCAATCGAGCTGCTCGAGAACTATTGGTTAGCTCTCAGAGTCTGGAGCTGCTCGCAGTGCTCGGTGCAGTGCTGGCTGCCGCGGTCGCCAGAGCTTGCTTGCTCTGCTCGCAGTCTGCCAGGCCGGCGCAACGCGCCGCCACAGCCCGACCAGGCGAGAGCTACTGAGAGCAAGATTGCTCGCGCTGCTCGCGCCGCTGGTTCCAGAGCAGAGCAGAGCAAGAAATCTGAGAGCAATGAGAGCTATTCGGTGCGCGCGGCAACAGTAGCGGGCGCTTGCTCTAATAGCTCGCTCTCTGCAGGTCTCTATGTCACAGGCTGTTCTGGCTGTGAATCGCTGCGGAAGCTTCGGAGAGCAGCCTATAGGCTGCCAAAAGAAGCCTCACCTTCACTCTCACATCCTCAAAGACATTTCCCCTTTTAATTACTTGGGGAATTTCAATAGTGAAGTTATAGAAAATTAATTTATAGATTACACAAGATTGTCAATAACATTAATTTGTCAATATAGAGCTTCTGGACAAATTGTTAATACAATCACTTTGTCTGTAAAATTTGCAGCGCTTCCCGGCCGGTTTGTAGCCAAAGTGGCTACAGCACGATGTACTGAACCCCCCGGTGGCGGCATAGTCCTTCGAAAAGTGGCATCAGATCATGTAATGTTCATTTAAATTCAGTGCGCTCTTCCGCCACCCCACAGTTGGGTGAAAATGAAAATTTTTTGTCATAGTTCTATCCACATTTACCTCCACTCCATCAAAGGGGTGAGTTTTGGGGATGGTCGCTCACATCGGGAAATCCTGTGGGAACACCGCGTGAACACGTCCTTTTTAGGCAACGACGTTGCCTTTTAAAATCAGTCGAAACGTTAGTCAGCTGTTCTACATTGCCCCTATGGGACGAAAAAAATCTGGCCCAAGGGATTTTGATAAAATTTACAGCAGTTATAGAATTGTATATTCTAAATGCAATTTCGAAGTTCTATCAAAATCGCTCTTACAGAAATTTTGGAAATTTGATTTGAAGTTCTGTTTGCTCGACTCGTCAGCGGAGCGAGAGAGAAACCTCCAAAGTCTGCGTTCAAACAAAGCTTAACTCCGCCAGAAAGAGATGACACCACTGAAATTTGCACGTGACCACCGTACCGCCCTTTCGAAACCTACTTCATTTGTACCAAAAAAACAGACCGCTAACCTCAGAGTCAGTCCTCAGCTTATGTTTTCAGTAAAAGATACAAATAAGACTATACTCTTGTGATCCTTGGTATTGCGTGGGTGCTTCCACAGTTGTGTATTAAAGGCCTGCAACATCATTTTACGTTGTTACTAAATCTGAAACTAGCAAAATATATTTTGAGTTGGTTTGAGTGGATACCAAGGCGGCGTTGTTTATAGCTGGCCCGCTCGGCGCCATGTTTGTGTTGGAAATGTGAGGCGGACAAAATTCACGATTTGGGCTCTCACAGAGAGTTTTGACCTAATATTTTAATTTTCTATTTCATTTAATGGTAAGTGTGTGGCAAACGTGAAACTAGGACCTTTTAATTCTTGGCTGGTGGTTCGATTTAGTGGTTGTCAAGGCGCGTTGTTGACAGCTGGCCGGCTCCGCGCCATGTTCGTGTTAGAAATGCGAGGCGCATAAAATTCACGATTTGCCTCTGTGTCTGCCTCTGTGATCCTTGTGACTGTGTAGTGGCTCCCATAACAGTGTGCTAAAGGCCTGCAACATAACGTCGTCATTAAATTCAAAACTTGCCAAATATATTCTAGGTTGGTTTGAGGTGGACGCGTGAGGCGCAGTGTCGCCGGCCTGCCGGCCCCGCGCTGGCCCTCTCCAACCATGGCCGCCACGGCCGGGGGCTGAGGCTCCCACCTCGCGACTTTAAATCATCGTATATAAAGTTATCAAAACGTTGACAAGTCGAACTGAATGCGTAAATATTGTTGCCGCACCAGCAGAAAACGTTTTGGTAAGTTTGAATTCAATCTGGTGAACAGAATTCTTGAAATGGTGTGTATTTACGTAAATAATTTTACGAATCCTATTTTTTACCTACTGCGATTGAATCTCCTTGAAACTTTGGGAAACGATTTCCGCATGTCTTAAACTGCTTACAGTCATTTCGGCTGTCTAACATATCGTTCAGCTGGTTCAGCTAAAATAAAAAGCCGATGGTGCGCTAGTGGAGGTCCCAGCCTAGAACCATAAAAGGGACAGGACTGGGCACTCACACCTCAAACGCGCCTCGTTCTGTCGGAGGCGGCGGCGCCTCCCTCAGCCGAGCCACCGGCCTTCTTTTGTTGAGTGGAAGACCCAGTCTAGAACCTAGAAACGACCGGACTGGGCACTCACACCTCAAACGCGCTTCGTTCTGTCGAAGGCGGCGGCGCCTCCCCCAGCCGGCTGCGGATTGTCTAGCCTACGTTATTTGCCCTGCGGCCAGGAGTGCCGGCGAGCCAAGCCGAATCGGCATTGTCGCAGGCTCGGGTGCTCGGGCGCTCGGCCCCTCTGCCCCTCTGCGTGGCGCGCAGGGGAGGAAGGAGGACCGTGGTATATTCAGTTACTTAACCAAAAATCGTGGTTTGCATCTTTGTTTTTTTATGGTGATTGTTTCCGGCGGCGTTTGAAATCTGTCACGCCGGGCAACATTATGAGTGGCAAATGTGAGGCGGAGGAAATTTATGGTTTCGTTTTCAGACAGCGCTCTTAATTGGTATTATCAAAGTCTTTCTCATTCTTAAATAACTGTTAAAACCTAGGGGGCCGTTTAACGCGTTAGCGTTAGAATTTTTTTTTATTCCGTTAAAAACTTAATAATTTTTTTCAGTGCCTTAATGAGTGTTGGCAGGATTTGCACCAGGCGTTTTGGTGTCCAGGAGTGACCCTTAAGATATCCTAAAAATTTCAACTCTCGAGCTCAACTCCTTCGAGTGGAACAGACAGACAAACAGACAGACAGACAGACAGACACCAGATCGATTGCGTAAGCCCGCTCTAAAGCTTTTTCAAAGCGAAAGGGCGGGCTAAAAATAAATAAAAGGATGATCAGACCGAAGGCCAAAATGTACCCAACAGCTGCGAGAGCTAACGTAAGTAGACAGGACCCAAACGGCAGTCGGAAAAACAGATGTCATACGTCGTTAGTAGATTGTTAGTAGACATAAGTAGACATAAAATTCAGGGCCGCAATTGTATCTGTACACAAGTTACTGGGTCCTGCCAGCGACCCTAGAAGTTGACAGGACCCACCCCATATCCCTCTGGCAAGCGGAACACAAGTCGCATATAAGCTCGTAGTTTTCCGTTAGTAGATATTAGTAGACATAACAGACAGAAAACATCATTCAGCACATAAAATAATTATAGAGCTCCCGGGTCCCGCTAACATCTTAATTTTCAACAGATAATTGGACATTGGACCAAACACACATTTTCTTCACTTGACTTCGTTAGTAGATGATAGTAGGCACGTTCGATATGATTGTGACCCCGACCCGGACTGGTGAAATGGCACATGTCAGGTAAAAAGTCAGAAGTTGGCAGGACCCACTTGCCCTCTGTTTCCCGACAGAGGCTCAGAGAAAGTCACACACGAAACGAGCTTGTCTACTATCATCTACTAACGAAGTCAAGTGAAGAAAACGTGTTTTTGTTGAAATGGCACAAGTCTGGTAAAAAGTAAGAAGTTGGCAGGACCCACTTGCCCTCTGTTTCCCGACAGAGGCCCAGAGAAAGTCACACACAAAACGAACTTGTCTACTATCATCTACTAACGAAGTCAAGTGAAGAAAATGTGTTTTGGGTGAAATGGCAATCGTCTGGTAAAAAGTAAGAAGTTGGCAGGACCCACTTGCCGACTGTTTCCCGACAGAGGCTCAGAGAAAGTCATACACAAAACGAACTTGTCTACTGTCATCTACTAACGAAGTCATGTGAGGAAAATGTGTTTTTGATCCAATGGCATTTGTCTGTTGAAAATTAGGATGTTAGCGGGACCCGGGAGCTCTATAATTGTTTTAGGTGCTGAATTATGTTTTCTGTCAATTTTATTATTGCGTCTACTTATATCTCCTAACGGAAAACTACGAGTTTACTTGCGACTTGTGTTCCGCTTGCCAGAGGGATATGGGGTGTGTCCTGTCAACTTCTAGGGTCGCTGGCAGGCAGGACCCAGTAACTTGTGTACCACGGTGGAGGGAAATACGGTGGCGGCACGAGCCTACCTGCCCCTTAGCGGCCGCTGAAGATGAAAGCAGTACCGGATTCCTCTTCGGTGGGCGGCCGCCAGGTAACGCCACAGTCGGGGTGGGCTATCTACACCGTCGGCTCATCCTACCTGCATCCTGGGCCTCGCACCGTAGCAGCTGGAGGCCAGGCTCAGCTTAGCTCGAAGAGCCCAGCGTTAATCTGGGGATTAACGCTGGTGCGCACGGACGTTTTGAAAGTCCCGTCCTTGCGCGCCAGCGAGAATCCCCAGATTGAAGCTGGTAGGGTGGACCGTTTCCGGTAAGTTGCAAAATGTCATCGGGCTAGCACGGCAAAAGTATATTTTGGTCTTGGGAAACTCAAAGAAAAAACCGGAAGTCGATGCGACAATATTTAGGGGTCGCGCAGAGAGCGGGAAATTTAAATGTCCCAAAACCCCGAAAAACCGCTGTTTTTGGCCGTATTTCGATCCAGAGGCATCGCACAAAATTTTTATCGGAACGAAAATTGGTAGAAATCATATTAAGAATACACCAGCAGCATTTCTAGACAGTTGCCACAAAATTTAGTATCAACACGGAAAAAATATAGCAGTTTTCGCCCCTTTTCCCACTTATTTGTAGTGAGGTACCGCCCGTTCAGCTTGTGTATTGGTCCGTTGGCGTGTGGGGGATAGACTGTAGAGTCTGTTGTTGCGTAGGGCTTGCGGGCCACGCGGCAGTGTCGCTGGGTTGGCAGACTGAGCGCCGCAGGCGGCCCGGCGCGCCTAGCGCAGCGGTAGGAGTAACCGCCATACCCCGACAAGTTCGAACGTGTTTGCGCGCGCGCTCCTGGTCAAGCCGTTTCCCGTTTGATTTTCAGTTTGAGTGCGGTGCGGGTATGAAATGGCCTCAACGCGTACCAAGACAGATCTGTGGCTGATAGGCCAGCCTCTCCCAGAGATAACCCCCAGTGAGAAATGGATCATCGAAACTACATCGATTCGATGTCGATAATGTTGATCGAAAGGTTGTCGATTTCGAACGTCGAAACGATGTTTTTTCGTCCTCGAAATCGACATTTTGTCGATATCGATAAAATGTTGATGGTCGCCCAAAGAGAAATTTGGGTGGAAGGAACGAGGATTCCACGTTGACAAATGACGTGATTTCCACGTTGAAATGACTGTTCGCTCCACGTCGAATTTTTTTTTACCTTACCTGGACTTGAACCTGGGAGCTTCGAACTAGCAGAAGACTCGTATTACATCCGTTAGCCTATGGCGCGGCTGATGGGGACGGAGCGTCAGTAACCGATCCCACTGTAAGGGTGAACTCACACAGCTCCTTTGCATGGTATTACCGATTTGTGCGTTAAATACGACCAAAGTCGGTTTCCTTTTGTTTGCGACAAATCGTAAATAATATTTTATTAGGACATGACAGTTTTCAAACGTCTACAAAAAAATAAAGACCTGACTGAATTCTGAACGTTCAACTATGACTTCGTACAGTGGACTCCACGTGGATCCCACGTATTTCTACAAAGTCTGAAACTTGAAAAACAAATGCATAAATCGCCCTTTCTCCAATGAATCAGGAACAGGAAAGTCGCTAACACGGAAATAAAGGGGCGATCAGTCAGTAATCGAAAAATGGTGGATCTGTCCACGGTGGAGTAAAACACGTCTATTCCACGTTATTTCAACGTATTCCCAGTAACGTGATAAAAAAATCATAGAGCGTATTTTATCTCATGAATCATGGACAAGTATGAAGGAAAGTCGACAACACAGAAATTCCATTCTGAAATAGTAAAGTAGTTGAAATATGATAGACCAGTCCACGGTGGTAAAAATAACGTACATTCAACATTTTTTCAACGGGATGTTGCAAATTCAACTGCCAAGCAGTTGTTTCACTAGTTCAAATGTTCAGGCATGCTTGGGTGCACCACAGTTTCTTGTAAACATAAAGTTATGATGATATTTTATAATCGGGAAACCAGTTGAATTTTGGTGGATTCATCCACGTCCACGATAGATCCACGCATCCACGTGGAATCCACGTGGAATCCACGTGGAATCCACGTCACGCTTCTCTTTGGGGCGCGATATCGATAAAACGTTGATTGTCGATCAAATGTTGATGGTCGATATCGATAAAACGTTGATTGTCGATGAAATTTCGATGTGTTTAAAATTAATGACTGTTGAAATCCTTCCACAAAAAACTTACCCCCAATATGAATAGTAATTTACGTTTATTTTACTTGCGTGAGACAGCATCTAGCGCAGACTCAAAACACTATGACGCACGAACAGTTTTTGACTAATGTCATGGCGGGTGATTTCAAATCGGTCCATCCGCATGTACGATGTTAACTTCGTTACCTGAAGGTGGCCCTCCAATAGACGGTCGTCGCAACCCATCACCCATCACCCATCACTTACCGATTTCGTGTATTTGCCGTACCAACTCGGGTTGTGGACAAAGTTTTGGATCTCCCGAGAAGAATTTTTTGAAAAAAAATAAATTATAAAGAAATTTCATATTAACAAGCGAAATGAATAGGGGAAACGTCGTGGCCGCGTTGGCAGCTGTGGATCGGTCGGCTCGGGTGCTGCCACCTAGCGGACGCCCCAGGCGGGAGTTTTCATGTGTTTCAACTGTGACTGTGGTGAGAAGTCCCCTTGTGGTGTGTTTCGAGTGCAAAGTGTTCATTTTAGTTGAAAATCATGGGAAGAAATAAGAGAAGTAAAAACGCTCCGCCTTCAGCCATCAAGGTGCCATATCCTGATGCTGTAGAATATACTGAAGACAATTTCATTGCAATTTTCAAGAAATATGAATGTATTTATCTGCCGACGCATCCTGAGTACTACTCAGACAAGAGTGCGTTGTGGGGGCACTTAGCCAAAAAATTCAGAGAAGCGCATGTGACTGGTAATTTGTTTAAAAAGTGAAATACTGTGTTATTGAAAAGTATAGCGCCGACGCGCGCTTACTTTGGTTAGGTATGAGTTAGGTTAATCGAAACTGACGTGTCTTGTCTTTGCAGCTCTGTTTTGTCAAGACGAATTTGAGAGATTACGCGATAATTGGGCGCAGAAGAAGCGCCGAGCTAAAGAAGGAAAGAAGAGTGGCTCTGCAGGTGGGCAGAGGCTTACTAATTTGGCAGCACACAAACTTGCCTTCCTAGACGGACCAGGGGGCGATACTGGCAGCAGAGAGTGCAGCATTACTCTGCAACAGCAGCCTGGTAACTTCATGTTCTACCTAATGCACAAATTTAGTATAAGTCATCATATTTTCTAACTTCGTTCTTGTTTATGATTTTGTTGCAGCAAATAACCTAATAGAGGATTGCTGTCAGGAAATCAACCTTGAAAATGAGCGACGTGAGGCTGAGCGTGAGCTGCGGCCACCGCCCCCAACACCACCCCGGCCCCCACCCCTGCACTTGCCCCCGCCCGGATCCCCAACCACTCTGTCCAGCCCGCAAAATCCTGGGAACTTGCTGCTAGGGATGGGAACCGCAAACTCGAGTATCGATGCTAGCGGTATCGATACTCGAGTTTTGTTTCAATACCAGGTATCGATATATTGGTTCCAAAATATCGATAATGGAGAATATCGAAAGTATTGAATCGAAGCACACTCCTTCAAGCTTCAAGTCGAAAGGTACCACTACTAGGAAGGAAGGAAGGGGGAAAACCGAGGGTAATTTTTTTAAAAAAGAGTCCAACTTGCCTTATTTTAAGCCTTAAGTGACTAGCAAGAGTCATCACAATAATTATCGCATAACAAAAATAACAACAACACACGACACACAGGTGTGGACCCCCGGTATATCTATAACGGGGGTAAATCTATCACCTCACTCGGCCGGGGTGACAGGCTGGGCTCTACGCTCGTGCAGGCTTGCCAACAGTGGCAGTTGGAGTCTGGCGGGCGGTAGAGCGGTACACCAGCCAGGAATTCAGAGAGAAATTTTAGTGTTTTAGGCCCAACAGCCCCGTGTTCCAATACTCGATATTCTCCAAGAAAAGTATCGGTATATCGTAGTATTGAAGTCTAGCAATATCGAGACTAAATAATTGATCTATTGCGACGAAAGTATCGGTACTTCAAATTATCGAGACAGTATTGCCCAACCCTACGCATAAGAGTGAGTAGCAATTGATTTTCTCTGGAGATGCTAGTGACATTAAAATGGTAATATACAAATGTATAGTTCTGAAACAAAGAGAATAACCAGAAAAAAGTGCCAGCATTAGGAATTCCAGTATAGTGAGCTATTTTAAAGTCTAAACAAGAAATACTTTCAATATGGAGTCTCTCTTTCTCTTCCTTCAGCTTCTCAGACAATTCTGTACTTGAACGTAGGGCAGTACACATTCTTGTGCTGAGTTCTTTATTTTCATCCTCCTTAACCTTGCACAGATTTTCAAGTTGAGCAACTTTTTCTTCTGCAGTTCTTAACTTTTCTTCTGATACTCTCAGTTTTTCTTTATACTCTCCCAATTTGCTTACTTCACTTTTAAGATTGGTTTCCTCTACTAATAATAACCTTTTTACCTCATCTTTAACTACTAAGTCATTCTTCAGCTCCTGCACTTCGTTCTGTAAGTTCTTTACCAATTCAAGCAAAGTTGCCTTCTCTTTTGATAACAAATTAACTGCCACCCTCTTATTACTAAGTTCATCAGCTATTCTTTGAGCTAGTTTACGTCCTGTGGAAAGTCTCTTCTTGTAATGCAGTATCTGAGGTCCTGCTGGTGTGGATTCTTCAGCACTTCCCAGTGGGACAGAATGAGATGGTACTGGGTCATCCGGATCAAAACTTTCGTCTTCCGCCTCCAAAGGGATAGCAAGGATTTCACTGTAAAGATCACATTGCTTATTAAAATGTGGATCAACAACCATTGGGTAAGGGGCAGTATGCCAATTTCACTCACCTGTCGTCATTCTCTTGCTGAACAATAAAACGAGGCTCAGAAATATTTGTTTTCAAAGGTGAGGGAGACTTTAACTGCTTCCGCACATTAGACCTTCTGCAAAATAAATACACATTTAATTTGATATTTGTTCTTTGAAAAAAATTTGCAAAGGATTATTTCTTAGCAATGTTTTTCAAACTTACCTTTTCTTCCCCTCTGGTGTTGGGAAAAGGTACTTGTACTGAGGGTCTCTCTTGAAAACATGGGGTGTCTGCAGTACTCCTGACAGTCCTTGAAAGTGGCAACTGCACACTCTGTCGTTGTCACAAGGCAATTTGTCCTTCCTCCTTTATAAATTTAAACAGCAAACAATCTTACGATTAGAGCCAGACATTGTGCAACGAGCAACCTAACCTGCATTGCACTACAACACTCACCGAATCGACGACACCCAACGATGTTTCCGCGTTGGGGTTTTCGGAAAACGGTGAAAAGAGCACGTTTTTCCATCTGGACGGGTTACCCCACTTATATGATCGCAATCAGGTACAAAACAAACTTTCATAATCACGAACAACGGATACTTCGCGCGCGAGCCGAACAGCACCCAGCAGAAGCCGGCTGGATTGTTTTCCCTCAGGCGAGGGGGCTGCGGGAGGCGGGAGGCGGGCGGAGCGGGTGGGGACGCGGTGGTGGGGAGAGCTCGCTTTCGGACCGAATCCTCCCTGTGCCGGGGCCGGTCGTTCATCAGGAACCCCCTCGCCGGTCCGCCAGGACGCGACGCTAGGGTGGTCCAAAAAACGGCTTTTGTTAAAATGTCAAAGTGCTTGTTGGTCAAAGTGTGCAATTTGGGTAGAAAACCTCTGGAAAAAAATGGCATCGAAATCGGACAACATTTGACCCTGCCGAAGCGCGTTTTAAGTTATTTTTTTAAATTGTACCGCGGATTGCCTACTTACAGGGGTTGTACGGCCCTAAATGGCCGTTTACACGTCCTGTACATGGCAGCCGTCGACTGAATTAATCGGAGATGGGTTGAATGGTGTTTTTGCACATAAGAGTGAGAAAATGATATTGCAAATGACTGTTTTATTGTGATTGAACCCATATTTTACAACATTTTTATTTTACAGCTTGTGTAATATGCATACAGGTGAGTCTTATTTCATTTTCTTTCCACCATACTTATCAAACATTTTCCTATGTCTCTCAACAACTTGAAGTATATATTGTCGCTGATCCTCATTATTGGTAAGTTTATTTCCACACAAATATTTCTTCATTAATGCTACTCCTCTCTCAGCTAAATCATTTACTGGAAGCATGTGCTGAACGACTTCCAGGCCACGGATGTAGTCAGCGTCTCGAGTCCATTCTGAAGGGTCTTTTTCCAAAAATGCCGGAGATATCTTCGCAATGGTGAAAAAAGTTGGTGAGTTTTGAGAGGCAAAGTCTCGCAACTTTAAACTGTTCACCTTCTTGTTGTGAGGGAGCGTAGCACGAGGCAACGTGTCCGGGGTCCCTTCCCTGCTCTTCATGGCTTTCACAATATTTCTCTTTTCCGCGAGAGAGACGCTTTCGTCGAAAAGGGCAAAGCAAACCAATCTCTCAGAAAGGTACCACAGATGATTAGTTAGTTTCTGAAAAGCTGCCTTCAGGTGTGGTTCCTTGCGTTCTGACAGAGGCCGCAAAAGTTCTAAGTCTAGAGCAGGTGCCTTCACAGCTACCGGACACTGAAACCATACCTTAACGTAAAACGTTGCCAGAAAAGTGCAAATTTTGAAAAAACTGTCACGTTGCTCGTCCGTCAAATTCAGTTGCCACGAGAACATCCATATTTTGTACGCGTATAGCGCTTTCGCCATCCACCTAGTTTTGCTGGTTGCACCTGGTTTTCTGAACTCGTAAGTGGCTTTGTCTGGCACCGATCCACCCAGAAACAGAATCATAAGCTCCAGTAATTCCTTATAGTCATCCCTCGGGTGGTGAGTCTGAAACAAAACTGTTAATTAGACGTCATGTGCTACTTTTTCTACGCCGTTCAAAAATCGATAGACGCACCTGCAACTGGTCGATACAAAACTTTATCATCTGGTCTGCGTTCGGGACAAATTTAAGTAAGCCCCGTGTCGTAGCAAGAGTCTTGTACTGCCCTAGAAAATTATACAATGGCTATCTGAAATCGTGAATAATTGAAATAATTTTCTTTTTGCTTTTTCTCTCCTTACCTTTGTCTATTGCTGCCCATTGCTTTTTCAGGTAATCCCCATACATGAAATCGGGGGTTTTCGAACTGCCAAGAAGCTGGTCAAAAACAGCCCAAAGGAGAAGCTCATATATGTGGTGCCGGCATGCTAACTCCAGCAGATCTTTACTGAGCTTTTGTTGGATAAGTGCGCACGCTCCGCCCCACCGGCCAGAATTGGAAGACGTCGTATCGAACACAAGACCCATCACTCTGTCTTCGAGTTCCCATTCTTTAAGCAGACCAACAACGGCAGCAGCAATGCACTCGCCTGAGCCATGCGACAACTCCGGTGCTCCCAGGAGCTGTTCGGTTCGTATTCCCGAAACAAGGACAGGTAGCCGATCGGCCTTTTTATCATTGTCTGTAGAAATGTTCAAATAATGTTAATTTAACTTTTTTTTTGTAGCATAACGATGGGAGAAGAAAAGAAAATACCTGCAATGCTAGGAAAAAGTTTTCCGTCGAAGTGCACTAACAGTTCTCCGTCCGGTTCAAACTCTGCTTAATCAAAGAAGCTACCTCCGCATTATTTTCATCCGACCTTCGTTTTACGGAGGTGCGAGAACCGACAATACGGACTTCTTCTGGCTCTAAGCCGAGCTGAGACACAGTAGCCTGCACAATGGCTTTAACCATCATAGAGCCGGCGCTTGTTGAAGTAGAGGTCCTTGCTAATGTAGAAGTAACAAGGTGGTCGTTCAACACATCAACTTTGACCACCGAGGCCCTTTCTTTTACTATAAATTCTGAAAAAATATGTACAGGAAAAATAAAACAGAGGAAAGAAAGCAGAGTGTTCGTTCCGTTCCATTTACTCACCATCATCAGTCCCCCCGTCTGTGTTACTCGATGTTCCTACTGAAAAGTCAGAGTGTCCGGATAACTGGCGCGTTTCCATTAAATCCATTTTAAGCCTTTCACTTCTCTCTTTTGCTTTGATTTCTGCAGCAAGTCGCTCGGATTTTCTCTTTTGTTTGGCGGTATACTTCTTGTCTACGCCCCTTTGGTTCACATCCATAAAATACTTCCGGTCTGATTTCATTGACTTGTAAAAATCGATATCTTCTTGTACAGTCATGATTTGCAGTGCATCCTTGTGTGCAATATCAAACAGCTCATGAAGATCATTTACAAAATCTTCTCTATTTTTTTCGTGAGTATCTCCCAACTTTGAACCTTTTTTTTTGATAACACCACTCAAGTGCTTGTCTTTCACTAAACGTCTGTACCGTTGATAAATTTTTTCAATCATGGGGACAATGTTTCTTAATTCCTTAGTAGGTATACTTGCGTGCTCCCACACGGTGATCAGTTGAGAAGCGGTAATTTTTGCAGCCTCTGCTGATGACCGCGTGCCGATTGAAGCGTGCAGGTTGGCGAAGAAAGTCCTCATAACCTCTTGCCTGGTGGGTAGCCTCTTCTCTAGCTGGGAAAACGCTGAGTAGTCACTCGAACAGCACCCGATGAGCCACACTTCATTCCCAGCACGCGTGACGCGTGGTTTGGATTTCCGGCTACTCATAACGCACTATAATAAATTTTCACTATCAAAACAAAAGAAACGGTCTAGCGCGAACGAACTTGTCTCGACGTGTCGCGGCGGCAGCTCGCTACTCCCTCCGGCCCGCCGCCGCCCCGCCGCCGCCCCGCCGCCGCCCCGCCGCCGCCCCGCCGCCGCCCCGCCGCCGCCCCGCCGCCGCCCCGCCGCGCCCCGCCGCCCCGCCGCCCCCTCCCCCGTTGCCCAGTGTGACCACTCTACCGAAAAAAATGATTTTAGTCGACAGCGGCCATGTACAGGACGTGTAAACGGCCATTTAGGGCCGTACAACCCCTGTAAGTCGGCAATCCGCGGTACAATTTAAAAAAATAACTTAAAACGCGCTTCGGCAGGGTCAAATGTTGTCCGATTTCGATGCCATTTTTTTCCAGAGGTTTTCTACCCAAATTGCACACTTTGACCAACAAGCACTTTGACATTTTAACAAAAGCCGTTTTTTGGACCACCCTAACGCGACGCGCTCCAGATCGCCTCGCTTACCAATAGGGGGGAGGGTGCGATGTCCGCAAATTCAAACCCCGGCGCCTTCTGGCCGCCGCCTTGTAAACGCGCCGCCGTCCCTAGGCAGCCCGTCAGCGCGACCCTAGCGCACCCCAGCGGAGCGTAGGGAATGGACACCTCCGCCGAGCCGGAGCACGCCGGAGCTCGTCGGACACTTGTCCCGGAGCGAGCCTCAGATGAACATCGTGATCAGTTTTATCAGTCTTGTGTTGTATAGTGGTGTTTTAAAAATAAACAGTGTTATTTTACGCGACGCTCTTCACTGGCTTCAATCCAACATACATCATCTAACAGTGACTGAACGAAAGATGCAGAAGAAAATGCCTATGGGCACACTTTTCCTATGGGTATGCATTGTTCCCATGGAAGACCATTCCCATAGGAAAAGTCTCATGGGTTCCGATAGGCCATAATTACATGGTAACAGACCCTACTCTGCAAACTCAAGTGTGAGACAGTATCACACTTTTTACTGCAGTACCACTGTGTCTCACACTTTCAAAAACTATTTTCTGTCGTTGAATAGCAATCCCGTTTTAGAGAACACCATCAGCTTTGGTGTAAATTTCCGGTTAAAACGAGCTAACATGTGATGGGGTCTGGAACAACAATACATTAAATAATCGGAAATTAACGGTTTCGAAAATTAATAGGAACGTTGCTGTTTGCGATCAGACCCATCACATGGTAGCTCGTTTTAACCGGGATTTTGAACCAAATCTGATGCTACTCTCCAAAACGTGATTGCTATTCAACGACAGAAAATAGTTTTTGAGAGTGTGAGACGCAGTGGTACTGCAGTAAAAAGTGTGATAGTGTCTCACACTTGAGTTTGCAGAGTATGGGCATTCCTATGGGTGCCTATGGGAGAGCAGTGCCTATAGGAGAAGCCATGGGAATTTTACCCCGGGGGGCACCGCATCTACCTGCTGGGGCTGCCCCGACCGTAGTTACGGCGGACAGACTCAGTAGTTTGCCCCGACCCGGCCAGGTAGAGACAATTTCTGTCGCACGGGTCTGCATGTGGGGAGGCCCCGAGTGCCGCCACCGTCTCTCCCTCCACCGTGGTACAGATACAATTGCGGCCCTGAATTTTATGTCTACTTATGTGTACTAACAATCTACTAACGATGTACGACATCTGTTTTTTCGGCTACCGTTTGGGACCTGTCTACTTACGTTAGCTTCGTTCAGTCACCGTTAGATATTACTGTTCTAATATTTCCTAGTTCACGCGTGCCTGCGCACCTTTGTAGTACTTTTTATTCAACATACCTTTATTTTCCTTTTTTGTGGACTGCAATTTATATCGTTGAAGGAGAGCTGTTTGCGGTCGAAGACAGATTTCAAGTTTTTTGTTGAGCACGCCATATCTGAACGCAAAATGAAGAAAAAGTCTGAATAAGTTGTAGTAAGAGTCCTGATGTCTGTTATTAAACCTGCACTGTAAAAAAAAATGACGGTGAAAACTACGGAAATCACCATTAATTCCTTTAACGGTGTCCACCGTAGAATGGTACCTCCCTACTACGGCGCGCACCGTACGAGAAATTTTCGAATCCCCGTTACGGACTGCCACGTACGGCATCACCGTACTCAAAAAATGGGGTACGGAAGACCCGTACTTATGATCTCTGCCCACCGAAAATGAGGTACGGTGGCGCCGTAATCTGTGCTCCGTAGTCAGTTCACGGAAAAAAATACGTTTGTTGTCGCAACGAATAATTAGCTAGGATAACTAATACGTTCGCTGGTAGCGGCCCAACCTATATTATCATGTGTGTCAGCTAACTCCTTAGTTGTGGGATCGAACAATCAGCTGCTTGTGTTAGCTAACAGCAGGTTAGCTCCCAGCCCGAATTTCACTTAGTCTGCCCCAGCTTACATATTAGTTACTACAGGGAACGAGTCGGAAAATAATTTGAAATCACTGCGCTAACGAAAGCCTCTCCTCATCCAGCTCAAACTCATTTGTTATAGAGACTTATCTATATTCGCTTGTGGCAACTTTGAATACTGCTTGACCCGTCGAATAAGATTAGCTGTGTGGACTAATGCGGGAACCCACTTTTCACTTCGACGCGTTCGCACCTCACTGGCTTCCCTTTCGATTTACGCTATCGCGCACGGGTGGCTCAGTGGCTCCGAGTCGGCCTGGCGACAAGACGGTCGTGGGTTCGACACTCGCTCGGGTAAGTTTCAGTTTCAAATAAAGATCGTCTAGATATGCAAGATGGCTGATCCCTCGAGGACGGGACTGGATTGGACCGTTAAAACTGTTCAATAATTTTAAAAAGATTCTCTGCCATTACTTTGGTCCGCTCAGCTAATGTGCTTTAGCTCTCGTAACAAACGCATTCGCTGCCGCAAGGAAAACATTCACTAAGCGCATATCAGCGAATTTATTAGCTGTCACAGCGAATGAATTTTTTTCCGTGTTTCTAAAACGCATATACGGGACACCGTAGTTGGTTCCGTACTACGATCTTGTTTTTTTACAGTGTGGGAGGAGTTCACTCTGGCTTATAGAGTATGAACTTCACCGATTATTTGAGTAAAAGACAAGAAATACATCCAAGAAATTTGCATTTTAAGCTGTTGATGTAAGTCAGTTACTGGGATGATAGGAAGCCTTCCGGTTTGTCCGAACCAAGCTCGTTTTAACAAATCTGGCTTATCTTTTTCAGTAAATAACTTAGATTGAATGTTAATTGAAGGTATTTTAAAATATGTAAGTTATTGAATTAGAAGTTAAAACAGGTTCAGGGAGGTGATCAAGGACTTTGACTGCAAATTATGGCCGCTGAAGGGTAAGTAATGAAATAACTTAACTTTATTTGAATACGATGGGTCCTATCAACGTAGTCCGATCTCCGCGCGACGAGTGAAGGTAGTCCGATCTCTGCGTGGCGAGTGAACGTAGTCTGATCTCACAGTTACGCGTGAACGGAGTCCGCCGTCCGTCCGGGCTCGTTCCGAGAAAAGCCGTTTGGAAAGTTTAACAGTGAATGGCAAATCGCGCTCCGGACTTTTGGTAAACTTTATGTACTGAAAAAAATCTTTATGTCTTTCCGCACACGTACATACCAAAAACATGTAGTTCCGACTGGGATTTGACGAGTAAATTTTAACTCGCGACGGCAGTTCTATGTTCTTGCACTGATCCTTTGGTTCGAGGTGCTTGTTCACCTGTTGTTCGCCGTTAATTTTATGCAGCATGACGGTTCAAAAGTAACATATGTTTAAGGCGAGGTTTAAGGCCCATTTAACAGCTGCCGTTCCTAAACAGTTTGCGGTATCGAGTAGTTCAGAAGATCATTCAATAGCCCTAAGTGTGCCCTATCGTCGTCTCGCTACGGGCCTCGCTGACACGGGCAGCACTGCCACCATGACCATCATGGCCTTCTCCCGGCCGGGCTTCGGGCACCGCCGCAGCGCACCGCCGGCGAGAGCAGCACTCACCACCATGACCATCATGGCCTTCTCCCGGTCGGGCTTCGGGCACGGCCGCAGCGCACCGCCGGCGAGGGCAGCACTACTAAATAACATTTCCTAATGCAAATTTACGTTCAAACAAATCTCTTTCAACTCAAAACTAACGGTATTGCACATTGACGATGAGTGAGTTACCAAACACGTAGCAAGAGTACAGATGAAATTACCAAAGCAAATCGAGGAAACATAAACACATCGACAGCCAAAATCAACATTTTAAAAAGTAAATACCTAGTTTTGATACATTCAAAATAAATATCTACCTCATTTCGTCAGCAAATAACAGAATTAAGGAATTGATTCCCCTCCTAGATCTCAGACGATGCAATGATTTGGCGTTCGGAGTAGATCGTTCTAGACACGAGAGAGAGAGAGAGAGAGAGAGAGAGAGAGAGAGAGAGAGAGAGAGAGAGAGAGAGAGAGAGAGAGAGAGAGAGAGAGATGGCAGGGCGAGTCAGGCGAGTGCAGCGCGGCCGGCGCGGCTCGGAGATCGGACAGTGTTCCTTGGAGCGGCGGCTCCAAACGGACTTAGGACAGAGGGTTTTTGATGAATAGCAGCCTTTCGGTTCGTTTTTGTCAAAATAGCTCGTAACAAAAAAGATCTTAATTTTTTTTTTATCTACGAGAATCAATTTTTAACTCATTTCACGCCCAAAAGTGTCATCGGACTCCGTTCACGGGTAACTGTGAGATCAGACTACTTTAACTCGTCGCGCGGAGATCTGACTTCGTTCACTCGTCGCGCGGTGATCGGACTACGTTCATAGGACCCATCGAATAGCATAAGTCAATTACACTGTAAAAAATAGTTGTCAGGAGATGAGAGGTTGCACGACGAGCACCTTGTTCTCGAACAAAGGAGTTGTTTTTTGTATTACACAGTAAAATATCCGTTTGTTCTTACCATATGGCCCCATACAAGAAACTGTTGTGTATGGATGTGTTGTAACGTTACAACAAATTTGTTGTTAACTTTTTAACTAACACATTTTGTTGGAGCAGAACAGCAAAGATTGTAACTAATAACCTTTTTGAGCAGTATCAAGTGAGAAACACTATTATGGAGTGATTTTTTTTTTTTTTAACTCTTGACCTGTGACAGAAAGTTTGTTTGTGTACAACATATGTTTTTTAAAAAGTTAATCACACTTTTGCTGTTAATCAACAACAATTTTTTTTACAGTGTAGCCTTTACTAACTTAATCCTTAAGCACTATTTCCTCACCGTTATGCACAATTTTATTCAACCAGAGTCATTTCAAATGGAGGGAGCACGGTTTTGGCACCATATTCGGCGATTTTTTTTCATTATTTTTTGAGAGGGTCCCTTTGGGATGGAAGAAACCAGGAAGTGCTAGAGCTCCCCCCTCCTGGAGCTTTTCTGCCTTTTCTTTAATTAATTATTTTAAATGGAATAAATTGAATTAACATGGAATTAATCACAAAATGAGATGGGTCAACCCGACCGATCGATGCGGGAAGTTCTTCCACCGGGAGCTCCCCCTGCATATTTTATTATTTTTTTTTCGAATAAACCTATGCAGGCATTAAAATATAATAAAAAATTTCAAAATATTCTAATATATTAAAAATATTATCTTAGCGTGCCGAGCGATTTCTTACACCATGTCCGTACGCGGCGTTTGTTGGTTCGTGTATCCCGCCGTCCCAGCGCGATGGTTGCCCATCGAGATGGGCAACCAATCATGTGTGGAAGTGTACTTTGAAAAATGAAATAAAATTACTGTTACTATCCTTATTGCTTTCCTACATCCAGGTAAGAGCACTCCCCATAAAAACAAAAAATGCTTGTTGGTTTACTTGACAGAAAGCTACAATGAGCTGGCTGGTTGATTTTTTTCTCATTTCGCACCAAGAAAACAGATTCTTTATTTTTATATATTTTTCTGTATTATTCTTTCAGGACTGGCTGATCGAACCCCTCATCGGGGAGCTCTGTATCGGAGTAACAAAGAACATCTCTCTGCTTAACACGACTTAGCTTTTTCGCAGTTTATCAGATCAATAAACAACTCCACTAAAACTCATCTACCTTCCGGACCGATTCTGGTGGGGGAGGGGTACACCGGGGTATGCCCCCTTCCCCCTCCATCGGTCTCGAGATAACCGCCCGGGGTAAAATTCCCATGGTGATTCCTATAGGATGAACTCTCCTATGGGCAGTCATGGGCATCCCCATAACACACCCATGGGGACACAAACCCATGAAATTATGGAACATGGGAACCCATGGTGATCCCATAGGCATATGTTTCTATGGGAAGATTGCCTATGGGGAGATGTGGCTATGGGAAGCTCGCCCATAGGCTAGTTCCTATCGTATTGTATCCTATGGGTTTTCAAATGTTAAAAGCGACAAAGCCTTAATTAACAAGGCCTTACGGAATCAACGGAACATGTTTCAGGGTGTCGGAATCGAGGCGAAGCCAAATCTGCTGTCCGTTTGCAGGTAGCTCGAGCCGTTTTCAAGATGCCAGAAAAAAATGCTCCGATTTCAATAAAATTAAAATGGCCCTACTTAATTTCGCCCTAGATACTACATACCAAATTTCAGATCGATATTCCAAAAACTACACATTTGACAGCATTCTGAACTTTCATGGGAAATCTTTTCTATGGGCGAAGAACTTCCCATAGGCTAGTTACCTATGGGCATTGGGTGCCCATAGGCATTTTACATATGGGTATTGGATGCCCATAGGCATTTTACCTATGGGCATTGGATGCCCATAGGCATTTTACCTATGGGCAATCGTCCCTGCCAATGGGCAAGTGATTCCCATGGGTTGGCTATGGGAACTGCCCATGGGTTTTGGGGCTGCCCATGGGCAAAGGTACTCTGCCCATAGGAATAGGGCATTTGTTCCTATGGGCATCATGGGAATTTTACCCTGGGCGCCTGGAAAGTAGGCAAATTGCCCGACAACACACCTGTATGAAGGCAACCTGAAGTGCTTATCCGGCGCAGGCGTCTCCCCCTTTTCAGTCGAACCTAAAACCGCCCCTATCTCCCTTTATGACCAGCACTCTCACAAAGATAAACTGATGTGTTCACAGGGTGATATGGACAACTGATCAGTCTGGATGAGAAAATACATCAAAAGTAGAAAAGGGAGAGAGAGCAAGGAAGGCGAACTAAAAATTTGAGCTTTAAGGTGTCGGTCGGTGCCGGTTCTTTCAAAGAACAGAATACTCCTGACTCGTCCACAACATTTGTTAAAATAATAGCACAGAATTGTGTCGAACGAGCACAGTTCAGTTGTCCATATCACCCAGTGATTACGACATCAGTTTATTTTTTGTGGGAATGGCGGTCGTAAAGGGAGAAGAGGTTTAATGCAATTGTATATTGATTTGATAAACTGAGAAAGCTAAGTCGTGCTAAGCACGACACTGGAAAAACAAAGGTAGGCCGAGAAGGGTTTTAATGCCTTTACCAAGGCATTAAAAATTAGCACCCCTGCAAAGGCATTAAAACCGGTCGAGGGTGTCAAATTTTAATGCCATTGTACAATTTCGTGCCTTCGCAAAGGCATTAAAATTTCGCACCCGTTGAAAGGCATTAGGTCCTACCTTTGTTTTTCCAATGGAAAGACGTACTTCGTTACTCTGATGAAGCAGGCACGTCGGTCCGACCTTAATACGCCCCTGCGATGAAGAGCTCTACGATAAAGGGTGTAATCCCCAAGTCCTCACTGAAAAACAAAGGTAGGACTTAATGCCTTTCTAGGGGTGTGCAATTTTAATGCGTTTGAAAAGGCACGAAATTGTCCAAAGGCATTAAAATTTTACACCCTTAGTCCAGGTTTAATGCCTTTGAAGGGGTGCTAATTGTTAATGCCTTGGTAAAGGCATTAAAACCCTTCTCGGCCTACCTTTGTTTTTCCAGTGTTCCTACAGGTGTAGCTCGAGTAAGTGTTAACCAAATGGAAAAGGACCGAACTGTGCTTCGGGTTTGAACGTAAAAATGTGATTTTCCCAACTCAACCCACCCAAGCTCCTGTTGTATTGCCCTTACCTCCTCCGCCACTATTTAGGGGCCGTACACAAAATACGTCACGAAATTTTTCGGGATTTTTGACTCCCCCCTTCCCTAAATCACCCACTCATCACATACGAGCCACCCCTAGAGTGAGCCAGCAAAATACCTTTTGCAGATATCAAACGCGTTCGTGGTCTCGAATCGATGGTTTTGGTTAGTAACCCACAGATCCGAAGTCGTTTTACTCTGCGATAAACCATGGCCGTGCCCCAAGGGGCCTAAGTGGGGCCTAAATGAGTCGAAATTCAAAGTATGAAAAATTTGTATTGAAGTTGGCCTTATGGGTAAACACGTCATTTTGCGGCCCTCTGGGCGAAAATTTCGTCCGTTTTGTCGTATCTGTCGTACTTTTTGAGATATAGACAATTTTTTGTCAATTTTGGAGCTTTTTTGAAAACATTTCGAAAAACTCCTCCTGAAGTCCTAGTTTTGGGTCAAAATTATCAAATTAGGGCTTGTTTATATCAGAAAGACGAACTCTGTCAGAAAAAAATTTGCGCGCTGCAGGAGCACTTGAGTAGCGCCTTGCAAAGTTGCTCGAAATTGCTTAAAAATGGCTAAAATTTGAAAAATCAAAATTCCACAGGGACGTCCCACCGCCCCGCGCAAAGTTTTATCGGATAGAGATCGTCTTTCTGATGAAAACAAGCCCTAATTCGACACTTTTGACCCAAAACTAGGACTTCAGGAGGAGTTTTTCGAAATGTTTTCAAAAAAGCTCCAAAATTGACAAAAAATTGTCTATATCTCAAAAAGTACGACAGATACGACAAAACGGACGAAATTTTCGCCCAGTGGGCCGCAAAATGACGTGTTTACCCATAAAGCCAACTTCAATACAAATTTTTCATACTTTGAATTTCGACTCATTTAGGCCCCACTTAGGCCCCTTGGGGCACGGCCATGGTTTATCGCAGAGTAAAACGACTTCGGATCTGTGGGTTACTAACCAAAACCATCGATTTGAGACCACGAACGAGTTTGATATCTGCAAAAGGTATTTTGCTGGCTCACTCTACCCCCCCCCTCCCCCACCCGATGACGTCACGTTTTTCGGGAAAAAAATGGGACACGGTTAGAAAAATACGAGGGGGTATTCACTTCAGTAATACCCTGTACGCCATGGCTAGTAATACCCAGTAATACGCAGTAATACCCAGTAATACCATGTAATACCCAGTAATACCACGTAATACCCAGTAATACCATGTAATACGCAGTAATACACAGTAATACCCCGTAAAACCAGGTAATACCTGGTAATACCTGGTAATACCCTTTGCAATGACCGTGTCTGAGTCAACCTAAATTTAATTTTTTGACTGCACTGTTCATTTTGGTGAGATTTTACAGGTAAAGTCTTGGCATAGCTAGTGCCAAGACTTTTCCCGTGAAATTACTATAGTCTGTAAAATTACAGAAACATGTAAAATTTCATCCTGCAAATGTATGGAAAAATATCCCGCATGGAAAAAAGTACACCTTAAAGACACTTAAAAGTATACTTCCACGAAAAGTACACTTTGAAAGTATACTTTTAGTATACTTTTAACGTGTGCTTTCAATGACACTTCGGGAGAGCACTTCGGATGTGTAAATATTCTGTTATTTTTTCGTCATCTAATGTGCACATTACTATAGACACAAATAATTTGTGTCAGTAAGTCTGAAAAATGTGCATATTGCGAAATAAAACTCAAGACGCCCCGAGGAACACTTTTAATAGTGGCCTAGTTTTGTCATGCTGAGTGAATATTCCAAGACACTACTTTATATTTTAAGAAGTGTGAGTCAATGAGAAGATAAAAAATTCTAACGCTAACGCGTTAAACGGCCCCGTAGGTTTTAATACTTACTAGAGAATTGAAAAGACTTCGATAATATTCAGTCACAACGCTCTCTTAAAACCAAATTGTGAATTTTATCTGCCTCACTTTTGCTAAACAAAATGTCGCACGCTGAGCCAGCTATCAACAATGCTGCCGCGCCGCAAGCAATCATCATAAAAACCAAAGATGCTAAACAAATTTCCACGTACTTCCAGCGTTTTTCTAGAAGTTTTCATGTTTTGTCTGACTATGAAACATAATTTCATTTGCTACGTTATGTGACGACAAACAGGTGTTCAACATTGAACAAAATATGTTACTGGACTCATTTGTCTGGAAAATTACCGAAATTTTCTGTACTCTACATCACAGAAAATCTGTAATTTTACTGAACTCTGTAAAATTACATGAGAATGAGTGTCAGTTTACAGAATGTGGTAACTTTACCATACTTTTTCCTGTAAAATGACAACATTTCTGTAATTTAACCAAAACTTGTAATTTTACAACATATTGCCCGTAATATTGACATACTCTGTAAAATTACAATACAATTTCTGTACCGGATTGCAGACATTGTCTTGTAAATTTACAAATATTTGAGATTGAGATAAACCTCAGAATGAAAAATATTATCATCTTGCGAGTGCTTGTGTATGGTGTTGGTGTACCGGGTGTCCAAGCGAAGACAGGACAGTACGTTGGGTTGCCTACGCACTGGCTGCAGGCGCTCTGGGGAGCGGGGTGGCGGCGGCGGGTGGAGGGGGCACCCCACCACCGATCTGCCGCTAGAGTCGCTGTGGAAGGGAGTAGCGCAACGGAGTGTGGAGTGCGAGCAGGCAGGAGTGGGGACCACCAGGGCTGCGCTGCCAGCCCTGCGCCCTGTCGAGCGCCCCTCCGACCCCGCAGGGTTGCCCGCGACAAGGACCCCTCCTCCCGCGTGACACCGTGCGGATGCCTGCGACCCAGCGGGGGTGCACGTGACACGGGGGAGGTGATCGTGTCACGCGGGAGGAGGGGTCCTTGTCGCGGGCAACCCTGCGGGGTCGGAGGGGCGCTCGACAGGGCGCAGGGCTGGCAGCGCAGCCCTGGTGGTCCCCACTCCCGCCTGCTCGCACTCCACACTCCGTTGCGCTACTCCCTTCCACAGCGACTCTAGCGGCAGATCGGTGGTGGGGTGCCCCCTCCACCCGCCGCCGCCACCCCGCTCCCCTGAGCGCCTGCAGCCAGCGCGTAGGCAACCCAACGTACTGTCCTGTCTTCGCTTGGACACCCGGTATACCTTGGGCTTCCCTACCCCCACCACCTACCCAGCTAAGGAGCGCGGCCAGCGCGTGTGAGCGTCGTTTAAACTGTTCTTGATCGTGTGTCTAGAACAGTGAGAGTTGTGTAGATTATGTGTGTTTAGAGGCCTAATTCATTACTGCAAATATTTTGTTTCGGCTCACTATTTTTGTTTGTCAACTCAGCTCAAATAACAGAAACACTTAAGCTGTTGTCTCAAGCAGACAGAATAAAAAGAATTTTAAAATATAGTAGTTTTTACAAAGCAACGCACTACTCTGAGAAAATTTGAATGCAAATAACGAACGCCCGGTTCTGACAAGAAACAAGCCAACTAGATTAAAACATAATTCAAAAGAATATAGTTTAGTGCCACAGGCTATGGGCTATGGCTTCTCACCTATCGGAAAAACGCAATAGGACTGTAGAGAAATGATGATACGATTGCTCTGCAAATCTAAGTGTGATACTACATGTCAGTTTAAACTGCGAAACTTTAGTTTCGCAGTTACAACTGCAAAACTCCCGAGTTCGTCAGTTTAAACTGCAGAACTCCCGAGTTCGTCAGTTTAAACTGCAAAACTCCCGAGTTCGTCAGTTTAAACCGTGGAACTGTTCTGCAGTTTAAACTGACGAACTCGAGAGTTTTGCAGTTTAAACTGACGAACTCGGGAGTTTTGCAGTTTAAACTGACGAACTCATGAGTTTTGCAGTTGTAACTGCGAAACTAAAGTTTCGCAGTTTAAACTGACATGTAGTATCACACTTAGATTTGCAGAGTGGTAAAATAAATTACTTGGTGTGTGACCAGTCGACGTTTGCAAAGAGAAGTAAACACATCGAT
This sequence comes from Frankliniella fusca, assembly GCA_029379305.1. Classification (NCBI taxonomy): domain Eukaryota; kingdom Metazoa; phylum Arthropoda; class Insecta; order Thysanoptera; family Thripidae; genus Frankliniella; species Frankliniella fusca. Next base: position 34,858 of record JAHWGI010000580.1, read on the forward strand.
AAAAGAAGTTGATATATAACAGTATTTCATTCAAAACCAACACAGAATTCGTGCCACAACACCACAACTACAACATACACAGCTGATCAGGCTTCCACCAACTTCCACGTCCAACCGTGCGTGCGCACGAGTAGCGCGGGAGGAGCAGCGGGAGAGATTCAAATAAGTTGTAATACCGTGTAATACCCTGTAATACCCTGTAATACCCTGTAATACTCTGTAATACCCTGTAATACCCTGTAATACTCTGTAATACTCTGTAATACCCAGTAATACCGTGTAATACGCGTAATACACGTAATACGGAGTAGTCTGTACACGAAAAATCGAAGTGAATACCCCCTCGGAAAAATATCTGTTAAACTAAAAAACGAGACTTTGCTTGTAAAGAATAATTTTTATATGAGATTTATGTGTAGAAGACATAATTGGCTGAGCGATAGCGAAGCCTATTACGCCACTGGAGTGCTAAAAAAGTTCAATGTCCGTCCGTCTGTCTGTCTGTCTGTCTGTCTGTCTGTCTGTCTGTGTGTCTGTGTGTCTGTTCGCACGATAACTCGAGAACGAGTAAAGATATCGACTTGAAATTTTTACTGTAGCTTCTTGGCCTAAAAAGCTCGGACGAGTTCAAATATGAACACTCTAGCTCAAAAATTGACCCTGCTAAAAATTGATTTATATTTTTTAAAAAATTAGACTTTACAATTTACAAAATTTAAGTGTGTCCTAAGAGGTATCTCGGCGAGTTGCAGCCCTTCGGGCGAAGATTTCGTCCGTTTTGCTCTATCTCTTACTGTTTAGCCGCTACAGCGGTAAATGTGGACGAAAAGTCGTCAAAATTCATGTTGGGTGTCGTTTTTCGGGCAATCTGTCGAGATGCGATCCTTGTGGCAAAAATTTTGTCTGTTTGGCAGCCTCCTTGCCCTTTTTTAAATAAAGAAAAGCGGGGGTCCAGGGGGCGGCAGCCCCCTGGCTTAAATGAGTAAATCTCAAATCATGCAGGCTCGTAATAAAGAAAAGCGGGGGTCCAGGGGGCGGCAGCCCCCTGGCTTAAATGAGTAAATCTTAAACCATGAAGGCTCGTAATAAAAAAAAAGCGGGGGTCCAGGGGGCGGCAGCCCCCTGGCTAAAACGAGTAAATCTTAAATCATGCAGGCTCGCCAGCGCCGCAGGCCTAGGTAGATGTACGCGGGCCCGTCGCAGCTTAACAGTGTTTCGCGATCTATCGCGAAGCCTGTTACGAGAGACGGTGTCTGGCGTACATCTACCTAGTTACATGTATACTATAACATTTTTACAAAGAATCTTCAAATGGCCGCCCAGGCCGCCACAGCGCTGCCACGGCGCTGCCGCTCCGTTGCGCTGCGCGCTGTAGACCAGGTTTTCTGAGTTTGCGGAAAAGCGACTTCACGCTCCCACTGACTCCCCCCTCCCCCAAATCACCCCCACATCACATCTGACCGACACCCCTCCTCCCCCTAAAGTGCGTGACGTATTTTGTGTACGGCCCCTAACGGAAAACTACTAGTTTACATGTGACTTCTGTTTCGCTTGCCAGAGGGACACGGGGTGGGTCCTGCCAATTTCTAGGGTCGCTGGCTGGACCCAGTAACTAGTGTACAGATACAATTGCTGCCCTGAATTTTATGTCTACTTATGTCTACTAACAATCTACTAACGACGTATGTCATTTGTTTTTTCGATTTCCGTTTGGGTCCTGTCTTCTTACGTAAGCTGGGATAGGGCGTGTATCCATATCTTGTCCACAAATTTCTATCAGGTTTATGCGACTAACATAGAGTAAATTTGACGGAAAGTGACTAAAATTGAGTAAAAACCCAGTCCAGAAATCCCATGATCGTTCCCATGAGCCATGGGACATCAAGGAATGTCATGGGAGACATTTCCCCATGGAGGATGACTTTCCATGTAGTTTTTGCCCACTTCCATGTGAGGTACTTTCCATGGAAATAAGGTTCCTAGGCAGTTGACCGTCTCTATGGAATAGAGCTCTAACTCCATGGAGTAATAACAAAATGTTTAAGTCCACAAAACGACAAAGAGAAGACTGATCGAAATAAATGAAACACGGACATAGGGTGTCGGAAACGAGGCGGAGCCAAATCTGGTGGCCGTTTTTGCCTAGCTTAAGCCGTTTTCGAGTTGCCAGAAAAAAGTTCTCAGATGTGAATGAAATTTAAATGTCCCTACTAAAATTCATCGTATGCTACATACCAAATTTCAGATCGAAATTCCGATAATTATAGATTTTACAGCTTTTTTATTTTTCATGGGAAATTGTTTCCATGGTAAAGATAGGCAAGTGCCAAATGGGATAGGTCACCCCATGGAAAGACAACCGTTCCATGAAGTCCTCTCGCATGGCAATCATTTTTCCATGGAGCCTTTACCCATGGTAAGAAATTTTCCTTGGAGTCCTCACATGGAAAGCGATATTCCATGGAATCTTGTTCCAAGGAAAACACTTTTCCATGGTAAAACGCCCATGGAAACAGACACCACATGGAATATGATGCATCTTACATGGAAAACAGACCTCTAATAGGGATGGCCGTTATGGTATCGATATGCCAAGATATCGATAGGTTGTGCGCGATATATCGATATTCCCTATTCGATAGTACAAAATTTCGATATGTAGATATATCGATATATTTAGACGATATATCAATCCCAGATTTGAGAGAACTTAAACACAGATTTACTCGGGTTCAGCCTCCACATTACAACAAACGCTATCGCTAGAACACGCTACAGACAGTGCCACGCCACAGCCACAAGCACACTGATGCCGCCGCTCGGCTGCTCTCTCGGCTCGCTCCGCCCGCCGCCGCCGCAGCTCTGCCCTGCAGTGTTGTCCGTAGGTGGCAGCACTGGCAGCATAGTGGGATGCTGCTCGCCATCCTAAATAGTAATTAATTTTAACACCCGAGCTGATTACTTGTTGTGTAATTTTGAAAACCTGACTGCTAATGTTTAATTTTAACTATTTAATGTGATGTGTTCATTATATGTCTCTTATTTTGATAAAACTGTTTTTTTTCTTTTTCCTTCAAAGAAATACCCTACTGGCAACTTTTAAACGCGACTTCTAGTGCCGCCCAATTAACGATCGATATTTTATTCGATATTTCGAATTATCGATATATTTTATTCGATCTATCGATAGAAATTTTTATCGAAATTTGCAAATATCGATATCCCAGTTATCGATTGTTTTCCTTTGGCTGGCCATCCCTAACCTCTATCCTTGGAAAAGAGATCATGAAATTCCATGGTGTCCATGGGATTTTTGAACTGGGAAATGACGAAAAGTGACCAAAATTGAGTATAAAATGCAAAAAGATACTAAAATTGATGAAATGTGACTTTCAATGATGAAAACGTAACGAAATGACTGAATAACGAATAACTGACTTAAAAAGAGTGGAAATGACGAAAAGTGACTGACAATGACATAGAGTGACGAGAAAAAAAAAGATGAAATTTCCAGTTGTACATGACTAAACGGAGTGAAGGACCCCTTGCCCGGTACACTCTGCGCACAGCGCGGTGGACGGAGCCCGGCGGAACTAAAAGTGTTTCCAGAACTGGGACATTCCCAGATACAGTACCCCAGTGTCCCCACCGTATCTCTCTCCATCGTGGGGCGAGGATGCCAAATCCTTCCGAAAGTAGAACGAGTAAAAAAAGTTCTTAATCTCCAGAGAGTAATAAACTTGCCCTCAAAATCTCACTCGTATGGGAGAGAGAACTGTTACTAGGAGATTTTCAGTGCACACATGTTGTACAACCTGTCGTGCAAAACGTTGACGAGAGAAGTGAACATCTCAATCTGCAGACTTGCTAACACGTCGTCCACTATGTTGCCGATCATAAGGTTTGCTGAAAGTCGGGGACGCACGCCATCACTGATTCCATAAAAGGATGATACAGCAACGAACGCAAAAAAGCTGTTCAGGATTGCGAACAGGAGCTGACTGAGCGAACGCCTGAATAACATGAAAAGGCAAAGTAGCATCGCGTCATTTACATGTCATAAATTGCAGTCTCCTTAAAAATTATACTTTTCATGTCCCAGAATTTGAAAAGGCAAAGTCGCAGAGATTTCGTTTAATCTTTCTCCGCACTCTAAATGGCAAGGGACATTTTTTGTCCATGGAGAGATGCTCCTGTGTGCACATCCTGCAGGATACAAATATGCGTCGTGACAAGTAACAAGATTGCATCGGTAGTTGGACAAAACGAAAAATTGTGCAGTGACAACTCACAAATTTGTAACTTTTTAAGTTGAATATTTGCATCTTGCAGGATGTGCACACAGGAGCATCTCTCTATGGACAAAAATTGTCCCCTGACATTTAAAGTGCGTGAATTACACTTGAGTTTTGAATCTCCCAGACACCAAGTAGTTTTGCCACCAAAGAGGCTCGGATGTTAAAATAAGAAGAAAGCGAAAATTTATCAGAAATCTAGTTACAAAGTATTTAAATTAGCAATTTCAAGTAAACGGACTCAGTAACTATTCTTCTCTCCCGATTCCTTTAGAGGTTTGATCAACTTTTGAATGGTAAAGGGCGGAAAGGATCACATTCCTAGATTTGTTCTAAATGCAACGGAATCGGTCAGTCGCCCCCGTCAAAATAATAACAATAACTATAGTAATGATGATGATGATGCTGATAATGATGATGATAGAAAGTTACTCCATGCACGGAAGGAGATGGGCGCCAGGTGGGTCATTCTGTATGAACGAAAAAGGGTAATTTCATCCGGTCGAGCTGCAACTTGCAGGATGTCAAGATGGTGTGCCATAGATTATAGTTTTAAAATGCTTTGGAGCACAAATGACGGATTTCCAATAATACAAACAATTAAAAATGGCCCCCTCCCGAGCAGGGTTGTTAACGATACAAAAAAAAGTAACGCGTTACGTTACGATAATTTTTGATCTGAGTTATCGTATCGCGTTACGATACACGTCTGGTCAAAAATGTAACGCGTTACGTTACGAGTATCGTTGTAACGTCGTTACGATGCAGTCTTGCAACAGAAAAAAAAGCTATCAAAAAAAGGCAATTAGTGTGGCGGCATTAAAAGACAAAGAATCATGAAAATAAGGAGTTTTAGTTGTAAAAATAAGATACAACACATTTCATTTTTAACAAAAATTTAGCTAAATATTATAGCTAAGGGGTTTTAAAGTACATCAAGACTACTGAGTCATTCCATATCAAGGGGTACGTGAGTTGACATCATGGTGACCGATCAGAACCAAAAATAATGGTATAGTACCGATGAAAAAAAAACTTCTTCAGCCAAAATCTCAGCCTCCTAGGTCAAACGGTTCCGGAGATATGGGCAAAAACGTGTTTTCCGAACTTTTGCTTAATTTCGAGCTTAAGAAAATTTTTAGAAGGGAACGGTCTAAGGGGCTTCCCACTTGCCACATTTCATCTGTGGAGGGAAGAGATCAAGGGAAAAAAAAAATTGAACTTTTTTTACTATTTTTTGTCTATAAAACTTGTTTGCAGAATTAAAAATCTCAAATATGGTATCAAAATTTTTCAACGCCATTTTTTTCCTAGATTGCATTCCCCAACTTAGGAAAGCATGCCAAGTAGCTTTTTGGGCACTCAAATGGTTTGTGAGTTATAAGCAATGTCGTGTCTTTGATTTTCACTAAGGTCGCTGATATTGCGTAACAATCATGAAAATGCTAAGTTTCCATGAAATAAAAATTAATGACCTTATAACTTTCAAAAATAAAGAGTAAAATTAATATTTTGAAACCAAATATTATGCAGAACGGTATAGTTTGATCAAAAATTTATATTACAGATGTTTTTTTAAGTTCCAGGTAACTCCTCAGTGTTATGCTCGAACCTGGAACCTTCTCTCATCTGATGGAACCGCTTAAGTACATCACTGTAAGTCTGAAAAATGTGTCTAAAAGCACTTGCACCTAGCTGTCCATTCTGTCTGATACCACCTTAGCCTAACTACCATGTTTAAACAATTAATTTCATAAACAGTGGTAAACATTGGTGTGTAATAGTTGGGGAATAAAACTAATGTGTGCTTGATAGTACAAACAACATATGATAACTTACTGATATCTCATTCCTGAACATAGAAATAGTACAGTTTTATTTAATCCAGCAGACAAGTAATAAAAATTATTTGATTTTTTTTATGGTCGTTTTTTGTGGTCGTTTATATAACCTCTGGGTAAGGATGTCTGCTAATCAACACAAACAAAACGAAATAGAAATATTGTTTACATATTCTTTGTTTATATGTTCAGGAATGAGGTATCAGTAAGTTATTATATGTTGTTTGTACTGTCAAGCACACATTAGTTTTATTCCCCAACTATTACACACCAGTGTTTACCACTGTTTATGAAATTAATTGTTTAAACATGGTAGTTAGGCTAAGGTGGTATCAGACAGAATAGACAGCTAGGTGCAAGTGCTTTTAGACACATTTTTCAGACTTACAGTGATACACTTAAGCGGTTCCATCAGATGAGAGAAGGTTCCAGGTTCGAGCATAACACTGAGGAGTTACGTGGAACTTAAAAAAACATCTGTAATATAAATTTTTGATCAAACTATACCGTTCTGCATAATATTTGGTTTCAAAATATTAATTTTACTCTTTATTTTTGAAAGTTATAAGGTCATTAATTTTTATTTCATGGAAACTTAGCATTTTCATGATTGTTACGCAATATCAGCGACCTTAGTGAAAATCAAAGACACGACATTGCTTATAACTCACAAACCATTTGAGTGCCCAAAAAGCTACTTGGCATGCTTTCCTAAGTTGGGGAATGCAATCTAGGAAAAAAATGGCGTTGAAAAATTTTGATACCATATTTGAGTTTTTTGATTCTGCAAACAAGTTTTATAGACAAAAAATAGTAAAAAATTTTGTACACACGAAAACCTCCATACATTTATGGGGGAGATTTAGTGTGTACCTGGTCAAGTATACAGGATTTCCTGCATACCTGACCAGGTACACATTATTTCCTGCATACTTGACTAAGTACACATTATTTCCTGAATACATGTAGGTATGCAGGAAATACTGCATTCAAGTACACACTTGCGTTTCCAGAGCAGTATTTTTCATTTTTTTGGTTTGCTCAGTTTCCACTTTGAACTATTTTGCTGTCATGCTGTGGTTGTGGTCCAATAAGTTTTTTGCTTCCTTGATCATAACCTAACCTATTTTGGGTCATGGACTTCATGCTCAGATTAGACTGGTTGTTGCTTTTGGGAAATGACCATCCCAGATTAAGATTAAAAATGAAACATATTTCTTAAAGACTAGGATCGGCAGAAAATTTCAAGTGTGTATCTTCGTGTTACACACTTTTGATTAGGTTATTGATAGTCCGTAGTATTACATACTATACTTGGAGTTTATCTCTACTAATTATTTGATCTGAAAATAGAGGAGCCTAAATTTTTTGTACTATATGACAGGTGAGTCTATTTATATGGACAAATCTAATGCTCACTACATACTTACTCTAAATATTCTTGTTTCTTTCCAGTAAATGCTAAAAAGCCGCTCTTTGATTTCAAGCCGTCCCAAATTCTAAAAGAGCGGATCTGAACTAATACTCTGGAGTGTATCTAGTTCAGGTTAATTGGTGGCAAAATTCAAAAGCACTGAAATCTTTTAATACAAATGTGAAGTGCTTTTTTTCTTCTGCTTTTATTCGCAGGGCATGGTGGAATTTAAGTCTGGATATACGTATTTTATGAATTTTATATTTCCACCACATTTGACTCTTTGCTCGTACCGTTTTGCAAAGTAAAGTGAATGTAGACTACATATCTTTGTCGGAACTGTAATATTTTCAACTTTTTGACGTTACATTATGATTGAACATTCACTGCTAGACTTTACCCCTTGCCTCAATAGCTTGGGATATTGTTTTCTTATTATGATAGCAAGGAAATCTCTATTTTCAGCAGCTCCTGTTTACAATACTTTTAGTGCTAAATAAACCTCAACCACTTACCTTAGACCAAAAACTTTCTCTTTCTCTGTTAAAAGATAAATAAACCTCAACCACTTACCTCACACCATGAACATTCAAAGACCTAACACAACATTATCTTTTGAATGCAAATGTATTTTAGCTCCAAAATCATGTTAGAGATGAGACTATCTTGTACCCCTTTCCGTCAGTTCAATGTCCAGAGTACTTTCTGATATTAGAAAACTGTGTATTACTTATGAATAGAGGAGGTCTTCAATAAAATTTTAGGGAATATAACATTACTTGTTGACTTGATTATACTCATCCCATTTTCATAACTTTATTTCAAATTTTCTGTTTGTAGTCAATTGCTCATAAAAGATAGAACAAATGACGGAGTTGCCTAAACTTTTGATCGATTAATGTGGGTGCCATCTGAGGGTAAATGCTATGTATTGATTAGGTTTTGAATACAACAATATCTGTACGTACTTTTGAAAGTAAAATAGATACAGTATCATTGCATAGTAGAAAAGTCATGTCTAGACGGCTAGACAGTAAAGGAAAACATTGCTTTCTATATAATTATATATAGATAATATAATATAATATAATATAATATAATATAATTTTATATAATTATAATGCTTTCTATATAATATAAAACGCTATCTATATTATTGCACAGGACTCCATTTTTTTAATACCATATCATGTCTGACACTAGAAAACTTAGGTTTTATCTCTAAAATACAAGTCCAAAATAATACTTACATTTTAATTTTCACTTACATGGTCATTTCCACCACCCCTTTCAGCAGGCATTTGAGACAACCTCAGTCTCCCTTATCAACATAGTGTTGAGTTCGTGACAAAGCTGTCAACCTGGTGGTACCATCAAAGTGGTCGTCGGGGACCTGAAGAGGACGCCGATGACCACAAATCCCCTCTCGTTAGCAACATTTTACCAGGGCACGGCAACGCACTAGGGTCGAGCTGGTTCCATCCTTTGACCACGGCCGAGTAGGGGTTGGGCGCTTTCAAACTAAGATTTCTCCGCGAAGGATTGATCGTTCGGAACGATCGAGGTGTCAAAACACAACGTTTTTCTTTGTAGATTCGATATTTAACATGTACGAGTGACAAGAAACAGACGTTTGTCCGATCTCGACGGATTAAAATCATCCTGCACGCGGACTCGGGGCGCAGCGTCTCCGGTCGGCCGACTTTCAGCTCGCTATTCTCAGTAAATACTCCACTCACATTAAGGTGAGGTGTGGGTGAATCTGGGAGCTACCAGTTGGACTGGAGGTAAAAATTTGAAATTCTCCAGTTTTGATGGGCTGATGTAGAAAGCTTACCACACTAAATCTCATCCCGATCCGTAAAGCCATTCCAGAGATATAGTCATTTTTCATAAATTTTAGATGCTTTTTCAAAAAATCAGTTGCGCAACAGTTTTGATGTGGGGGACGTGCCATTCAGGAAATTGGTTCTCCTGAGTGTTGTCTACAATGTAACAGAGAGTTTTTCTCTAATTTTAACCCAGCTTATTTTTAAGTGATTTAAGTTTGTAAAAAAGCAGTAGAAAACTTGGGTTTTGAAATTCAATTTTCAGTCTAATTATCTTTATAGAAATGTGTAGATGCTAATGCAAATATCTCTCAACGTGGATGGTAGAACTACGACACGCGTGTATGGGAAAATTCCCATACATGCATGGGAGGATTCCTAGTCACGCATGGTAGAACTACTACATATGTGTATGGAAAAATTCCTATACATGTATATGTTAATAACTTCATAGACATTTATAGGAATTTTACCATAGAAATTTTTTACAGTGTTGAAAATCTATTGAAAATGTTATTGTGAAATAAATGCAGTGGGGAAATTAACCAAAATTAAGCTGGGTATTGTATCAAGAAAAATATGCTATTTTATAAATTTATTTTAGGTTATACTGTAATATAGTATCTTCACTTAAACACACTAAAGAAGAAAAAAGATTATTAGGATATGTGATACAATTTTGTTAAGTTTAATACACTTGGCAAGAATTAATACAATTTTCCAAATAAATCACTAGATTTTTCAAGTCTTGTGTCTCTTCTTAAGTGGAGTATCATCTGGTTCCCAGGATTCATCTAGAACTTCTGTGTTTCCTCGTTTTGTAGGAAGTGCAGCTCTTCCTTGCACCTCAAGGTTTACACATTTCTGGCCAATCTCAGCCACATTAAGACTCCTGTTACCACCACCTGACATTCTCAAATTTCCAAATGTCTGCTCTAATTTATCTTGGTTTAACTTTCGACCATCCACCTTTGGGGCCTTCACTTGGTCAAGCATATAAGTTATTGTTCCAATAAATCCACATGTGGTAACTTTCAAAGATTCATAGGACTGTTTGCTGATAAACATTTTCTCTCTGGCATCCTTTGTAAAGTTTCCTTTTCTACATCTGCTTCCCAATCCCTGAACAACCCCAACATGTCCTTCAAGAGGTAATTGAATCTTGGATCATCAACAGATCTGTATGAGGCAAGCAATGAATTTAGCTTATTCCTTTTACCTTGTGCGTCACCAGAACTGTTGAAGCAGTCAAAAGCATCGTTCACATGTGTAATAAATTGACACAGCTCTAATGTGTCATGTCCTTGACGTACTGAATTCTTCTCCACCAAGTCAGAAATTTCAGTTGAAACAGACCGACTCATAGTCTGTGAAGCAGGAAGTACTTTCATACAGCTAAAGGCTGTTAACTTGCAATGTGCTTTTGTTAGCTTGTTGGTCTTGAATTTATCAAGCATCGTGTGATCATAAAGCTTGACAATTACCTCCCAAGATAGATCTTCTCCATTCTCGTACATCTTTCGTGTTTTCTTGTGGCCATAAGAGTTTGCAAGTAGGTTTCTTAGGGTCTTTAATAGGTGGGGAGGATCAACGATAAAAAACAATGGCCTCTTTTCCGTAGATACTAAATTGATTGTTGCATATACAACATCAGTGGGAAATTCATCTAATTTGGGAATTACTTCTGGAGGAAGGAGTGGGTGCATTCGGAAAAAACTTCTTATTTCTTGCTGCCCCATCACCATTCACCAACTAAAGTCAGTAGTTTTAAATTGTAGCTTTCCATACTGTAAATGACACTCCAAGCGCGAGTAAATAACTGTCCAGCTGTCATGTCTCGAGCTGGATATATGCCGACTATACCTTGTAAATTGGTGGTGATATCTTGGGCTAAAAACATTAGTAAACTTTTTGCTGGCACTTTGTCGAATTCCACTTCAGCCATGTCAGCTTCAAGTTTTTTTCATTTCCTCTTCCACTTCAGTCAAATGAGAGTATCCAATCCAACCAACAAGGCTTTCATTTGCTCAGACCAGAAGAGTTTTTCCACCGGAGTCAAGTGAGCATTGTGTCTCTCAAATACTTTTCCTAGATCCTCACCACGATGTCTTTCTACATCGTGATCCTCACTAAGATCTTTGGGAATGCCAATGGAATTTTTTTCTATTTCTTTTGCAATTTTCTTCTCTAGTTTAGCCATTTTCTTCTTTAATCCCTTTTTCTCTCGCTGGATTGCAACAGCTTTGGCATCAAGCTGTTGCCTATCAAGGTATCTGTTATTTGTTGTATTTTGATTTTTTGATTTCTTTTTTCGTATGGCCCGATTTTTCATGCCACTCTGAAGATTTTTGCATGCCTCACATTTAGAAACGGGGTCCAATAGAATCAAGGCACAATTAGAGCTGCGCATGCACTTATAATCTTCAAAAATAGCTTTCTCTATGGTTCCTTTACCATTTTCAACATTCTGGTTCCACATATCTTTATGATGAATGATTCCATTACAGAATTCTGCATGCTCAAGGACAAATGCAAGGTGTTCAAGGTAGCCACAAATGTCTTCATCAGATTCATTTGGAGCTTTGGCATCAAACAAAACATGGTCAGCTGATAGAGGCTTATTGGGCACAAATATTTGAGTAATGGTGGTGGACTACACTATGGCTTCAGAGACAACCACATTATCATGTTTGGTCACGATATAAAGTCGAACTGTGCCTTCAACCACATCCACTGTCCATCTGTCAGAAAGCATAGTTGACATCTGAGTGGCAACAAGGACAGCCAAATCTGCCTAAATTTTAAAAATAAAAATAATTACAAACAATTTTAGTAGTTGAAAGCAAAAGAATTGTTTCCATCATACATGAAAATACCTGCAGCTCTTTAGGGGCACATCCAGGATCAGAAATAAAGAGACTATATGGTGTTTCCTGAAAAGATAAAAAATAAAAAAATAAAAATTAAAATTAAACTCAAAAGCAAAGGCATTTTTTTCTTAAAGACAGATTAAAGCAGCTAAACAATGTTACCTCATCTATAGTTTCCAGTTCTGAAGTGTCAACCTGAGGAACCTCTGGCAACTCATCGGGTACAACAACCACATCCTTTGAAATCAATTCACTGCTATTGTTATCTACAAACTCTGATATAACCTCTGTATAGGTCTCTTCATCCAGTTGCTCAGAAGTCTCCTTCATGTCTTCATTTTTTTCTGAGCTTTCCTGAACCTAAGAAAAACATTCTAAGTACAATAACGAAAATTTAAAATTTAAAAAAAAATCAAAATAAGAGACACTGACCTCACAGACAACTCTGTGCCGTTTCCTAGGTGTCCCCACTTTCTTAACTTTTCGCCAAAATTTTGACTTCAAGGGCTTGTTGGGCTTGTCTGGAGAAGGTAACTGAGACTCAAGGGTATCTTGGACATCATGACTATCATCCACATGCTATAGAAAAACAAAACCATTATAACATTGAAGAAACAAACAAAGGAAGAGCATATAAAAGTTTACCTTTGGAGTCCGTCTTGCTTTTCCTTTGGGTTTACGACCAATTCTCCTCTGTTTACCCCTTCGCCGAATTCTAGAGCCAGCCCTTCCCTCACCGTCTTCGTCGCTCATAGCTGCCTGGAAATAAAAAGGGGATCGATTAAAGACGAAAAAAGGGGTGAATGGACATGGAATTTTACACGAATTTGTAGCAAGAAAGGCACTGGCCAGCCCAGACATTTGATTCGTCCTAGCCGGCTTCAAGTTCTACTGGACGGTGATGTGGTCCGACGAGTAAACCTAAAAGCTGAGAGCGATACGAAACTCACCTGGGCAAGCGGAAAGGTGGAATTAATTGAATTGCTGGCCGATCCACAGGTGGGCGAGAAAGAACTATGTTTGTGTTTGATAGTGTTCTCTCTCTGGCGTCTGCTGCTGCAGCCACCACAACAGCAACAAACCTCGATTTGAGAAATTGAACAGTCGGAAGTAGTTCGGCAGCCGACGCGGCCGATTCACCGAGATTCTTGACATCGGCAGGATATTTAATTTATGTTAATTGTGGATGTAGCCCACGGTTACAGGCAAGTTACTAATGCACGGTAAAAAAAATCGCTCTTTCTATTTCTGTGCGTCATTTTGTGATCCTTGCCCGACTTTTTTTTACAAAATAGTTCCGAAGGCCTGAAATATTCCCTGGAATATTCCCGGAATTTTGGAATATTCCAGGGAATATTCCATGACCCTCGGGGAATATTCCCCGATTAAGGAAAGGTACTTAATAAGCATTTCAAATGGCATTTTAGGGTGATTATCAAAAAACCGTGCAGTTTCGTTTCAAAAAAGTGTTGTTTTAGTTATTTTTTTTCCCACGTTTTTCGGATTGGACGTTGTCTCTTAGTACCCAAAGGTTACATTCGAGGGGGCCTCAACTCACCCAAGATTTGTACACATGATTTCAAGATTTCACATGATTTCACATGATTACACCTCTTAAAATTGGAAGAAATAATTCGTAAAGTAAATACAAGCGTATTTTGAGCTTTATAAGCCCAAAATACGCACTCAAATCAATTTTTTCGGCAATAGATCCACATTTTTTTGGCAATGATTTCGAAGATATCAGCGACTGTGTACACATGATTTCAGGAGTTGAGGCCCCCTCGGTTACATTCCTAGAGTTGTCCCACAGTCTGACCCCGTTCAGAGGTTTAAGAGCGATTCATGCAAAAAACGAGGCATCGGAGTTTACTGAAATTCCACAGTTCTCCCCTACACGTGCAAAATACAGCTCCATGGCTCGATCTAGACTCTTTTGATAGTAATTCTATACACCGCTCTTCCAGCAATACTGGAATGCATCTTGCCGAGCTGGTCCGTAGCCGCGGGTAGGCAACCCATGAGGGTGTTTGACGTGTTGTCTAAGTTTCGGGCATTCGGCCCCCTCTATCACTGGCAATTCCACGACTCCGAGACGCCGGGAGCGAGTCACGGCCGAGGTGCGCATGTGGCGTGTGTGGCTGCGGATCACTGAAAAGGCCGAAATCGGCTGGCCCAGAATTATTAGAGATAATGGCATCGGAGTTTAGTTTTGAGGAAAGCCAAAACCGGCCCTCCTGACCGAGCAGGTCACCCCAAACATAATAGGACTGTATAGGACTTAAATAGTACACTATTATCAAAAGATCTTTCTGCAGGGTTTTCGATTCTGCATTACAGAATGGAAACTAGGGCTGGAACGGAGTTTATTCGCAAAAATATACGCACCAGAAAAAGAAGTTTCTCCCCGTCTCACCACCAGCTGATCGCGTTTCGCGCTGACTTTTCGATCGGAAAAAGTTGGTTTCTTGTCACACTTTCGTCATGTAGTGCTACCAACCCTTTCACTGAACCCGTCTTATGGCTGTGGAGTGGTGGCTGATAAACTCCGAAGCCCGCGCCTCAAAACCCGTGGAACGACTTAGAGCCCCTGTAGCTCTGCTTGAATAGCAGCTAAAAAAAAAAAGATACTCATGGTTAAAGTACCTTTGAATGTGGACTTAAGAACTAGGCGGGACAATTGAGTCTGCAGTGTTGCCATACTCCAGAAAAAGGCGGGTTTTTCCACCAATAGGGGAGTTTGGAAAGCATCGGAGTTTAGTTTTGACCCCTTTGGATCGATCGTGCTCCTACCAGTGATAAAATTGTTCGACATTCTTGGTGGGGCCTAGTAGAGCTCCAAAAAAGACGTCATTCAACACCTACACTGGAAAAACTAATGTGACACATGTCACATGTGCTGGTGTGACCGAGCTGTCGGTAACGTTTTGTCGTGTGACCGAGCTTTTGGTAACGTTTGGTGATGTGACCGAGATTTTGGTCGCGTTTGTGGTGTGACACCCTATATGTTATGCCTGTTACGTGTTCGCATCACAAGTGTGACCAAAACTCATGTCGCATCACGTGATGTGACCAAAACTCATGTCACATCACATGGCGTGACCAAAACTGGTCGCACCAATTGACGTGACACATGTCACATTAGTTTTTCCAGTGTAATAGGTGGCTCTAGCACAATGGAGACGGACATGAGATGCTTTGGAACGAAACTGCACGTTTTTTTGATAATCACCCTTTAACCGTTTGGGGGCCACTTTCGACGATAAAGCCACAAAATTTGAACTGATAAACATGCTGAGAGTGCGTAAGTACATGTTGGAGGGCTTGACTACGAGTACCACACCGAAAAAAAGTTCATATCAAGTGCAGTAGAAGTGTTGTAGATGAAGAGAAGGAGCGCGCCTGTTGCATATAGGCAACCCAGCCTGCGCTCGGATGGGATCGCGGGAATGATGGCCCCACGCCCGGGAATGGATTCCCCGCGGAAGCTGCCCGCTGTCCCCAGGCCCAGGGCCCGTGGCGCGGCTGCAGCTGCTCGTTGGTTGTTACCGTAATAACTTTAAGTTTCGGAAGGGTAATCTCCTGTACAACCTGAGGGCGAAGGTAGGATTTTATAAGTTTTTGTTTATTCAGGCTTATTTTCCCTGCTTTTTCTTATTTTCCCGTATTTTCCCATATTTTCCCAATCTTCCACTCGACGCATCCGTGCAACAAAGACGGATCAAAACGCAGTCGCTCAACAAAGACGTATCAGAAAGGGGTCGCTCAACAAAGGCGTATCAGAAAGCGGTCGCCAAACAAAGACGTAACCAACATTTTTGGCGGTTTTGAGATTTTGATGCCATAATGTCAATTGAAACACGTACTTTCCATCTGTAAACACCGCAAAATCGAAAAAAAAATATTAAGCCTTCAAATTCGCGAAAAACCAAGAGACGTATCTACACAGCAGCGAGATCGCGGCTCTCAACAAAGACGGATCTGCGAGCCGCCCGGGTGTCGCGACGTGCAACATCGACGTATGTACCTACCGCGGCCTGTCAGGGGCGTATTAAGGTCCGTCCGTGCTGTTCAGGTTGTCTACATACAGGGGTTTTGTTACACAATTTGCCTACCTTTCAGGCGGCTGTCTACAGACCAGGGTGGGTGGGTTGGGGGCATGGACTACCCCCTTTTATACGCCCCTGCGGCCTGAACTCACGGGCAAGACGGCCTAAGGAGGAGCGCGGCTGGGCGCAGCCTGAACAGCACGGTTGCCTCTAAGCACCACCACGTTATTTTGTCCTTGATGGCGGGCACCATCGTCTCGTGCATGTCGCTCGCCCGGAACGCGAATGCTGTCTTGGCGATGGTCTGCTCTGCTTCCTGCGATGCGGTGCCACGGCAACCGCCCCAAGCCCCAGTACTAGGGATGGCAACCCCGGAAAAAAAACCGGAAAAATACCGGGAAAAATACCGGTATTTTTCGTATTTTTAAAAGGTTAAAAATGAAAAAAAAACGGAAAAAAACGATTCTTTGCCCTTTTATGACTTATGGTACAATATAATCATTAAAATGCGTGTTTGGCACTCTTAGAATCACGTTTGCTGGCGTTGGCAATTTGTTAGGGTTGTTAAATTATGTCAAACTAGGCTGAGCTGCGTGTTTAGGCAGCCAGCTGGCATGAGTGCTTGGCGGGCTAGCCTAGCCTACCCCTGGCTGCCTGACATGACCGATAGGCTGCACCATCGCCAATCGCCTCGCCGTACCGTCTTCTCTCTCCCTCACCCTTATACCATTCTACCCTCTGCCCTATTTACCATACCAAGTAAGGCCCACCTAGATACAAAATACTTTTTTGAGAACTAACTAGTAAACACATTTAGGAAAGACTAAATTCTTATCTAAAAGGCCCCTTCTCTCCCTTGAACAATTAATAAGTATGAATGTGGTAATAATATAATGGCACTCAAGTACTGTGTTTGAGTAGTTGAAGTTAGTGTGTGTCAAATTATTTTTTTTAACAGCCATAGGTGTAAATATAGGGTGAAGATTGGAAAAATTTGGTAAAAAGAGGAAATTTTGAGTGTGGAAAATTGATTTTAAGTTTATATATCTTGTTTGTTACAGTTCCACTATAGGAAATGGTTCCAGGATTCTATCTAGCCTCTGAACCCTCTGCAGCTTGGACTTATCCTTTAACAAAAAAACTATGTTTTGCATAAATAAAGGCTAGAGGTACTCAAAATTAATGAAATACTAAAATATAGTCGAAAAATCGTTTTTTTCCTCGATTTTGGTTTTTTTCCGAAAAAAAAAACGGAAAAAGACAGGTTTTTTTCCGCCATTTTAAAAATACCGGTATTTTTCCTTCCCTACCCAGTACTAGGCTGGAGACCTCCCCCCCCCCAAAATCTGAAGTCTAACAAGTCTGGAAAAAGAGGGGGAAGGGGGAGGGTGGTTACCTCGTGAGGGTACAAGTATTGCATCTTGGGCATAGTTACAAATTCACACACCGACTTTCGCCGGCAGGCGATAGCTTTCAGTCTGACATTTGCAGCAATAGGCAACACAACTGACGTGCGTGTGTTGAGATTCAGAGTAGTGCATATCATCCAGGGCCGGTTACAATGCTAACATGTCACACAACGGAGGTCGCTACGCTAATATCAAAGAAATAGTCATTCCCGCATCAGAAACCGGTGACCTACCAAGGAAACATCGTTATAACTCCGAACTTACGAACATATCCTGAAAGTGACTTTCACAAAAGTTACTCAGAAATGTTTGAGGATCAAATTAAGACGACACCCAGCTCAATACGATGTTTCCGCGATTTGTGAGACGCTTCTGAAGTTTCTTTTTTAAATATCTTGAAATTATCGTTTTGCAGATCCGTCTTTGTTGAGCGACCGCTTTCTGATACGTCTTTGTTGAGCGACCGCGTTCTGATACGTCTTTGTTGAGCGACTGCTTTCCGATCCGCCTTTGTTGCACGGATGCGTCGCACTGGAAATTCCCGGGAATATTCCCCGACAGAAAATTCCCGGGAATTTTGGAACTATATACAAAACTGTGTACAGTTTGAGACGTGAAGCGGGTGGTTTTCGGGATAGCTTACTTGTGAAGTCGAGACTAAGAAATCGCACCAATACACTGCAAAACCGTATCAACAGGGAGAAAGAGCGAAAAATTTACCTCTGCATAGCGTCGCCCGATTTTGTAAATTTGGCCGTGAACATGTATAAAAATCGAGTAGAGTGCACATCCCAGTCCAGAAATCCCATGAGCGTTCCCATGAGCCATGGGACATCAAGGAATGTCATGGGAGACATTTCCCCATGGAGGATAACTTTCCATGTAGTTTTTGCCCACTTCCATGTGAGGTACTTTCCATGGAAATAAGGTTCCTTGGCAGCTGACCGTCTCTATGGAATAGAGCACTAACTCCATGGAGTAATAACAAAATGTTTAAGTCCACAAAACGACAAAGAGGAGACTGATCGAAATAAATGAAACGCGGATATAGGGTGTCGGAAACGAGGCGGAGCCAAATCTGGTGGCCGTTTTTGCCTAGCTCAAGCCGTTTTCGAGTTGCCAGAAAAAAGTTCTCAGATTTGAATGAAATTTAAATGGCCCGTACTAAAATTCATCGTAGATGCTACATACCAAATTTCAGATCGAAATTCGAATAATTATAGATTTTACAGCCCTTTTAATTTTCATGGGAAATTGTTTCCATGGTAAAGATAGGCAAGTGCCCAATGGGATAGGTCACCCCATGGAAAGACAACCGTTCCATGAAGTCCTCTCTCGCATGGCAATCATTTTTCCATGGAGCCTTTACACATGGTAAGAAATTTCCCTTGGAGTTTTCACATGGAAAGCGATATTCCATGGAATCTTGTTCCAAGGAAAACACTTTTCCATGGTAGAACACCCATGGAAACAGACACCACATGGAATATGATGCATCTTACATGGAAAACAGACCTCTATCCATGGAAAAGAGATCATGGAATTCCATGGTGTCCATGGGATTTTGGGACTGGGATAACCTAATCTGGACGTTTCTAGTCTGTTAACTTTGTTTTATCGGCATTCTTACCAGAGGGCACCTAACGAAAAACCAAGCACGCTATGCATTAGCCTGTTTCATTACAAAACTTCGTCCCGCATAATGTATACACCTACGACAAAGAATTCTAGGTGTTTTCACTTGTATTCTGAACCGATGCGCTCCTGGGACCCGGTCCGTAGATTACAATATTCTTAGAATAAGTGTCCGAAACCGAATCCAAGTTCAATGCATCGGCACTAGCGTGTTCTCCAGTCTATTTCCTTTCTTCGCTATACACAAATATCATGGTTTTACTCTTTTCAGTCGTCATTTAATTCAAAATCCCGACCCGACTTGGGTTGCGTACCCGATTTGAACGCAGGCTTGGCGCGCTTCCGAGGGCTCGCGCATGGCCCCCGCCGCTGCCCGGCCGTTTCCACCCGCTGATTTCGCGATCCCGCGGAGCACCTTAAGTTTTGCATTGAGGTCTTATGGCAGTGGCGTCGGAAGTGGGGTTTGGCAGGGGCGGTTCGCCCCTCCGTTTTCTGTGGCAGTTTTCACCCTGCTCTGGCCTAGCTTTGCCTCACGTTGTTTATTTGTATGTTTATCCACAAGGATATAACATTTCAGTTAGATTTAAGTGAAGTTATCACAGACTTTTTTAATAGAACCCCTGAAAGGCGGTCCACGTTAGGGCCACGCTGAACAGTGTAGCTTGTAGCCTGAGCCCTAGCCTAGCTCAATGGTCAATTCATATTATAATTCATAAAAAAAAGGTTTTTCTAAGTATTTACAACACGTGTTATTATTGTTTTAAATGAAACAAGAAAAGGGAATGAGTGGTGATAGGTGACCGAAGCGTGCGCGGGGACGTTCGTGGTTTCCGCCCACCCCCCTCCCCACCGGAGAGGACTTCCAACGCCACTGTCTTATGGGCAAAATAAGTAAAAAGTGAAATTTCCAGGATTTGGCTTTTCAACCAACGTTTTTCTAAAATCTTGTCTCGGAAATGCAATCTTCTCATTAAAAAAAGCGTTCAACGATGTGCAGCACTTAAGTTTTGGATCAATGGTTCATGTGGTGTAATGTGCCAATTTAGTCCGATTTAGCCAATTTAAGGCTAAATTTTCACATTACACCACACGAACCATTGACCCAAAACTTAAGTGCTGCACATCGTTGGACGCGTTTTAATGAGTAGATCGCATTTCCGAGGCAAGATTTCAGAAAAACGTTGGTTGGAAAGCCAAATCCTGGAAATTTTTACTTTTTACTTATTTTGCCTATAAAACCTCAATGCAAAACTTTAGGTGCTCCGCGGGATCGGAAAATATGATCCGATTTCGAAAAAGATATTGAGTTGAATTTGTCATCGGACAAGGCAAGTTTTCCGCACTACCACATTTTCAAATTCTAAAATTCGTTTTTTTCGACCCACTCTAATGTAAACTTAAGTATACTGCGTGAGCGTTCACGTGAGGTGAGCGCTCTCGTAAGAACTGTGAGGGGCCTTGTACTAAGCAAAATTGCCAACATTTCCCAGGTGAAAATTCCAGCCAGGTTTCCGACCGGAAAGTGGCACTCCGGCTGTAAATGTATACGATTTCCGACCGTATTCCATCTTTCCGGCCGTAATTTGGCACTCCGGCCGGAATCTGTCACGATTTCCGACCGTATCCCCGTTGTTCCGGTCGGAGTCAGAGTTTCCGACCGTAGTCAATCCTTTTCCGGTCGGAGGGGTTCCGGTTTACGGTCGGAATCGATACGGTTAACGGACGGAGCCTTTTTTTCCGGCCGCACGTTTTTCGGCCAACTGTAAGTGACTTGTTAGCACCTAAACTAAGAGTCACAAGGGTAAATCGCTTCGTGTGTCACATGTTGACAGGAAACTGTACTTATGCATGAGATAAAAAAATATTTCCTTTTTTGACCATACACTGGAAAAACAAAGGTAGGACTTAATGCCTTTCTAGGGGTGTGAAATTTTAATGCCTTTGCAAAGGCATGAAATTGTCCAAAGGCATTAAAATTTAACACCTTTGGGCAGTTTTAATGCCTTTGCAGGGGTGCTAATTTTTAATGCCATGGTAAAGGCATTAAGACCCTTCTCGTCCTACCTTTGTTTTTCCAGTGTAGGGCTACTAAGAGAACGGCTCTAGATAGGGCATTTTAAACATCACTATCGTGCTCAGCGCACAAACTTTATCCGGAGGCCATGCTCTTTAAAGGCCTGTTGGACACCGCTCAGGTGGTGCCCAGAGGACTTTTCACAAAGTCCGGCCAGAACACCCTCCGGCCGGAACCTCTTCCGGCCGGCCCCGACGCAAAAAGATTTGTTCGCTTTTAGTACGCTTTCAGTTCGCTATCGATTCGCGGAGGTTCGCGCCGGGTACGCCAATGGGTCGCTGAGGTTCGCCAGGCTTCCGGGCGAGCGCCACGAAGGTTCGCCGGAGGTTCGCCAGTGGTCCCCCTCTGGGCGAACTGAGTACGCCATCGAGTCGCTTTGGTAGCGAACACAGCGACTTGAGTTCGCCATCGAGTCACTCTGGTGGCGAACACAGCGACTTGAGTTCGCCATCGAGTCGCTCTGGGAGCGAACACAGCGACTTGAGTACGCCATACGCCATCGGTTCGCGAGGGGAGGGGGAGGCGTGCGCTGCACAGGCCACGGGGATTAACCCAGCGGCGGTGTCATCGGCTACCTGCTCTGGCCCGGGGCCCCGGGCCATCCCATCTCCCGTACCCGTCCCCGTCTCCTACTCCTCAGTCCGACGCCAGCTGTCGTTGTGTGAGGATGTGTCGCTTACGCTGAGCGCGTGCGCGTGATGGCTTTCAATCTCACATGCACTGGTTGTACCGGGTATTTCTTTGAGTACGTAATAGAGTTGCGGGATTACATACTCGCAAGCGCTGCTGGGGCCATGGTGCCTTAGAGTCCTTAGAGTCCTCTAGGACTCTATGGTGTCTTACGGGTGAATTGGGTAGGCAAACCCACAACACTCTTACGCATTCAAAGAAACACCCGGTACTTGTTGTGTTTCTGATTTTTTTCAGTAAGTGACTCGTGCGGACCGTATGGAGAAATGTATAGTTGTGTATGGCAGGACAAGTTAGCGCAGTTTGGGTAGCAGCAGTCACCACGGAGCACGCGGAAAGTGCAGGATTCTCGCGCACGGCATCAGGCGGGCGGAGGGACTACTTGTGCACGGCAGCGGGTTTGAGCTGGCGCAGAGCACTCCATGGCTTGCTCCAGGAAGGGCAGGCCTCATTTCGGGGAAACCCGCTCGTGAAAAGCCCGGCATTGGCCAGAATAGTGCTTTTGGCGTTAAATATTACGGGTGCATCTCAGGGCTGGCCGTTGGGCGAGAGCCCGTGAAGAGCTCGGCTGACCGGACTTCGAGGCTGCACATTTTTTAACGGGCCCCTCTCTCCCCCCCCCCTCCCCTTTCCACACCGCACCCCCCCCCCTTCTACCCGCAACCCCTCCCGTACCCAAATGCGCACTAAAAGCGAACATTTAGCGAACCAAAAGCGAACTGAAAGCATACCGTAAGCGAACTAATGGCGAACTGAAAGCGGACCGCAGGCGAACTAATAGCGAACTGAAAGCGAACCGCAAGCGAACTAATGGCGAACTGAAAGCGTACCGCAGGCGAACTAATGGCGAACTGAAAGCGTACTGCAGGCGAACCAGTGGCGACTCAAGTTCGTTAGTAGAGGCGAACTCATGACGAACTCAAAGCGAACAATGTTCACAAAACGTCACATTCGCGCACTTGGACGGACCGAAAGCGAACTGGACAGCGAACCTTCCGCGAACAACTGGCGAACCTTTTAAAGGTTAGCGGCTTGTACGCCTGGGGTTCGCCATGACGAACTAAAAGCGACCTAAAAGCAAACAAATCTTTTTGCGTCGGGGCGTCAGAAACTACGGCCGGAAAGCGGCGTCAAAAACTACGGCCGGAAAGCGGCCTAAAAAACTACGGCCGGCAAGTGTTCCAATTTACGGGCGGAATAGTTACGGCCGGAAAATCTCCGGCCGAAAGAAATACGATCGGAAATATTCCGACCGGATTTCGCAATATTACAATCTCCGTCCTCATACCTTTTCAAAAATGTACGGCTTTGTCGATTTTCAGGCCATTCCTCTTGGAGTAGTGCGTCGAGTGCGTCTATCTCCTTCGCACTCCCACGCTCATCTTACCTAAGCACTTATGCGTGCGTAACTTATACTAAGCGGGATGACCTGAAAATTAAGAAACCCATACATTTTTGGAAAAGGCGACAGTACGGAGATTGTAATTGTTCAAAAATGTCGTCAAGTTCGCTTAGTATAAGGCCCCGTACAGCTATCACGTGAGCGCTTACCTCACGTGAACGCTCAGGCGTACTTAAGTTTACACGCTCCAGGGCCTCGGCCACGGAGAGGTAGGGCCGGTCTCAACCTGCGCGTCCGAGCGGGGTACTGGCAAGGGACACGGAGAGGTAGGGCTTGTCACCTTACCCCGCGGGTACTCGAGGGGTACTGGCCTGGGCCACGGCCACGGGTAGATGATGCCAGCTGACACTGAGCTCATAATATACACACGTACTAATAAAAATGTGTTGTATGCGAGATAGGAACTTTATGCTTTGGCATAAAAGCATAAAAAACTAAACAGTGTCCTAGAACAATATGACTTATATATTCGACATCCTTGACACCTGTAGGTTCGAGATTCAATGAGCATCGAATCGCATAATTTGCCCTTAACGGCAGCATAATGGGCAAAAAGCATTATGCTGCATAATTAGCCATTTTATGGCATTTCCTGTGCGTATTTTGTACGTATTTTGCCTCTTACGGAGTCGTTTTCCGATTGTTTTAGCCTCCAACATTCGAATTCTCGCGCGCGTTGCATTTGTTCCAGCTGGAAAGGGGGGGGCGGTCACGTTAAATAAAGTTCCTTTCAGTTCTATTGAAGTCCTTTGCAATTAAGAAAAATAACCACCCCGTGCCCTTATCCTTTGTCTATCTTGTACGTTTGCGCACCAAAAAACGTCAAAATATTTAATTAGGTGTTTTAAAAATCGCATAATACGCGCATAATACTGTTTTTAGCGCATAATACGCGCGTAATACACTGTTTATAGCGCACAATACGCCAAAGGATGCGATTTTTCTTATTAGCACGGCCCCGTAGGGGAGAGTGGGGCACATTGGTCCATGGGGCACATTGGTCCATTTCAAATTTCGCGAGGTTAGAGCGACCGCAACGCCACCACTCGGGCAGTGGAAGAAGCTATCACCTACCCGACTATTTTTCCGAAGAGTCCGCCGTTCGTCAACGGTCGCCATCCAAATGGCCAGGGGTGAAATATTGAACACCCCATAAAACAGGTAAAAGACAAATGTGTCTACTCTAAAACCGGGCGTCCCAGCCCAGCGGGCGGATCGTGAGGCCCGCGCCAAGCCGGGCGCCGCCGGCGTTCCGCGGCCACGAGATCGTAACGCCCCAGCCAGGACATGGGCTCTCCCGAAAGGACCCGAGGACACCCGTGCCGTCCTGCTCCTCGGACAGCGACGACTCGCCGCCGAGGAGGGCTCATTCCCCGGACGGTGCCGGCTCGCCACCAAGAAGGCCCCCGCCGTCGAGCGGCGAGGACTCGCCGCCCGCGGACGAGGGTGGCGCGTCGCCGCCGCGGATGCGCTCGGTGATCCTGCAAGCGCCAGCGGGAGTGCACAATAGGGTGGTCCAGGAGCGCAAAGTGTTCGGTAATATTGTCGCTTGTTGTGGAAAAGTTTCGTTTCTACTTAAAAATGATACTGGTGTTGAGCGCCGCTCCGCGGCCACCAAGCGAGACGCCAGGTTCGCCCCCCACCCCGGCGGGAGTGCACGAAGCCACCGCCGGCAGGGACGGCGCCCACGCAGTCGGCACCGACGCCCTGGCCGAGGACCGCCAGGACACCGATGAGGAGCTGGACCTCGAGTTCCCGATACTTTCGGAGGGGGAGAGGGAGAGTGAGGAAGAGGAAGCGCCCCGCGGGGAACTGACTCGAGCGCGGCCCCCCGAAAAAGTTCGAGGACTATTTCTTGGGCACGCCCGACACATAGGCGGCGACCCAGGGGCTACCCCCTAAAGGGGGAGGGATGCTATGTCCGCGCGCGCTCCCGCAGCCGGGGCACAGCTTCCTGAGCCGGCCGATAGAGGGCGCGTAGGGCGCCGGCCGGGAGGCTCCGCAGCCAGCGGCAGCAGCCGCTCTGACTCACTTCTCCTACTGCTCGGTTCCCGTCCTCATCGGCAAGTCCGGCAGTAGGAATTCCGTTGCGTGTTGATAAGTTGTCAGTGTGTGTGTGTTGATAAGTGTCATTCTGTGTCAGTGAGTGTTAGTGTGTAGTGCCTGTATGGGTATCTGTGGAATAAATCCTATACCACCAGCTATTGTGTCACCATCCTTTACCCCTGGACACTAAAATTTCATTCCTTGTTTTCTGTTTACAGCAGGCTTGAAGAATGACCGCCTGGCTATCCTAGTCTCTTGTGGTGATAAGGACCAACTCATTGGCGTACCTATCCCAAAGGCGGCTAATGCTTAAAACGAGTGCAATGCCATCATGGATGCAGTGCGTGAATGGGAGTTAACGGAATGTATCGTAGCCGTGTGTTTTGACACCACGTCGACGAATTCTGGACATCGAGGTGGCGTATGCGTGCTCGTGGAGCAGGCCATTGGCAGAGACTTGCTACATCTTGCCTGCAGACATCATGTTTTCGAGTTAGTGCTCGGGGCTGCGTTCGAGGAAGCCCTCGGCCACGCTAAAACGCCGGATATACATCCCTTATTCTCACAGTTCAAGGAATGCTGGAAAGATATAAATAAAGGTTAGTTAAATATAAAACTTTTCTCTTTGAGAAGAGTACACTGTACTAAGCCGAGCGGCTATTCGTCGATTTCCTGGAGATGTAGAGCGACGTCATCGTATTCTGTAATGAACAGCTACAGGTACGCATGGGATGGGTGCATGGGATGAACAGTTTGGGTAGTCATCCAGCCCCTGTCTTTCTGTCTCATTGCAAATAAATTAAAATTCTATCTTTAACACACTCGCTTATTTACAGAAGTTGCAGCCACGCGACGATTATAAGGAACTCCTCCAGCTTACCGTAATTTTTTTAGGGGGACTGCCACATGGAGGAGTTTCGTTCCGAAAGCCTGGAGCAGTCAACAAAACACCGAGGGGGCCTCAACTCACCCGAAATTTGTACACATGATTTCAAGATTTCACTTGATTTCACATGATTACACCTCTTATAATTGAAATAAATAATTCGCAAAGTAAATACAAGCGTATTTTGAGCTGTATGAGCCCAAAATACGCACTCAAATCAATTTTTATCGCCTATAGATCCACATTTTTTGAGAATGATTTCGAAGATATCGGCGATTGTCGACACATGATTTCAGGAGTTGAGGCCCCCTCGCAAAACACGGTGGATGGCACGAGCGATCTACGCCTTCAAAATGTTCTTATTTTCAAAGCAGTTTGCTGCTCCTACGCCAGCAGCTGAGAAGAAGGGCATTGAAGTGATTTGCACATTTATTGCCGCTTCGTATGTCCGCGTGTGGTATGAATGTCCAAGTTCTGTGAAGGCACCACAAAATTACTTAAAATTTTTGAAATCTTCTAAGCAAAATGAAAAGAAAGGAAAGCTGTGGAAAGCAGCTTTGTCAAAATTTCTGAATCATTTGTGGTACCTACGTAGTAGTCTTGCGCCGTTTGCACTGTTTGATAGTCGAGTTTCCCTAGATGTCAGGCGGGCGATGGTAACCGCTTTACAATCTCAGTACAGTGAGGAGGATCCGCCAGAGAGGATTCAACTGCTACGCAATACAATCAACAAAGACTTGACTTTAGCAGAATTTGTTAATAAGAACTCCATGCATTTCTTTGAAATACTTAACCTTTAGAAGTTTTAAAATATGACCCTTCAGAGTGGGAGACAAGTGATAGTTACATAAAAAGCCTATGCTATTGCTAACGGTTTGCGTGTTGTAAATGATAACGCAGAAAGGGCTATTCAGTTAATTACAGAATATTTTAACATTCTAACTAAAAATGAGAAAGAAAAGCAAGAGCTTTTGCTTGTTGTGTCTGCACACAGAGCTGCAAATCCTAAGGTTTAATAAGCTTTGTGAAAGAATCATGAACACATTGGTAAGTTTCCAATTTCCAGGACTATATATTATCATATTTGCGCCTAAAGGTAGGCAACAAAAAACACAAATTTTCGGTTGCCGACTCCGACAAAAACGGTACTCGGTAGAGTTTTCAATTCTAAAGACAAAAGTTCCCCACGGATCACAACATCGATTTCCTGCTGTAAAAAGGCCGTTTTTGGTTAGGCAAAGTATGAGAAACTTTAACGAAGTTGCGCCACCCCTAAATATTATCCGATTTCGCCTATATTTGAAAATGTTGTTCCTGTCGCACATTGGAACGGGGCTGCGAGTACTCCCAGTCCCCGAGTTACATATGCTGAAAAAAAATCACCCTAATGACATAAATAAATTATATGCTCGTTAGATTTAAACTAATCTATTTCCAAAAATAATATTTTCTTTCTTATCTAAGCTTTACTGCACTCCCTTCGGTTGCAGATTTCTAATATCACGACGAGGTGAAAGAATCGATAGTAATAAAAATTATCGAAAGATGGAAAGGAAAATATCAAAAGTTTTCCCAGCCAAATACTGGCACGTCTGTCCTTGTTGCTCTCAATACATCTCCGTAAGGTGCGACAGAGAATCTGGCCGTGCACAGAGAGAGTTCCTAGGCCAGCCGAGCAATTCCGGAGATCGCTTTCATACCTCTGTCTTCGTCGCACTCATTGAGCACTATACCATGGCTAGCATACGACAACGCTGTTGGTGCAACAAGGACGGGGGAATGAGAGCGATCTTCTGAATCAGTCGGCAGTACTCAGTATTCCACTTTAATTAAAGGTGCAGCCTTTTCAGCATCCCTAACGTTGGATGTTTCGCCAACATTACGAAGAAATTATGTGAAACGGTCAGTTCATGGAGTCAAGCTGATTCCAGTTTAATGTTTATTTTATTATGAATGGGGACCTTGCTTCGTAAGAAGAAAAAGAATATGGAGGCGCAGCATTTTTATTTAAAGTAAAATCTTTCAAATTTACATGTAACCTACGGGCAATATAAATGGAAATTCATCTGATAACAGTCCAACCACCATGGGACCAGTACAGGTTATGTCGCTTCTTTTTTTTAGGCAACGGAGTTGCCTTCTAAAATCGCTGGAAAACGTGCGTGTTTTGTTTCATATGGCCCCTTACGACAGAAAAAAATCTGCTGAAGGGAGTTCGATAATATTAAGCATACATTTAGAATGTAATCTAGTACATTAGATTCTGAAGTCTAGTTGAAATCTGTATTGCAGAAATTTTGTAAATTTGAATTGAAATTCGAGTTTCTATGGTAATGCTCGACTCGTCAGGCAAAATGAACAGGGGAAGGGGATATTTTTTCGTGGAGGGGGTAGGCCGAGGCGAGCCAACACGGAGCGAAAGAGAAACCTCTAAAGTCTGCGTTCAAACAAAGCCAGCCTTTAGTTTCGAGCGCAAGAATGAGATAACACCACTGAAATTCGCACGTGACCACCGTACTGCCTTCTTTAAAACTACTTCAGTTTTACTGAAACTTGCCCCGGTTCTGCCAACTAAATGTGTGCCTCAAAGAATGAGTTCCAATCGTAACGTTATGAGAGCAGTGATTTTTTTCATTTTATTTGGTTGGCATGTTGTGTCAACAACGCGAAAGCAGGCCAAGCATGTCCGCCATTGCCGGTGGCTGATGTGCCCACCTCGCGACTTTAAATCATTTTTTAAAGTTATCGAAACGTTGACAAGGCGAACTGAATGCGTAAATAGTAGTTTTATACCTGCGGAAAACGGTTTGGTAAGTTTGACTTCGATCTGGTGAGCAGAATTCTTGAAATGATGTACATTTACGTGTTCCATTTTGTGTAAACAACGCCTTAACTCCGCGTTTTCCCAATAGAGCGCTCCCCCGTCGCGGCCGCGGCGCGCTTGCCCGCTGGTCCTGGGCGTACCAGCGGTATTAGTTAGGGCCCCGGTTCACGCCGTCCGTGCGACCGGTAGAGGGGACGTTATTGTTGACGCTCCCGATCCCCTTCGGCCGTGACCTCACAGCCCATTTTTTGCCGTCAGAAGGAGAGGTTTCTTCTCTCCTGCTCCTGTCGATTAAACGTCAGCCGAACTGTCGGAGAATATTCATTACTTGAAACCCGCCTTTTCAATTCGAACTTAGAATTATCTAGCCACTATATTGACTATCGTAAACTAAACAAAACCAGTCGGTTTTCTTACAGTCTTATTATACACTCTCAATATTTTATTTTAGTTATAGAAACTCCGTTCACAGGAAAAACAAAGGTGCGAATCCCTACCTTTAAAAGGCACTAATAAAGTTTAGTGCATTTGGAAAGGCACTAAAGCTTAGTGCCTTTGGAAAGGCACTAAATGAGAACTTTTACACCTTTAGCTGGCTAGCTTCATATGAGTTCCGTACAAGTTTAGTGCCTTTGGAAAGGCACTAAACTTTAGTGCGCCAGGAAAGGCACTAAACCGCGCCCTTGACTTTAGTGCCCTAGGAAAGGTGTTGTTTAGTGCCTTTGTTTTTTCAGTGTTGTCTACCAGGATTTCGTGAAATCGTATTTTTATTTCACGAGTTTTGAGGGGTATTAGCGACTAATTCACAATTATTTTTATTTTCTTTGGTGACAAATGCGTATCTTAGTGGGGGGGCCCCCAGGGGCGGATCTAGCTTGCAGCTGAGGAGGCGGCAAAGCGTGCAGGTTGCCTACTTTCAGGGGACCCTCAACAAATCGACTGAAAATGTAATGCTTTAGAAATTAGTGTTCCCAATGGAACTGAAACTTTTTACATTGTTTTTTAAGGACCAGTGCGTACCGTGTATACCTAAATCCATAGACTGAATTCTAGAAAGAGGTAGTTCCGAGCGAAGCGAGGAAAATTTTTTGATTTTATGTCGTAGTAGGTGTCAAAATAGAGCGGGTCCTGTAGGAATTGTTCAAAAACTGCACGCTAAAGTCGGTTAAAAATAAGAATACATGAAATTGATAAAAGCTGAGAAACGAGCCGGACTGGAAAAGTGTACCAAATGGGCAAAACTTTAGTATTATTAGCAAAACATCGCGAGCGGAGCGAGCGAAAAAAAAAGACTTATTTAGGAAACGCAAGCAGAAGCGAGGATTTTAAGGTATGTGCAGCTTGGAACAACGTGACTTTAAGAGTAAGAGTCAAAGAGCGCAGCGTGCTGACGTGCTGACGTGCTGACCCGACTCGTGGCGCTGCCCGGTCGCACGGTGGCTAAGCTGGATCTGAGGAGATATTCACTTCTGTAATAAACTTTACACCTAATTCGAGAATTTCACCATAATGAGCTTAATATTATGTCACAATTCAGCGAAATCTGCTTTCAAACGGCGCGACTTTAACTTTAGGCGTAATATCAACGTAGTACTGAGGTCGATTTCGTA
The DNA here is from genome assembly GCA_029379305.1 of Frankliniella fusca. Taxonomy (NCBI): domain Eukaryota; kingdom Metazoa; phylum Arthropoda; class Insecta; order Thysanoptera; family Thripidae; genus Frankliniella; species Frankliniella fusca. The sequence continues at coordinate 65,732 of JAHWGI010000580.1, forward strand.
GAAGATTTTCGTGAGGTGCATCCCTCGGATGGATTGGGTGGCTTTGGATTAACCGTCTTCCACCATCTGCCTCCCTCTCCCATTCTTTCCCTTCCTCTTTTTCTCTTTTTTTCTCTTTTCTCCCTTTATTTTTCTCTTTTCTCCCTCTTTTTCCTCTTTTCCCCCTCTCTTTTTCCTCTTTTCCCCTCTTTTTTTGGGGGCGCCTGAGCCCCAGGGGGGGGGCACTTGTCCCTTTGCCCCCCCCCCCAAATCCGCCCCTGGGGGCCCCTCGGGTAGTCTAGCTTCAGATGGAACTGCACAGTTTAAAGTTTACGGTGATTTTCACTGCAAGCTCAGCACTGTAGACAAGTACCATCTTTGAACAAGTCTCCCCTGGTCCCAACTGAAACCTTGGCACTCGAAGTGCCTTCTACGATGCAATGTCACTAGACGAGAGCGGACTAATAGTCAGATCGACAGATAGATAAATAGTTCAAGCAAAAGTGTCATGAGTAATTTACCAAAAGTATCTATAGTAATGCACTACAGCTTCACGAGTGATGCCTGTCACATTTGCGCTGTGTCCAGAAAAGACGTGGCACACCTAAAAACACATGTCGATGAAAATTTTTACAAATTACTAATGGTTGCCTTCAAAGAGGGTACCCGCTGTCATGGAAGAGAACTTTTTAGGCCCCCGTTAGGGGAGCCTATTGCTTTCGCCAGAAGGTTATTTTTTTAGGCCACCGTTAGGGCAGCCTATTGCTCACGCCTGTTATTATTATTTTTTTTTTGAAATGTATTATGAAAAGATATTGAATCTTGATCAAACTCTGCCACTCAAAGTGATGCATGGGTTTTGGTCATGACCGTAAGGGTGCTCCTACATCATTTTGTACTTAGCTGGCCTTCTAGACAGAAGTGTAATTCTATTTAACACAGTCAACTGAGGACGAAATATTACATGTTGAAGTAATAGTAATGTTATACAAAGTTTATGAATCAAAATCATAACTCTGGCAATTCCAGGCAATCAAAATTGTATTATTTGGTCCTCAGTTTATTCTTTTAAATACTTTTCCACTTCCCCTTTCTGAGTACCCTTTTAACAAATCCACCTTTTCTTTGAGAATTCTGTCCAGAAAGCCAGCTACGTACAAAACATTGTAGTAGCACCCTAATGGGAGCCAAATTAAACTTCTACCATAATGGTTCAAACTGCCCAAAGTTATCGTGAACTTTAACTCATAGCACCAAAGGATCGTAGTGTAAGAGTTTGTTGCGGCAGCTAGTGTCAAGCTGTGATTTCAGGCGAATAGCAGCTCTTGTGCCAAACACAAACTGGATAGTGGCGCGTGCTATATATATGGTCCTCAGATTATTCAAAGCAAATGGCTACAAGAAATAGCCACTGAAGGACAGTATCTTTTCACTGCACTTCCATGCAAAGGCCATTTCTTTTTGCTAGTTGCTTTGAATATTCTGGGGACCATATCTAGAGCATGCGTCATTATCTTGTTTGTGTTTGGGACAAAAGTTTCTACTCGCCTGAAGTCACAGCTGAACACTAGCGGCCACAACAAACCTGTGGTTGCCATCAGTTAACTTACGGTCATGACCATATCCCAGGGTGACAAGTGATCCAATTTTGTAGAATAATGTCTTGACCTTACCACCTTATTATAAGTTTACGATCCTTGCCATACCATAGATTTGCGGTCCAACCCAAGCATTGTTTGCCCGACCGCAAGATGAAGACTGTCACCCTACCGTATTTGGGAACGGTATTTTTACATACCTTATCCATAGAGGGCGGCATTCCTGTTTCGATTTCTTGATATGTGGCATCAGCATTAGGCTTGTTGGACACGGGTGCAGAAATCAAAAGACTTTCTATGTCGCTACTAAGTGAGTTTACAGAACAAGTAGATAAGTCAGACACGGGAATAGATGAAGATTTTATATAACTTGATATTTTTTACTGCCATAGCTACTGTGAGTATATTCTTGTTGTTGCCTATTTCCGTGTTTCAATCCTAAGTATTATACTTGCATTTTTTTTTTCTGATTGCAGGATAGAGACTACTGTATCACTGCTGGTGAATGTTCTAGAACAATTAAATGGACTCTACAGATTCTACATAATCTAAATGCATAAACTCTGGGTATGAGGACACTGCAGGCTCAGAATCTATGGGTAGAAGTCCTAGGCTTGAAGAGACTGATATAATATAGAACCCACTGGCAAAAGGTTTAGGGTCAAAGAAACGGATAAGGAGTCCCTTATGGCAGAAAGGGCATGTGTATGTCTTGTCTTAAACAATACTCCTATACTTTTATCTATTTACAGGCTGAAACTTTTCCAATACTTGGTGGGTCAACTAAAAGTAGGAGTAAAAACACTGGACAGTTAGACCTCAAGAGTCAAAGGTATTATACTTCATACTCTTACTTTGAAACCAGTAGTGCATTTATTATTTAAATGTTTTTAATCCTACACTTGTTTTTTTATTTTTTTATTTTTAGCCACAGGATCTTTTGATATCACATGCACAAATGCCTTCTCAAGCATTGGAAAGAATTTCCTGGTGAATGTTAAATCATTTACAACATTTTATTTAAGTTAATTTTTTATGTTTGCTGCAAAACCTTTTCTTCTTTTTTTAGCTGAACCATCTTCTGTGAAATCTCCTTTGATGATAATCTGTGGCTCTTAAGCTTTAAATGACTGAAGGGAGTATGCCCAAAGTAATTCAGATAGAAATCTGACCATTATATTTTTACAGTCAAATTAATGTTTGCCTTACTGGAGAGCTTTTTCTTTCTTCACCTTATTCCAGGTAGCCCGTCATAATCTTCAAAGGTGACATCACTGTCTGGTTGATTTAGTCATCCTACGACCATAGCGTTCAGATAACTGAATAAATCTCTGAAATAAAAGAAAAGAAACTAGTATGAGGGAAATAAACATGTGGTAAGTTGAATGTTATCGAATTTTGAAGTGATGGTTTTAAAACATTTAAGCATGATCCATGTTCTTTATTCTTTAACAGCTGAGCAATCCTGTGAGTCAGCTATGCAACCGCCTGTTGGGTAGGCATTTTGCAGCATTATTCACAGGGGTGTTTGGCGTGCTGGCCGACCCAAGACCGTGCAGGCGCTGAAGACAAGCACTAGCCTATTATAGCTCAGCATTGGAGAATCATGATGAAGCAAGAACTGTCCCGCTCTTGTCTTATTCATGATACTTTCAAGAGTTATACATCCTGTAGTGAGTAAGCTCTTTAACAGATCTAATTTTTCAATTTCAATAATTTTTAACGGATATGACAGAAATAAACATTCTTGTCTTTATTTAATTTTCTTAGGTCTTTTTAATCTGCCACCAGCTTTATTATGTCAACTCCTACACTACAACAGAGTGGATGAACGTTATAAGGATGTGAAAGAAAGTACAATAAAATGCTCCCCTTTAAAACAAGTTTGTTAATTTATCTATTTTTGACCAACTAGCCAATACAAGGTATGACAGGAAAATTCCTCAACAAATATCCTCATCCAATTATTTGCATCCAAGATTGGCTGTCGCTAGTGTCTTTTTCCCTGATTAGATTAATCTCCTGTAACTCTTGTTATTAAGCGTTTTGTACTGAGCAATGAGTGTGAGTCTTTTTCGACAAGTATCGTCTTATTGGTTTTCTATTAGGCGGTCTGGTACAGGTTAAGCAACATATTAATTGTAGAAATGTTTCTAGCAGCTTAGTTGATAATTTCATTTCATTTAAATTGTGCATATGTTATGTCTAATTTTACACAGGTTTCAAATGTGCATAAGGAATGCTCGCTGTAGTATGCAGAAAGGATCCGTCGAAAGTGGTGCATATGTTATGCATTGTATTAATGCATAGCTTATGCACATCTCACATTCTCTTATGTACAATTGATATGAGCCCAAATATGCATAATTGAACAAGAAAGTGCATAAGAGGAGCTCCTTTGGTTGTGCATAACTTATGCGCTCAATTGTGCATAACTATGGTTGCGTAAAATCCTGCAGGTCTTATGCACAATATTGTGCACAGTTATGCACAAAAAACTGCATAAGGGTTTAGTGTGTTTTGTTCTAAAAATCTGAAAACATTCCAGTAGTATGACAAAGAGTATTGGAACGTTTTGCCGAGCACTCCCGAATTTAATCAAACATTTTTGGCATTTTGGATCACCCTACCAAAGCGTACAACATATTAGAGTGAGCCAGCAAAATACCTTTTGCAGATATCAAACTCGTTCGTGGTCTCAAATCGATGGTTTTGGTTAGTAACCCACAGATCCGAAGTCGTTTTACTCTGCGATAAACCATGGCCGTGCCCCAAGGGGCCTAAGTGGGGCCTAAATGAGTCGAAATTCAAAGTATGAAAAATTTGTATTGAAGTTGGCTTTATGGGTAAACACGTCATTTTGCGGCCCTCTGGGCGAAAATTTCGTCCGTTTTGTCGTATCTGTCGTACTTTTTGAGATATAGACAATTTTTTGTCAATTTTGGAGCTTTTTTGAAAACATTTCGAAAAACTCCTCCTGAAGTCCTAGTTTTGGGTCAAAAGTGTCGAATTAGGGCTTGTTTTCATCAGAAAGACGATCTCTATCCGATAAAACTTTGCGCGGGGCGGTGGGACGTCCCTGTGGAATTTTGATTTTTCAAATTTTAGCCATTTTTAAGCAATTTCGAGCAACTTTGCAAGGCGCTACTCAAGTGCTCCTGCAGCGCGCAAATTTTTTTCTGACAGAGTTCGTCTTTCTGATATAAACAAGCCCTAATTTGATAATTTTGACCCAAAACTAGGACTTCAGGAGGAGTTTTTCGAAATGTTTTCAAAAAAGCTCCAAAATTGACAAAAAATTGTCTATATCTCAAAAAGTACGACAGATACGACAAAACGGACGAAATTTTCGCCCAGAGGGCCGCAAAATGACGTGTTTACCCATAAGGCCAACTTCAATACAAATTTTTCATACTTTGAATTTCGACTCATTTAGGCCCCACTTAGGCCCCTTGGGGCACGGCCATGGTTTATCGCAGAGTAAAACGACTTCGGATCTGTGGGTTACTAACCAAAACCATCGATTCGAGACCACGAACGCGTTTGATATCTGCAAAAGGTATTTTGCTGGCTCACTCTAACAACATATACACGTCCCACATACATGTCGACGTCGACGTGTATGTCGCCTATATGCAAAAAATATCTCGGAAGTGACCATGACGTTATTCCATAGCCATAGCCCTTTCATCGTTGTACCGCAGGTTGCCCGTCTCTCACTGTTTTTGCAGTTTTGAGTGAGCTTCAAGGCAATATGCATTATTCAACCCTGAAGATGAAGTCACAATATTTTTTAAAAAAAGACTTCGCACAATGAATAGGGTATTTCACTCCGTTCAAACCGGATCCAAAGAAGAAAAGTATTGCTTCCTGATTTGTTTCCTCCTTGACGCTGATTGGCTGATGCCGTCGAAGTTCTCGGACCGACCGCCAGGTCTGCGACTGCCCTAGTGGCGTGCCCGAGAACTTCGTTGGCATAAGCCAATCGGCGTACAGGAGGAAACAATTCAGGTAGCAACACTTTTCTTCTTTGGGTCCGGTTTGAACGGAGTGAAATACCCTATTGCTTCACCTGCCTGGTCAATTTCAAAACCGAGCGAACATCAAAACCAAAGATCGTGTTTTTCCACTTCAATTTTATAATAAGGGCTACAAACCCTGCCGTGTCCATGCGGATCTCTGGAGCATCGAGTAGAGCGCGCAGCCCCGAAGGCTCTCGCAGCCACCCCCAGCTCAGCACAGCAACAGCAGAAACAAATGAGTCGATGAACATGGAGACAACTGTTATGAGTCGTGTTCCACCGTACGAGGTAACCAACCAGTTGGGAGGGTACGTGTACTCAAACGCGAAGTGCAGGCTCAAAGCGCTTATGGTCAGCGCCGACCAAGGCATTAAGAGCCAATAGGATACCTGCACAACCCATGCAAAATGAAATTTCTATAATTCCACAGAATCAACTCCTCACACGGAAAATAATAAGTCTGATCTCGCAGTCCGAACCGAGAGCTCACTTAATTTCAAGACAACTGACAAATTAGTTGCCTCATCAAACTTATATCGGCAGCACTGTTAATTTTTTACAAAACAAATATTTCACAGTTTGAAAAGAATTTTGAAGTGCTGTAGATTGCAAAGCATTTCTTTGTAATTACGAAGCAATTATTTTTCAAAATGCAACGAATTAAAAAACTTTTCAGGGTGCAAAGCATTGGTTTTCAGCCCGCCCTTCTGCTCTGAAAAAGCCTCAGAGCGGGCTTATGCAATCGATGCGGTGTCTGGTGTCTGTCTGTCTGTCTGTGCCACTAGATGAAGATGAGCTAGAGACTTGAAATTTTTCGGGTATCTTGGGGGACCCTCCTGGTGGACTCCAAAACGGAGAGTGCAAATCCTGCCAAACCTCATTAAGGCACTGAAAAAAAAATATTAGAGTTTTCCGGTGCAGTTCATTTGACCTACCCAAAAGTTGACCTACCTCAATATTTTAACTAAAATATGAATATTTTTAAACGATTTAGAAAATTTAAAATATGTTCCCTTTTTTTGACCTACCCAAAAGTTGACCTACCCATTAAAAAATCGAAAATATTAATATTTAAAAAAAAAAAAAAAAAAAAAAAAAAATATGCGGGTAGGTCAACTTTTAGGGGGTCGATGCGGGAAGTCCCCCCTCCGGGAGGTCCCCCTCTGAATATTTTATTATTTTTTTCGAATAAATCTATTGAGGCATTAAAATATAATAAAAAATTCTAAAATATTCCAATATATTAAAAATATTATCTTAGCGTGCCGAGTGACTTCTCATACCATTTCCGACACGGCTTTCGTTGGTTCGTGTATCCCGCCGTCTCAGCGCGATATTTGAAAATCGAAATGGGCAACCAATCATGTGTGGAAGTATACTTTTAAAATATTTTAAATAATTATTGTTACTATCCTAACCGTCTCAACAGTGATCTCTTTGCCGTTCTATTGCGTCCCTCCATCAAGGTAAGAGCACTCCTTATAAAAACAAAAAATGCTCGTTGGTTCACTGGAAATGTAATAGTCACATTTATCGCCCGTAATGAGCGGAGCGTTTTTTCATCGCTCAGTAAAAGTGACGTTCGCTACAACGACTCAAATCGAGTCTTTTTAGGTATTTTGAAATCGCTCTAGAAGAGTGACGTGTGGTGATTTGACTCAAAAAGAGTCATCTAAGTGACTCGAATAGAGCGATGTTTATGCATCTCGCTCTCCCAGGAGCATGAAAATTTGGAACAGAAAAGTCGCTCTCCTACAAGAGCGACAAATAAGGCGACTCCTCCATTGTCAGTGGTTGACTTGACAGAAAGCTACAATGAGTTGGCTGGTTGATTTTTTCTCATTTCGTACCAAGGAGACAGATTCTTTTATTATATATTTTTCTTTATCATTCTTTTAGGACCCGCTGGTCGAACCCCGTCCGAGGGGTCGCCAACTCGCCTGAGCCGTGTACGGACTATTATATATTATGGATATTATGAATATTATGGAAATTATGGGTATTATGAAATATAATACGGTATTATGGGTATGCATATGCAGGTATTATGAGGTATCATGAGGTATTATGGTGGTATTATGAAGTATTATGGCGTCATATTGAGGTTTTAAGGTAATATTATAACGTCCTATGATGGTTTTATGAATGTAATGGGGGAATTATAGACCATAATACACGTTTAATAAAAGCTTGCACAATTATTTTAAAATTTGCTATTTATGTTGTTGTGCTCAGCCTGTCAGGCTGCGCCCAGCGCACTTCTCCCGGTTTCATCCGGTGAGTCCTCCCACGCACTCTGCGTCGGGGCCCTTATCAAAAGTCCCTACCCGCGCAAGCCAGCCCTGGGCCCGCTCTCCAGTTCAGTTGGTGCCAAGCTTTAAGATGGGATAGACCTCTGCTGGAACGAGCCTCCCCAGGACGTGTGTGCTGCTGCCTTGCCGGACTTAACCAATCTCTCCGGTGAGTGCCGTTAGGGAATCTTACTACTAGTCGAGGTGATAGGTATTAGGATAACCTGACTGTTAAGCCGCAATAAAGCTAAATCCAAATTATCAAACTCCTACTCGTTCTCACTGCTCGCCAGAGATCGCCCGAATGATGTGACTAAGGTCCAATCATAATTCATTCATAACGTGGTGGAGGTGCGGAACTGGTGACCCGGTGTGAGCGTGTATGGTTTTGTTAATTTTGCACATTAATTTTGTTGGCGGCAGCACAGCGTAACATGACATCTGCTGTCCTCGGGGAAGGCAAGTTCACTTTTTTCGAGCACTCTTATTTTATCTTTGCTTCTTTTTCTTGTTTTTGCCTCTTATGTTGTTTTGGGAAAAATGACACTATTGTCTTCTCTCATTCTTTTCTGAAAAATGGCTAGTATTTCTCTTACTCCCGAACACCCTCAATTTAGTGGCGCCCTTAGCGAAAATGTCGAACGATTTCTTCGCACATTTGACTTGTTTGCGGCTTGCTTCCTGGGCCACTCCTATGAAACTAAATTGTACTACTTAGTGGAAATTTGTTGTACTGGGATTGCTAAGGAAGAACTTGACTCGCAGCTAGAATGGCTTCACCACAACCCGGGCAACCCCGCGCGCGGCCCTCAGCAAATTTATGAATATGCACGGTCTGCTTTACTCGCTGCATTCCCCGTGTTCGAAGACACACAGCGTCACAGAGACGCCCTAGCTGTGCGTGTTAAGTTGCCGACGGAAACCTACAGTCAATACGTCAGAGCGGTGACGCACTTGTGTAGAAAGTGCAAGATTTCGGACGTCACCCACGTCCTGCTCGAGATCCACAAAGGTGTGGATGAGTTCGTGTTCTATGCAATTCGTCCCTCCCAGTGCACCTCCGTTGCTGAGTTGCTAGGCGCGTATGAAAAACTGGCTTTAGAGCGCGAGGCGCATCGCAGAACTCACACCCTAGCTGCCCGGTTAAACACGGGAGTGCCCACCGGCCCTGCCCCGGCGTACGCCCCTCCGTACCCCCCTCCGTACGCCCCTCAGTACGTTCCTACGTGCGCCCCCGTGTACGCCCAGGACCCGGAGCAATCCGCTCCCTACAAAGATCAAGTGCCCTTCCCGGCTCCTGTAACCCTCCCCACCTGCCACTCACCTGCCAGGTTGGCCCCAACTATACCTACTACAGAGGATAGCACAGAACAAATAGGTAGGAGCTTCGACAGGTTGAAACGCTCCGTGACTTCTGTCAATGCAATCACCCTAGAAGGTGAGCCAGGCAAACGCCATGATGGTTACCAGCGCGATGAATGGTTCAATCCAGCTTGGCTGATAACGAATCAATGTGAAGTCCCACCCGCCGCATCCGCCCGAACGGCCCCTGCATCGGCGGCCGGTCGGTCTGTCGCACCCGATAGCAGCTCCCTTTCCGGTAGGGCCCAGACGACGCCCACGGCCAGGCCCCCGCCGAGGACCCTTCCCTCCGCGGCCCCCGCCCCGCCCACCCCCGCGGTGCAGCTGCTGCAGCAGCCTGCCCAGCCGCAAGGCGGGCTGGTTCAAACGCAACGCGTCGGCCGACATCCCGGCGGCCCGTCCAAGCCATGTCGGCGAGTATCGCCCGTACGGCGGAGGACCCCCTCCCTGCCCCAACCCTCCTCTGCAGCGGACCCTCTCGTTGCAAGAAGTGAGGTGCCTGCCAACCGAAAGGTTTGTTCCGTGGTGGACCCTCTCCCCACTCCCATCCACTATGCAGCGGACCCTCTCCCTGTACTTTTGGATAGCACCTGTCCCAGGACTACAGGTACCCCTAGACCCCCTACTTCGCTCCTTGAAAGGAGCCAGGTGACACTCTCAAAGCCTTCCCTTGCTAGTTTCACACCTTACCGAAATTTTAAATTTAAGAAACGACCCAATTATCACTCGAATTCACGGCGACGATCGGTAGGCTTTAGTCCTTAACTGCTGCTCCAAACGGCCATGGCCTGTGCTCTGACAGCTCACTCAGCATCCGGCTCCATTTCAAATCAACACAAATGGCTGTTCTCCCTTGGTTAGATTATTTCGTTGCTGTTCTCGGGTTAGGGTTCGATGCCTGCTGGCGCCGGAGTTCACTCGTTTCAAGCGGTGCAGCTCACGGCCCTGCCGTGGCGTAAGCCGGAACGTAGTCTCGAGGAGCCCCGCGCGTCACTGGTGTCTCCCCCTACGTTCACTACTAATGTACTACTTCCTGATCTACAATTCCTACTTCCTATCTAAAACTGTACTTTACTGTTATTAAATCTCCAACGCTTAAAATTTCTCCTCATTCTAACTCTGTTCTTGTCTGGAAAGTTAGATTGCGTTGTTTTTCGCCATACCTCGACTAATGGTAAAATGTGATTCTTTTAACTGGCACTCTAGTTTACAGCGCGGTACACGCGCACCTGCTGGTTTTCGAACCTCTGAGTAATTCCCAAAAGCAACACCTGTCACGACCACTCTGACAGTGCCATGGCACCGACTTACAAATCTCGGAGCTGCGCTTTACGCTTTTCTACGGTGGCGTATCGCACCAGCAAAACGCCCAGCCTCCGCTATCTCGACTTCCGGATGTAGCCGTTCGGCTGCATGCTCGAGAGACTCCGCGCTCTGGGTCCTGGTCCTGGCCTATCGCATTATCAACATTCGACGGCGACTCCTGGTGCCCGTGCATGCGCCCAGACTTCGGAGCATCATCTATGCGCCATCTCCACATCGCCTACCTCGCCTGATCGAACGCAGCGAACACCTGTACCATCAAGGAAATCTCAAAATAGGCCTGTGTCTATTTTCACCGGCTGCAGTAGCATCATAGTACTGCAAAGTTAAGTAAATTCAAATTTGCTTCTTTTGTCACTGGAATTTTGGTAATTTTGTATATTCTTAAAAATCTACTTGGTGTTGTAGAAAGGCTTTGTTTCCCAGTGCGAACCGTGACTGCAGTTCAGTGCAAACTTAGTTCTTAAACAGATTTGTATTTTTTCCTCTATTATTTTGTAAGGATAACTTGCCACATATCTTTTGTTCATCTAGGGCTTGTCATCGACCTTAACTTGTCAAACGTCTCTGACGCCAAAACGATGGACGAGAGGACTCACGTATGACGGCACGGCATGGCACGGCAGCCTTCCTGCAATTGGACAGACCCGCTGCAGGCCGAGAGCCTGACGGTCCCACGGCCTGCCCCACCACGGCCGCGACGGCCCGGCAGCCCGCAACTCACAAGTGGACCTGGGTGGCGCCAAGCCCCACCACTTGCCATGGGGCACCTTCAGCGCTACAAATTTACACCCCGCGCCCACTGTGCGATCAAGAGCACACCTCTGAACTACACGCTTCCTGCCTTGAACTATCGTCTGCCAATCAAACTGCCGCTGCGTCAATTTAAAGGCATTATATTGTTCATGAAAATAAACAAAACTTGATTTTGTTCCTGTTCGTCTTGCCCTCTGCTGTGTTCTTGTCATGTCGTGTTGCCTCTTGTGTGTGTATCTTTGTGCCAGTACTTTGATTCGAAATTAATTTACGTGCAAGTTTATCTGTGTTGTCCAAGCCATGTCTAGCGTAAATCTTCTCGTGATTAGTTTGTTTTGAAATTAATTTACCTGTTAAGTGTACAATTTAACCTTGTTGTCCATTGTGTCTCTTGTGTCAGTAATTTTCCATGAAATTAATTTACCTCTTAAGTGTTTAAAAGGACTTAATTTTGAAATGTGTTCAATTCCCAAGTGTATAGTTAAATGTAAGCAAATATCTACCCTTTTCAAAGCAATTTAACATTATTACCTTTTAAACACTAATGTTAACAAATTTCTTTTGACTGTTAAACTCAATATTTATTTATTTTTTTTAAACTTCAAGTTTTAGACATCACCTCGACTATATCGTACATTAGATCCGCGAAACTCACCCTAGAATATAAATCTTTAGGCCATTATTATCGCACGCCCTGGCTTGCTATGAATCGTGAACGTTTTATTTGTAGAGAAAAGGGATGTTGTGCACGCCGTACGTGCTACCTATGAAACGAGGACGTTTCATTTGTAGAGAAAAGGGATGTTGTGCTCAGCCTGTCAGGCTGCGCCCAGCGCACTTCCCCCGGTTTCATCCGGTGAGCCCTCCCACGCACTTTGCGTTGGGGCCCTTATCAAAAGTCCCTACCCGCGCAAGCCAGCCCTGGGCCCGCTCTCCAGTTCAGTTGGTGCCAAGCTTTAAGATGGGATAGACCTCTGCTGGAACGAGCCTCCCCAGGACGCGTGTGCTGCTGCCTTGCCGGACTTAACCAATCTCTCCGGTGAGTGCCGTTAGGGAATCCTACTACTAGTCGAGGTGATAGGTATTCAGGATAACCTGACTGTTAAGCCGCAATAAAGCTAAATCCAAATTATCAAACTCCTACTCGTTCTCACTGCTCGCCAGAGATCGCCCGAATGATGTGACTAAGGTCCAATCATAATTCATTCATAACGATGTCTCCGAAATAAGCTCAGGTTTACTCAAAGGCTGCTTAAGATGTTTACTCAGGAGAGTAATGGCGCTAGGCAGGCAGCTCGCAGTACATTTGTACCCGGAGGGTGGCTACGACCTCTTCTTTGCTGCACTCTGTCCTTCCCGGTGCAAAACTCGACATCCGCTCGACGACGTTCGGCTTTCGGGTACACAGATTCGGTAACCACGCTCGTAGTATAGTGTGTGTTGCGAGAGCCGTCGGCAGAGTGAGGACGTACGTCGACATCAATGTTATGTTAAAGACAGCTTAGGTGTTGTCCTCACATGCGTTTATTGTAGTGCACAGCGTTCACAGTGTTGTGAGCCTTGACACAAACGAAAAATTTAAGTTTAGAAGGTTCTCTTGAAACCGAATAATACATTGCTTTTGTCGGTTATGTTCGTTTCTACTACAAACAGCGGGAAACAGATTGGTTTCAAAATCGTTTCTACCAATTATACGTAAAACAAAAATTTATCGATTTCTAGGAATGTTCCCTACTTTAATTCCATAAAGCCCTTTTCTTCGATAAATTGGTGGATAGTGGGGGATCCCGGACCAGCCCAGAACGCCCAAAACAATGCAGAATGCCGATAAGTTTGAAACATTTAAGGTAGGTTGCGCTGAGGTCGGATGGTGACAGGGTCATGGATGAGGGAGGGGGCGGGGGGAGGTGCGCGAGTTCTTCCCGAGAGACAGGCGATGGGGGGGGCAGGGGTCCTTCCCATCCCTACCTCTCCGTACCTCTGAGGAAGAGTTAGGAAGAGGTTGCCTAATTTGGGAGAGATAAAACGGGCGACACTCCAGGCAACCTGCAACCACTATTCGCACACACTCAAGGCATCCTGCTCGCACCAAGTGCAGTGGAGGTAAGCGAGGATGCGTTAGGACGCGCTGCATGTTTAAAGGCCAAATAGGGTTAGTAGGAAAAAGTTAGGATTATTCTTCTTTTTAATGAGCTATTATGAAGTAGTATGACGTATTATGAAGTATTATGTAGTATTATGAAGTATTATGAAGTATTATAAGGTATTATGGGGAGTATTATGTGGTATTATGAAGTATTATGAGGTATTATGGGTATTATGAGGTATTATAAGTATTATGGGTATTATAAGGGTATTATGGGGCCGTAGGGTGGTCCAAAAAACGGCTTTTGTTAAAATGTCAAAGTGCTTGTTGGTCAAAGTGTGCAATTTGGGTAGAAAACCTCTGGAAAAAAATGGCATCGAAATCGGACAACATTTGACCCTGCCGAAGCGCGTTTTAAGTTATTTTTTTACATTGTACCGCGGATTGCCTACTTACAGGGGTTGTACGGCCCTAAATGGCCGTTTACACGTCCTGTACATGGCAGCCGTCGACTGAATTAATCGGAGATGGGTTGAATGGTGTTTTTGCACATAAGAGTGAGAAAATGATATTGCAAATGACTGTTTTATTGTGATTGAACCCATATTTTACAACATTTTTATTTTTCAGCTTGTGTAATATGTATACAGGTGAGTCTTATTTCATTTTCTTTCCACCATACTTATCAAACATTTTCCTATGTCTCTCAACAACTTGAAGTATATATTGTCGCTGATCCTCATTATTGGTAAGTTTATTTCCACACAAATATTTCTTCATTAATGCTACTCCTCTCTCAGCTAAATCATTTACTGGAAGCATGTGCTGAACGACTTCCAGGCCACGGATGTAGTCAGCGTCTCGAGTCCATTCTGAAGGGTCTTTTTCCAAAAATGCCGGAGATATCTTCGCAATGGTGAAAAAAGTTGGTGAGTTTTGAGAGGCAAAGTCTCGCAACTTTAAACTGTTCACCTTCTTGTTGTGAGGGAGCGTAGCACGAGGCAACGTGTCCGGGGTCCCTTCCCTGCTCTTCATGGCTTTCACAATATTTCTCTTTTCCGCGAGAGAGACGCTTTCGTCGAAAAGGGCAAAGCAAACCAATCTCTCAGAAAGGTACCACAGATGATTAGTTAGTTTCTGAAAAGCTGCCTTCAGGTGTGGTTCCTTGCGTTCTGACAGAGACCGCAAAAGTTCTAAGTCTAGAGCAGGTGCCTTCACAGCTACCGGACACTGAAACCATACCTTAACGTAAAACGTTGCCAGAAAAGTGCAAATTTTGAAAAAACTGTCACGTTGCTCGTCCGTCAAATTCAGTTGCCACGAGAACATCCATATTTTGTACGCGTATAGCGCTTTCGCCATCCACCTAGTTTTGCTGGTTGCACCTGGTTTTCTGAACTCGTAAGTGGCTTTGTCTGGCACCGATCCACCCAGAAACAGAATCATAAGCTCCAGTAATTCCTTATAGTCATCCCTCGGGTGGTGAGTCTGAAACAAAACTGTTAATTAGAAGTCATGTGCTACTTTTTCTACGCCGTTCAAAAATCGATAGACGCACCTGCAACTGGTCGATACAAAACTTTATCATCTGGTCTGCGTTCGGGACAAATTTAAGTAAGCCCCGTGTCGTAGCAAGAGTCTTGTACTGCCCTAGAAAATTATACAATGGCTATCTGAAATCGTGAATAATTGAAATAATTTTCTTTTTGCTTTTTCTCTCCTTACCTTTGTCTATTGCTGCCCATTGCTTTTTCAGGTAATCCCCATACATGAAATCGGGGGTTTTCGAACTGCCAAGAAGCTGGTCAAAAACAGCCCAAAGGAGAAGCTCATATATGTGGTGCCGGCATGCTAACTCCAGCAGATCTTTACTGAGCTTTTGTTGGATAAGTGCGCACGCTCCGCCCCACCGGCCAGAATTGGAAGACGTCGTATCGAACACAAGACCCATCACTCTGTCTTCGAGTTCCCATTCTTTAAGCAGACCAACAACGGCAGCAGCAATGCACTCGCCTGAGCCATGCGACAACTCCGGTGCTCCCAGGAGCTGTTCGGTTCGTATTCCCGAAACAAGGACAGGTAGCCGATCGGCCTTTTTATCATTGTCTGTAGAAATGTTCAAATAATGTTAATTTAACTTTTTTTTTGTAGCATAACGATGGGAGAAGAAAAGAAAATACCTGCAATGCTAGGAAAAAGTTTTCCGTCGAAGTGCACTAACAGTTCTCCGTCCGGTTCAAACTCTGCTTAATCAAAGAAGCTACCTCCGCATTATTTTCATCCGACCTTCGTTTTACGGAGGTGCGAGAACCGACAATACGGACTTCTTCTGGCTCTAAGCCGAGCTGAGACACAGTAGCCTGCACAATGGCTTTAACCATCATAGAGCCGGCGCTTGTTGAAGTAGAGGTCCTTGCTAATGTAGAAGTAACAAGGTGGTCGTTCAACACATCAACTTTGACCACCGAGGCCCTTTCTTTTACTATAAATTCTGAAAAAATATGTACAGGAAAAATAAAACAGAGGAAAGAAAGCAGAGTGTTCGTTCCGTTCCATTTACTCACCATCATCAGTCCCCCCGTCTGTGTTACTCGATGTTCCTACTGAAAAGTCAGAGAGTCCGGATAACTGGCGCGTTTCCATTAAATCCATTTTAAGCCTTTCACTTCTCTCTTTTGCTTTGATTTCTGCAGCAAGTCGCTCGGATTTTCTCTTTTGTTTGGCGGTATACTTCTTGTCTACGCCCCTTTGGTTCACATCCATAAAATACTTCCGGTCTGATTTCATTGACTTGTAAAAATCGATATCTTCTTGTACAGTCATGATTTGCAGTGCATCCTTGTGTGCAATATCAAACAGCTCATGAAGATCATTTACAAAATCTTCTCTATTTTTTTCGTGAGTATCTCCCAACTTTGAACCTTTTTTTTTGATAACACCACTCAAGTGCTTGTCTTTCACTAAACGTCTGTACCGTTGATAATTTTTTTCAATCATGGGGACAATGTTTCTTAATTCCTTAGTAGGTATACTTGCGTGCTCCCACACGGTGATCAGTTGAGAAGCGGTAATTTTTGCAGCCTCTGCTGATGACCGCGTGCCGATTGAAGCGTGCAGGTTGGCGAAGAAAGTCCTCATAACCTCTTGCCTGGTGGGTAGCCTCTTCTCTAGCTGGGAAAACGCTGAGTAGTCACTCGAACAGCACCCGATGAGCCACACTTCATTCCCAGCACGCGTGACGCGTGGTTTGGATTTCCGGCTACTCATAACGCACTATAATAAATTTTCACTATCAAAACAAAAGAAACGGTCTAGCGCGAACGAACTTGTCTCGACGTGTCGCGGCGGCAGCTCGCTACTCCCTCCGGCCCGCCGCCGCCCCGCCGCCGCCCCGCCGCCGCCCCGCCGCCGCCCCGCCGCCGCCCCGCCGCCGCCCCCGCCGCGCCCCGCCGCCCCGCCGCCCCCTCCCCCGTTGCCCAGTGTGACCACTCTACCGAAAAAAATGATTTTAGTCGACAGCGGCCATGTACAGGACGTGTAAACGGCCATTTAGGGCCGTACAACCCCTGTAAGTCGGCAATCCGCGGTACAATTTAAAAAAATAACTTAAAACGCGCTTCGGCAGGGTCAAATGTTGTCCGATTTCGATGCCATTTTTTTCCAGAGGTTTTCTACCCAAATTGCACACTTTGACCAACAAGCACTTTGACATTTTAACAAAAGCCGTTTTTTGGACCACCCTAAATGGGGCCGTGTACGGAGTATTATGCGAGTTGGCGACCCCTCGACCCCATCATCGTGAAGCTCTGTATCAGAGTAACAAAGTACATTTCTCCTGCTTAACACGACTTAGCTCTCTCAGTTTATCAAATCAATAAACAATTCCACTAAAACTCATCTCCCTTCAGGGGCGGTTTTGGGGGGAATGGGGGCACCGGGGGTATGCCCCCTTCCATCGGTCTCGAGATAGCCGCCTGAAAAGTAGGCAAATTGCCCGACCACATCCCTGTATGTAGGCAACCTGAAGTGCTTCTCCGGCAGCCGCCACCCCCCTTCCCCCTTTTCAGTCCAACCTAAGACCGCCACAGTCTAGAGTGAGCCAGCAAAATACCTTTTGCAGATATCAAACGCGTTCGTGGTCTCGAATCGATGGTTTTGGTTAGTAACCCACAGATCCGAAGTCGTTTTACTCTGCGATAAACCATGGCCGTGCCCCAAGGGGCCTAAGTGGGGCCTAAATGAGTCGAAATTCAAAGTATGAAAAATTTGTATTGAAGTTGGCCTTATGGGTAAACACGTCATTTTGCGGCCCTCTGGGCGAAAATTTCGTCCGTTTTGTCGTATCTGTCGTACTTTTTGAGATATAGACAATTTTTTGTCAATTTTGGAGCTTTTTTGAAAACATTTCGAAAAACTCCTCCTGAAGTCCTAGTTTTGGGTCAAAATTATCAAATTAGGGCTTGTTTATATCAGAAAGACGAACTCTGTCAGAAAAAAATTTGCGCGCTGCAGGAGCACTTGAGTAGCGCCTTGCAAAGTTGCTCGAAATTGCTTAAAAATGGCTAAAATTTGAAAAATCAAAATTCCACAGGGACGTCCCACCGCCCCGCGCAAAGTTTTATCGGATAGAGATCGTCTTTCTGATGAAAACAAGCCCTAATTCGACACTTTTGACCCAAAACTAGGACTTCAGGAGGAGTTTTTCGAAATGTTTTCAAAAAAGCTCCAAAATTGACAAAAAATTGTCTATATCTCAAAAAGTACGACAGATACGACAAAACGGACGAAATTTTCGCCCAGAGGGCCGCAAAATGACGTGTTTACCCATAAAGCCAACTTCAATACAAATTTTTCATACTTTGAATTTCGACTCATTTAGGCCCCACTTAGGCCCCTTGGGGCACGGCCATGGTTTATCGCAGAGTAAAACGACTTCGGATCTGTGGGTTACTAACCAAAACCATCGATTTGAGACCACGAACGAGTTTGATATCTGCAAAAGGTATTTTGCTGGCTCACTCTAGCCACAGTCTCCCCTTATGACTTGCACTCTCACAAAGATAGACTTGATGTGTTCACAGGGTGATATGGACAACTGATCAGTCTGGATGAGAAGAGACATCAAAAGTACAAAAGGGCGAGGGAGGAAGGAAGGCCAACTAAAAATTTGAGCTATAAGGTGTCGGTTCCTTCAAAGAACAGAATACTTATGACTCGTTCATAGCATTTATTAAAATCACAGCACAGAATCGTGGCGAACGAGGACAGTTCAGTTGTCCATATCACCCAGTGAACACAACATCAGTACATTTATGTGGGAATGCAGGTCGTAAAGAGAGACGAGATTTGTTTATTGATTTGATAAACTGAGAAAGCTAAGTCGTGCTAAGCACGAAAGACGTACTTCGTTACTCTGATGAAGAGCTCCACGATAAAGGGTGCAATCCCCAAGACCTGAAAGAATACAAAAAATGTAGCCTTGGTATTAAATGAGAGAAAAATATTGACTAGCTAGCTCATTGCAGCTTTCTATATATGAAGTGTACCAACACACATTTTTTGTTTCTATAAGAAGTGCTCTTACCTGACGGAGGGAAGCAATAGAACGACAGATCCTTGTTCAGACGGTTAGGATGGCAACAATAATTTAATTCATTTTTTAAAAGTAACCTACCACACATGCTTCGAATGCTTGGCTGCCCATCTCGATTTTCAAATATCGCGCTGGGACGGCGGGATTCACGAATGCCGTGTCGGACACGGTATGGGAAATCACTCAGCGCTTTTACATAATATTTTTAATATATTGGAATATTTTAGAATATTTTATTATATTTTAATTCCTCAATAGATTTATTCGAAAAAAACACTAAAATAATCCTGGGGGGACCTCCCGGAGGGGGGACTTCCGGACGTTTCCCCTTTTAGGTAGGTACACGATTTTCATAAAAAAATACCTCTATCAAAAATATCAATATTTTTACGAAAATATCAAAATATTAATATTTTGGCGAAAATATTAACATTTTGGAGAAAATATATCAAAATATCAATATCTTGGCGAAAATATTAATATTTTGGAGAAAATATCAAAATATTAATACCCAGTCCAGAAATCTCATGATCGTTCCCATGAGCCATGGGACATCAAGGAATGTCATGGGAGATATTTCCACATGGAGGATGACTTTCCATGTATTTTTTGTGTCACTGACGTGTCACTGACGTGTCACTACTGACGTGTCACTGACGTGTCACTGACGTGTCACTGACGTGTCACTACTGACGTGTCACTGACGTGTCACTGACGTGTCACTACTGACGTGTCACTACTGACGTGTCACTGACGTGTCACTGACGTGTCACTACTGACGTGTCACTGACGTGTCACTACTGACGTGTCACTACTGACGTGTCACTACTGACGTGTCACTACTGACGTGTCACTACTGACGTGTCACTGACGTGTCACTGACGTGTCACTGACGTGTCACTGACGTGTCACTGACGTGTCACTGACGTGTCACTGACGTGTCACTACTGACGTGTCACTACTGACGTGTCACTGACGTGTCACTGACGTGTCACTGACGTGTCACTACTGACGTGTCACTACTGACGTGTCACTACTGACGTGTCACTGACGTGTCACTGACGTGTCACTGACGTGTCACTACTGACGTGTCACTACTGACGTGTCACTGACGTGTCACTGACGTGTCACTGACGTGTCACTGACGTGTCACTGACGTGTCACTGACGTGTCACTGACGTGTCACTGACGTGTCACTGACGTGTCACTGACGTGTCACTGACGTGTCACTGACGTGTCACTGACGTGTCACTGACGTGTCACTGACGTGTCACTGACGTGTCACTGACGTGTCACTGACGTGTCACTGACGTGTCACTGACGTGTCACTGACGTGTCACTGACGTGTCACTGACGTGTCACTGACGTGTCACTGACGTGTCACTGACGTGTCACTGACGTGTCACTGACGTGTCACTGACGTGTCACTGACGTGTCACTGACGTGTCACTGACGTGTCACTGACGTGTCACTGACGTGTCACTGACGTGTCACTGACGTGTCACTGACGTGTCACTGACGTGTCACTGACGTGTCACTGACGTGTCACTGACGTGTCACTGACGTGTCACTGACGTGTCACTGACGTGTCACTACTGACGTGTCACTGACGTGTCACTGACGTGTCACTGACACTGAAAGTAAGTGCCACGAGACAGGTGAACTTCCACCCGTATCCGTAACGTAAAGGGCAGAAATGACAATGAGATGGAAAAAAGAACGGCAAAAAAATAAAAAAGGGGGAAAAACAGAGAAAAACATTAAGGAAAAAAAGGATAACGATCGTATGGCCCCCACCCATCACAAATAATAATCCACATAATAGTACTGCTCACACCTAAAAAACGAGCAATACCAGTTCTAGCAGTGTATTATTTTACTCTTTTACTAAGTCTTTAACATCTGCTGTCACGTTAGCGTTAGCGACACCGTTTTTTCAGCAGATCATACCTATACTTTCAGAACAGTACAAGACACTAAAGTGTCAACTGCTTGTACTCTCGAGTCCAGAAATCAATCGTGTAACCTTACAATAATATAGCGTGGCGCGGCCAGGGGGGGCTGGTGAGTGAGTGAGTGAGTGGCGCACAGTCTGCGCGGAACAATGACACCCCCTTTTCGCGCGCGGCGCCATGCCGGCGGCGGACCCCTACCTTTTCTCCTAACCCCGCAGGCGCGCGGCTCGGCGCTGCTGGCGTCGTTTACATCGAATGCGATCACACTCAAATTGTCGCACAAAGCGCACCCCATAGCAATCTCTCTTGCGGTATCATCTGCTTTCAATACCAATCTTGATTGATATTTTCGTAATTTCACGAAAATACACCTGTTAATTTTTTAGGCCCCCGTTAGGGGTGCCTATTGCTCACGCCCGTGAGGTTTTTTTATTTTTTTATTCTTGACGATGGCCCCTTATGGTCGCAGCCGATTCTGTCGTGCCAAATCTCACCAAATTACAATGAAAAATACTACGAAAAATTAGAAATTTTTTGACATAGGTCTCATGTCAAGCTGTCTATACGTTTTTGTATAAAACGAGTTTGCATTCTATGTTTCTATGGTAATGACGAGCCGAGCTGGCAGGCCGAACCGAGTCCGAGTAGCTACCAACCTATAACAAAATAATTTACTTAAAGAATATTATTATTGCAGACAGGTTTAGTATTAAAATTTATGTTCTAAATGATGTTGAAGACAGTGCAATTGTATCAACAGAAAAATATAAATCTTTTGTCTAAAATTTACAAATGAAATTGTGCATGAAAGCACTTAAATTTGGTTTTGTGTTACTTGGGTCAGACTATTCCGAATTCCTTTGGTTTTCCCTGATCATTTGTGTGTGATTCTGTATATTTACACATTTCAAAATCATAATGCGAGTGTTAAGTGGTACTTTTGATCAATCTGACTGCATTAGATTTTCAAAATACTGTGGAAGGCAATGCACAGCGAATGCAGTTGCAGGAGCTTGCAAAGCGAATGTGGTAAACCCTAGTCTTTGGACATCTCAAACTATTGATGAATGTTTGATGACCGGGAATAAACTCTTTGAATTATCATATGAATTACTACCTACAACTTTTACTCACTTATATTTACGACCTGATGAATTGTATTCAACAGTGTCATTTCCAGAGAATGAGGTAAACTTGAATATTCTTTATCTAACAATACAATACAACTTGAAAATGAAATAATTTTATTTTTATTCTCAGATTACATTTCAGGTTGCAGTTAATGAAGTTTTTGACGGTACCTCAATAAATAGCATAGCCACAGTAAACAGTGACGGACCAACAAACTATTGTCTTCATGATGCAATATTGTGCTTCTTTCATAATTTTAACTCTGGTATTTTTACTAGTCAAGTAGAAAGTATTGCTGTAATGAAAATAGAAAATCAATTTTATCTCTTTGACGCACATAAAAGAGGTAAGAATGGTTTACGTGATGGTGCAAACGGTACAGCTGTACTAGTATGCTTTACAGACATTAATGAGCTAGTGATACATTTAAAAGCTTTGTACACGTGTTGTAGATGTTGTTCTGCTTCAACAGCTTCATGCATTAATTGTCAATTTTCAATTAGTCCATTGCTAATTACGAATGTCAAAAATATAACTGATGTTTCCTTAAATAATGGTACTGAAACTTCTAATGTCAGTCACAAAGGCTTATCCAAGCTTGAAATAGCTAGAAATGCCAAAAAAATTAAAAAGCCAATAAACTTCTTCAAAAAGTCAACAAAATGCCTGTAACAAAACAAATAAAAGGGAACTATGAAATTTCATTTTCTCCAACAACAGAACTTATTAATAAAATTTATGACCTTAGAATACGGCCAACAGAGGTAAAATATGAACGAACCCTTGATATGAAAGCCAAAAATGTCGAACAAATGTGTAAAAGATACAACACTGATGTTCTAGTAAAAGAAACTAAAGCTAAACAAGTAAGAGAGAAATATCAAAATGATGAATCTTTTAGAGAATCACATAGTAAAAAAATGCAACAAAAATATAAAACAAATGAGTCATTTAAAATTAGTCATAGTAAAAAAATGCAAGAAAAAATGCGAGAAAAAATGCAAGAAAAATATAAGACAGATGAGTCATTCAGAACTAATCATAAAACAAACATGAGAGAAAAATATCAAACCAATAAAGATTATCATGATAAATTACTAACTAATGTTAAAAACTCTTGTCTAACTATACAAGGAACTAAAAGAAAATCCAATTACCAAAGTATGTACCATGCTTCTAAAAAAAAAATTTCCTTGCAAGAAAGGTTTAACGAACAAAAAAAGGAAATGCCTACTGTAATATGCACTTGCTGTGCTCAACTCTTCTTTAAAAAATCAACAGTTCATGAATTAACTTTAAAAATTGATAAATCTTTAAGGATTTCAGATGTATGCATCTACAGAAGTCATCTCCAAGAAAATGAAAGTGGTAATGTATGTTCAACATGTGCTAACCACTTGAAAAAAGGTAAGGTACCTCACTTTGCTGTTGTAAATGGTTTACTATTTGAACCGCTGCCAGAAGAATTGACTGGTTTGACAACTTTAGAGGAACGTTTAGTCTCTGCTAGAATTCCATTCATGCAAATTAGAGTGTTAGGCTATCAAAAGCAACTAGGTTTAAAAGGAAATTGTGTTAATGTGCCCATTGACATTAACAAAACAGTTACATGTTTGCCTAGAATGGACTCTGAAGATGACACATTATTAGTTCAACTCATGAGGAGAATGAGTGACAAAACTCCTTATGCTTTTGAAAATGTAAGACCAGAAAAAGTTTTCAGTGCTGCAAAATATTTTGTTAATACTCAACTCTACAAACAACATAAAATTTCTCTTAATGAAAATTGGTTACAACAATTTCATGATCAAACTAATGATGCAATTACTGATTCAGTTTCCTCTAGCAATGAAGATAACCCAGTTGAACAGGCTGATGATGCAGATGACTTGATGGATCAACAAGAAACATTATTAACCAGTGGCTTTGTGGCAGATTCTGGTATAAAAATTGCACCTGGTGAAGGTAACATGCCTCTGTCTCTGACTTTTGATGAAGACATGGATGTTTTAGCTTTCCCAACAGTATACGGAGGGAAGCAAAGAATATTTAAGGTAAAGTATACTCCGGTAGAAATGGCAAAAGCAGAAGCCAGAAGTCATGATAGACGCGTTGCAACTAACATTCCTAAGGTAATGATGAATTTCTGTAAAGCTAGAATTCATAAACTTAAAAGTAGAGTCAATATTAATTTGAGGAAAAAAGTAAAAACTAATGCAGTTACTGTTTCGCAAATACTTAATGATGATAATTTGACTGCCATCATTCAACACAACGATGGCTATAAAATTGTAGCAACCGATCGTTCTTCTCCAGCTTTTTGGCAGGGAAAACAAAAAAAAAGTAATGGCTATGCTTAGACAATTTGGTTCGCCTTCCATTTTCATGACATTTTCTGCAGCAGAAACAAGATGGAATGCCCTCTTAGCGTGTCTTTATAAGACTCTTAATAATGAAACTATAACTGAAGAACAGGCACAAAACTTACCCTCCAGAGAAAAAATGGATCTAATTCGAAAAGACCCCATTACAGTTGCTAGATACATTGTAAACAGATTTGATGCTTTCAGAAACTTGTACAGGGATAAAAATGGACCTTTCCATCCTTATGAAGTGGATGATGACTTCTTCAGAATAGAATTACAATAGGGTATTCCGGACACGCCCAGGACCGGAAACGAAGGCGACGTCCACAGTGGTTGGATCTCAGCCTAATGGCTTCTGCATCCGGTTTGTCTGCTGTGGACCGCCGCCATCTTTGTCCAGATTCACATTCGAATATCGGTGGGTGTTCTAGGAAAACATAACGGACGGGAAGGAGTCGTAGAGGTGACAAATAACTTGCGAAGTCCTCCGCGAATGTGAATCTGAACAAAGATGGCGGCGGTCCACAGCAGACAAACCGGATGCAGAAGCTATTAGGCTGAGATCCGACCACTGTGGACGTCGCCTTCGTTTCCGATCCTCGGCTTGTCCGGAATACCCTATTCAGAGGTAATTTCAGCAAGCATTTTTAATTAGTTTCTTAACTGCTATCAAATCTAATTTCTTTTCTTTCCTTACAGGTTCCCTTCATTTTCATTGTATTGTCTGGTTGAAAGACGCACCAGAATTTGATCCTCAAGATTCAGAATCATATCAAAAGTGTGAAGACTTCATTGACAGTTTTGTCACCTGCAAAAAAGATGAAACATTAGAAGACCTCATGAACTTGCAATATCACAGGTGTACGAGAACATGCAAGAAAAATACAAGAGGAAACACGTCTTGTAGATTTAATTACCCGCTTCCTCCCATAAGGCAAACAAAAATTCTCCTACCATTGCCTAATGAAATGAACGAACAAGACAAAGACTCAGTTAAAAAATTACATTCTGAAATCAAAGAGCTTACAGAAGTTATTGCTAGAACTCATGAAGATTGTACTTTTGACGAGTATCTAGCTTACCTCAATATAGATGAGCAATCATACCTGATGGCCTTGAGATCAAAAATTAAGAGACCAACTGTTTTCTTGAAACGTAACTTGAATGAAAGAAGAATAAATGCCTACAACAGAGAAATGCTTCAATTGTGGGAAGCTCACATGGACATGCAGTTAGTGGTTTCACCGTATGGATGTGTGAAATACATAGTGTCATACGTATCAAAGTCACAAAAAGGTATGTCTAAATTATTGAAAGAAGTTGCTGACAAAGTTGCAAGAGGCGATGAACCCACCATTAAAAAATTACGAAAGATTGTGAATGCCTTCCTGAACAATTGTGAGATATCGGCACAAGAAATTGCCCTTCATGTATTGGGCATTCCGATGTCAAAATCAAGTACTGGAACTATTTACATAAATTCTTGCCCACCAGACCAACGAGTCTTTCTGAAAAAAGGAAAACAAGAGTTACAAAAGATTTGTGAAGTTGATCCTGACAGCACTGATATTCAGGAAACAGGAATGATCGAACATTACCTTCAGAGACCAGATGTTTTAGAATCCACATGTTTGGCAGACTTTGCTGCTCTCTACAAATTTCATAAATCTCATCCACACAAGAAATCTTCAGTAATTGAAGAAACTGACATTGATGTGGAAGTGAATGATGATGAAATTATTGCAGAAGAAAGTTGCAATGACAACTCAAAACACAAAACTGTGTATGAGCTGAAGAACAACTCAGGATTTTTGACTAGAAGATACAAACGACTGGTAATACAATTTAGAAACTATAGAGAAGGAGAAGACAAATTGAACTTCCAAAGAGAAAATTTGATGCTGTTCACTGCATGGAGAACAGAGCCTTCACTGCTGGACCCCACTTTACCATTACAATTTTCTCAATTGTTAGAAACTATACAATCTAACAGGAATAATTACTGTAAGTATGACAACACTTTTGATAGTATAGATGTAGACTTAATGGAGGAAGATGAGGAGAATGATGAGGAAACTACAATAGCTCCTCAGTTTAAAATACTTGATTTAAATGAAACTCCATCAGACTTTCAGTTGGAAATCCCCCATACTGAAAAAAATTGCTTCACAAATAGAGGCATCTCGTTTTCCACTGCCCAATTTATTACCTGAAAGTGAATTCCTTTCATTAATTAAGTGTTTAAATGAAAAACAAAGAAAGTATCTCTTAAATTTAACTAATATAGTTTAAACAAATCCATCAGAACCATTCTATCACTTCATATCTGGAGGTGCAGGTGTTGGTAAAAGCTTCTTGATTAATAGTATCAAACAGGTTCTTGAAAGATTTTGGATTCATCAACCGAACAATAAACCTGATGATATTCACATTTTACCAATAGCCCCAACAGGTAAAGCCGCAATCGGAATTAATGGGACAACTATTGATTCAGCATTCGGCTTTGGTTTCAATATAAAAGAAAAATTACGCATAGGGAGAATGCTTAATTCTGACACAAGAAAAACGTTGGCTTGTACTCTACATAAACTCAGATTAATTATTCTGGATGAAATAAGCATGTGCAGCTTTTACAAATTCCAGGCAATGAATAGTGTACTGCAGGAAGTATTCGTAAACAACAAACCATTTGGTGGTGTATCTGTCATAGCTGTGGGAGATTTCAATCAGCTTCCCCCTCCAATTCGATCGTATGTATTCAAAACTCCTTCTGACGATTTCAGCAGGTTGCTGGGCGCTCATTTATGGAGCCTATTTCAGTTGTTTGAGCTCACTGAAATAATGAGACAAAGAAATGACGTCAATTTTGCGAATGCTTTAAATCATTTGGCTTTAGGAATGACCACTGAGTAAGAGGATGAAATGTTTACTAACCGTCAACTTGACAGGTTGGAGATTGATATCACATCTATCATGCACAAGGTGATAACATTATACTATCGCAATGATGATGTTGATGCATTCAATAATCTTTTCTTGGCAACTTCCCCCAATGAAAAAGTTGTATCTCGTGCTTTAGATTCTTGTTCAGGCACCAAATCTAAAGCGACCATAGCATACATGCTCACTCAGGCACAAAATTTACAGCATAAAAAAAAACACAAAATATGCAATACCTTTTGAAATTATGTACAGAAACAAAATATATTGTCTCTCATAATATAGCTGTTCCAGATGGAATTTCTAATGGTTCCCCCTGCATACTGAAGAAAGTAATTAATGGGCAGCTCTGTGAAAAAGGAAACAGAGAACAAATACCAATCAGAGCTTATGTTCAATTTGAAAAAGAAACAACAGGTGAGAAAACTAGGCAGAAACTGAAAAATATAATTCAAGCGGATGGAATAGCAGACAAAACTTGGACTCCGATTCAAAGGATATGCAGGAGTTTCTCCCTGAACGAAAATACTCACATTCAGGTAACAAGGAATCAGCTTCCATTACTTCCCAGTAACGCTCAAACTATTCACTGCTCACAAAGTTGCACTTACAAAAACATACTAGTTTTTATCACCAAGAATTTGAGCCGCAAATTATTGTATACTGCTTTCAGTAGAGTAGAATCACTGCAAGGCTTGCACATATCTGGAATTTATAAAAAGCCAATTAGAGCAACTATTGAAAATGATCCTTCACTAAGAGAAATGATTAGAATGAGAAGTGAAGCTCAATTACTGTTTTTACTCACCTTTCCAGAAGAAGTGAAAAACGACAAGAATATCATAGCTTTATTCCATAATGTTCGGTCTCTTAATCTACATTTCCCAAATGTTTGTAGTGATAGAACATTGATAGCCTGCGACATAATCATGTTGGCAGAAACTTGGTCTCAACCTGCAGACAGATATGAAATAGACAACTTTACTATTGCGTACAGAACAGACTGCGCATCAACCAAGAGAAAAGCTTTTGGAACTTTAATTTATGTTAAGAGTGCGCTCTTACCTCACATCAATATTCTGTTTCAGAATGAATCAATTTCAGGTACCAATCACTCCACTGTGGTTGCTTTAACAGTTTGCAGCAAAACTGTCATCATGGTGTACAAATCTCCAAAATGTCAATGGCTGGTACTGCAACAACAACTGCAACAGGCAATAAATACTTCATTACAAAATAATTTCCATGAAATTGCTATCATGGGAGACTTCAACATTAAATATCAGGTATCAGACCCGAACTTTAAAAATTTAAATGAATTCATGATACAGAACAACTGCTTCATGATACTTGATCCAACAAAAGTATCAACTGATCACAACTCTCTGATAGATTTGTGTTTTAGCACAAACGCACAAACAAATTCTTTCATATTTGAAAGTGTCACAAGTGACCACAAACCGATATGGATTGAACTAATCAATCCTTGAAATCTGACCCCATCATGTAAACAGAAAGAGGGTAGTGTGTTCTAAACACACATTTCATTGTAAATGCCAACTCATGTAACAAAAAGAGGGAACTCAAGGTCACACAATTGTAAATGCCAATTAATGTAACCAAAAGAGGCATACAAAGAAAAATTGTCACTTCATTGTAATCAATTTTGTTTTAAAAAACTTAACTAACAATAATAGTTTTTTCCCCAATATCAGCATTCAACAGTAGAGGACTACAAGCAACTAAATTTTTACTTGTAATACTTAACTTCGTGTCATATCCAAAATTTTTTACTCGTTCTTTACACACTAACTTCTAAAAGCTACTGTGTTCAGAACGAGTATTGTGCTCACGACTGTAACGGCGTGATACGGTTGATCTCAGAATGTACAGCACGTACTATCAGTCTGAAAAGTTTTGTCCCTCGACTGCCAATAGCGATGGTCCCTGACAGCCTCGCACGGGTCCCCTCTCAGCGCGCCCTAGCAGACGAGCGGCTGCTGCCAGGCAAGATGGCGACCCTGTCTCCACCTCGCATTTTTGACAGTCATTTTAAACTCAGCTATGTCGGAATCTATCTGTTTTATATGAAAATACCAAACATATTGCTTGCAGAAAGCGATAGAAATCATTTGTGGCGCTGAGACTTATACCGATCGCAGGATGTAGAGTGATAAAAATCCGCACTAGGTTAGCCCGCCAGCTCCAAGACTTTCAGCGCTGTCATCGCAATTTCTCATTCCGCGCGATCACCGCGGAATTCAAACGGGTCGCATTGGTGACAAGCGTCGTAGACAAGCCCTCTAATACTGATTAATTGGGTCGGAGGCCTGCCTACCAGGTGGCTGACGGACCCCGGGCACTTTTTGTACTATGCAACCCGCCCGCACCGCTCCATCCGGGACTGCATACCCATCAGGCGCTGGGGACCGGCTTCAGGCGCGGACGCTCCGCTCCGCCACTGTCGTTGCAGCCCCCGCCCCGAAAGGGCCCTCTCGCGGTTCGCGCGGTCTACGGTAGGGCGTTACAGGGGGGAGGTTCGCGGTTTCGCGGGGGTGATCCGCGAGTCCTCGCGGTTTCGCGGGGATGATCCGCGAGTCCTCGCGGAAAGCTCGCGGACCGCGGGTCCTCCCGCGGGAGTATATCGCGTAACGCGGATCCTTCGCCGGGGGAAGGTCGCGGTCCGCGGATCCTTCTCGCGGGTAGCTCGCAGTCCTCGAAGGTCCCGCGGAGGATGCGCGCTACGCGATATACCCCCGCGGGAGGACCCGCGGTCCGCGAACTTTCCGCGAGGACTCGCGGATCATCCCCGCGAAACCGCGAGGACTCGCGGATCACCCCCGCGAAACCGCGAACCTCCCCCCTGTAACGCCCTACCGTAGACCGCGCGAACCGCGAGAGGGCCCTTTCGGGGCGGGGGCTGCAACGACAGTGGCGGAGCGGAGCGTCCGCGCCTGAAGCCGGTCCCCAGCGCCTGATGGGTATGCAGTCCCGGATGGAGCGGTGCGGGCGGGTTGCATAGTACAAAAAGTGCCCGGGGTCCGTCAGCCACCTGGTAGGCAGGCCTCCGACCCAATTAGTCAGTATTAGAGGGCTTGTCTACGACGCTTGTCACCAATGCGACCCGTTTGAATTCCGCGGTGATCGCGCGGAATGAGAAATTGCGATGACAGCGCTGAAAGTCTTGGAGCTGGCGGGCTAACCTAGTGCGGATTTTTATCACTCTACATCCTGCGATCGGTATAAGTCTCAGCGCCACAAATGATTTCTATCGCTTTCTGCAAGCAATATGTTTGGTATTTTCATATAAAACAGATAGATTCCGACATAGCTGAGTTTAAAATGACTGTCAAAAATGCGAGGTGGAGACAGGGTCGCCATCTTGCCTGGCAGCAGCCGCTCGTCTGCTAGGGCGCGCTGAGAGGGGACCCGTGCGAGGCTGTCAGGGACCATCGCTATTGGCAGTCGAGGGACAAAACTTTTCAGACTGATAGTACACCAAAATCAATGTGATATTTAGAAAGGCCGCAATACGCCTAGTAGAAACACTATGAGATTTTTTTTAACTTTATGTTTAAAATTCTGAGAAAATTATAATTTTAAGTTGAAGGTTATAGGTTAGAAGATATGTACTAAAAACAAAATGCTTTTCAGCGTGCATTCAGATACTAATTATTCACTCTAATATAAACAACATTCTAAAACAACAAAGTTCATTTTATGAAGAAAATTTAAAGAAAATCAAATTTTTAAATGAACATGTTTGGGTTACTATGACAACAGCCACCCGTTACTGCTTCACTTGAAACTGGATTTTCTTAATATTTCTTTTCTTCCCTTGATGATGTTTTGTGTCGAATTTGTTGATGAATGCATAAGTGTTAAATTACTTTGAGGGTATTCGCGTATCAAGTGGTTATTTTTATAGGCATTTTCAGCAAAAAAGACGTATGTTGAGCCGCTGCCTTCAACCTAAAGTTTTAGGTTTTCAAAATTTTGATCCTAAAGCAAATTATTTCTCCTAGGTTCATCATGGCCTTTCTAATTGACACATTGGTTTCCATATATTTCTTTCTGAACACAATTTCTCTTGAAAGTTTACATGTAAAGAACGAGCTTGCAGTTTTAATATCAAACATGTTTGATATTAGTAAAGGCTTCTACTTTTAACTGACATCTTTGCTTCTTGTTTAACTTTTATGTATCACTGGTCATGTGTTTTCTCCCTAAAAACAGCCAGGGTTTTCCATGGCCACTTTCCAAATGGGGTGATACAATAAATTTTAAGAAGCGTAAAATTGCTTTTACTGTTTTCTTCTCCTGCATATCGTTTTACCAATTCAGCACTTACAACTTAACTAAAAACAACCAAGGAAACCCCATTGTAACATAAAAATGAATCCACAATAATGCTCATAGCTGATGCATGCACTCATACGCTTATGTGGCTCATAAGTTCCTCGCATTCAACAATATGTTTTTAATGAAAGTGGAAATTCAATATATTTCAAAGAAACCATTTCATCAAATAAGTTCCCTAGTTTGCCTTCTTACACTCCACATTCAAAAATGAGAGGAACTTATGAGCTGCATGAGCACATGAGCTATTAGCTATAATCAGTATTACGGATTCACCTTAAGTTGCACACACCTCATTATAGGCTCACTATATCTTCACCTTTGCTTTTTAAAAAAAGCAGATATGAATAGTTAGCACCAAAAAGTAATAAAATACAACAAACCATTTTGTGGTATACCTGGGTGATTTCAATCAGCTTCCTTTTTGAATAAAATTGCATGAATTTTAAACTCCTCCTGACAACTTCAGTAGGTTACTAAGTACTCATTTATGAAACTACTTTTTCCTGTTGAAGCTAAAATGTTCAGTCTTTGCTTGAAATACAATCATGTTGCAGGACACTTTGTTTCAACCTGCAAACAGATATGAAACAAACAACAAAACAAATAACAAGTACTTTGCACTATACTGAATCCACTACTCTTCTACCATAATATTAAAAGAATCACATACACATAAATAAATAAATACAATACAACTCACTTACCTTGTGGTTTATGTAATTTAAACCACTTTTACTTTAGATACGCGAGCAACCCATCTCCCCATCTATTGCCTTCGCTCAACTAACATACAATGGATTACATACTCGCTCAAACATCAAAGTGAGTAAGCCAACTTCTGTAATTTCGATGGACATATAAAAACTGGAAAAGCAGAAAAAAAAATTATTCAAACACTTCTAATTTAAATGACCCAAATTCTTTATGCTAATAAACTTTTACTGAAGCTACTCCAGTTTGAAATATTTTTCATTCTGATACCCAAAATAAGGAAAAGTTCTCATACATTAATAAAAAAGACTTGAAAAGTATAAAAATTGCCATAGCAACTGCCAGCAAACAAAGTTTGGAGGATAGAGAATAAAGGCTCTTGGTTTTAACTGGTTTTAACTGAAGATTTTGTTAAAAACTACCCAGAAATGCCCAAAATTATCATGTTTGAGGGCAGTATGACTGAGTGTATAAACTACACTAGATTTGTAAGCCGCCCATACCGAAAAAGGGAAGAAAACAAACCTTATCGTCAAAGAAACCCTAACAACCTCAAAGTAAGTTTTATCTACTAACATAATAAAATCTCATCACTAAACTGTAAAAGTAATTCAAAAACTTAACTTTCAGAACTTAAATCAGTCAAATCAGTGGAAGAAACCGATAGAGTCAGGCACTGCTACAGACAACGAATCCATCAGTTCTGACGATGACATGTCTGTAGATGAGGTAATACACTAAGCGTTTAAAAAAATTACTGATAAATATTATAATGAAAACTAATTTACTAATATCTTTAACAGATCACAAATTCAAAGACTGCAACATCCACTGACGAACAATCCATTGCAAAGGCTAAGGGACCAAAGTCAAAGAAGGTACATAGATTTAACCTTTTTTCCTTAAAAATATTTCACAATTCAACATTAAAATAAATTGTATTTTCAACAGACCAATAAACAACCTAACGTTAACGGACCCACTGAGGAAGAGCTGAACAAAGATTCTCACGCGCAACTTGTGCAAAAGATTCAAGCAAATGAGCAGCAAAAAGCAAAAGCCTTCAAACAATAATTTCCTTCCAAATTCATGAAAATATTTTAATATTCATTATTCTTGTTATTCCCCAAAATATCAAAAAGTTATTTGTTATTTAAATTATAAGTTAGAGGTTATGTTCTTACAATAACCACTTATTAAGAAGAAATTATAATTAAAACAAATAAAAAAAAACACTTTCGTTATATCATTGCTACTTACATGAGTTACATCATTCAGCTTTACACATGAAATCATGAATATTACCTCCCAAACAAAAAAAAGAAATATCCACAAACAAATAAGCTGTACCTTCTTAACAACTCACCAAACACAAGTGAACCATCAACACTCATACGTTTTAAGTTCTTCCAGTAAGAAAAAAATTAAAAAGCAATAACATCATTAAATTTAGGTTCAGATTATTTCAGCTTTCAAACCTTATGACTTTCAACACAAACCCTTCCGTACAGCTCAAAGTAGCTGCTAGGTTGCTGACACTCAGCACTCAAGCAACATTAAACAATACTCAGGAAGCAATTCAAAACACTTAAAATATTTCTAAATAAAATCAAATTTCATTCACTGCAAAAATCAGTAGTAATAAAAGAATTTCATAAGTTTGAATTGATCAGTAAAATTACAAAATTAAATACGATAAAAGTAACTGATCAGCTCTTAGAAAAACTCTAGCCAATGGGAAGGACAACAGTCCATTCAACATCACAAAAAAACTCTTTCCAAACCAAAATCTTAAATCCACACAATGTAAAGAACACTTGTTTGGTTAAGTTGTACCCAACCTACTGTGCTCTCTGCAAATAGCTGCTCGAACTCTACCTCTACCCTTCTTTTGCCGATCCCGGTCCAGTCCCACAAGTTGTGTTGGTACACAAGACTACCGACAGATGGCGCTACTATCGCACAGTGCACGAATATCAGTCAATGTCAATACCCCTTACACACGGTCACTTTCAGCTGCGTTCGTTTTCTTCGTGTTCATATCACACAACATCATACCTTCTTAATACGATAGAGACCCTCTTTTGTTTCGGCATTTATACAAAAAACAAGAGGAAATCAAGATCGAAACTAATATCAAAATTTCAGCAGGTTCCCACGCAAGTCCGAAGAAAAGTTGTAAAAAACATTCTCAATGACAACACAGTGTTAAAACGATAAGGTTAAGAAGGTTTTACTTTATTTCGGTTTTCACTACGCACCGCTACTTTGAAAAACTGAGTGCATTTTAATTGGTGAGGTAGGTTTGAAGTTTCCTATTCATACTTAACAGCTTCATACTCAGCACTGCTTTTCCCTCAGTCCCTCTCTTCAGTCAGCCAAAACGTAAGCTGATATTAAACCAATAATTATTCATACGTCATTTTTCTACAACTGCAAAATAACAAAATAACCTCAAAAGAAATTTTTAAACACTGCACTTGCATAAAATTTATTTCATTGAGACATTTAATAACCATATTCATAAAACAAATTTTTTCCTCATCAAACTTACATTCAAAAGTATTTATTCTTTCAGGTAATACTACTCACTTAGTGTACAATAACAAACCAGTTTAACTTTGATAAATACTTTAGCCACCTTATAATAATATAAGTCTTAAGGTTGCCTTACAATAAACTGTACTGGTGTTTGTCCAGGGTCCGTCCAACTCAATAATCACGGTAAAAATCCTATATTAGAAGTGAGCAAGTTGCACAAACACTGAACAAACACCAGTACGGTCTATTGTAAGACCACCTTTAACAAGTAGCTTAAAATAAATAAAATTTTGAATGACTCAATTCAACTCAACTTAAAATTGAGTCAGAAAACTACCTAAAAAAATCATTTCAGTCAAACAAGAGAGCTTACTTTAAACAAGAAAAAAAAATGGAGTTAATCACTTAAAGAAATTTGCATGGCAGCAAGTCCTAGAACAAGACAAATCAAAGTTAAGTTCATGAAACCTTCAAAAAAATTAAACATACTTACAGCAAAGGCATACCTTCAAAATTGAACTCATTAACAATTCCAACAGGGATCTGGCTTTTACAAATCATGGACTTTGACTTATGCTGATCAATCAACAATGCAGCTATAATTAAAAAATAAACAATTACATTCTTGTTTAACTATAACTAAAATAAACAAAATTTAATCAATAATACCTACAACTAGGCAAAATCAAAGTGCCCAAACCACTCCTTTTCCGCAATTCTACTGCAAAAGGATGCTCTTGACGATAAATCATTTCTTGAATTGCAGGAACTCCATTGAACTCAAGAATTTTGGCATGATCAGACGCATTGAGATAAAAGAAAATTTCCACGTTATCATATACAACATTAACTTGATGTGTAGGCCCAATAGAAGTTACAGCTGGCTCAATCTTCACGATCTTCATAGGAATGAAAAGAGGCAACTCAGAGTTCCTCCGATATGATGGCTTCACAGCTGCCATTGCTCCATTATACATATCAAAGAAAGACATCTAAAAAGAAGACAATTTATCAAAATTTTCAACTATTTAACAATTTTACTTCATCAAATAAAAGTATTTACACTTACATTGTCAGCTCCAACACTCTTTACAACAAATCAAGAAAGTTCTGGATATCAAAGATCACCCACAAAACGTGATTTATTGACAACAAGTGTTTCTCTATAGCAACACAGACAGAACTTCCCTACCATTGCCTTCAACAAAAATATTTCAAACCTTCCCTCTAAAAAGAATACCAACTTTCAAACTTCAAAAGTCACTGAGTTATAAAATAAAAATATCACAAATTAATTTTTCATAATTTTTGTCATTGAATAATAAATATGTGTGAAAGGTAAACTGCCGCTTATTTATTCTTCGCTGTCGCGTTCTTCATATTTCACAATTACCTACGTTTGCAATGTGGCAAGGAGTACCAACTCCGAAGACCGCTCAGCACCTCTACGCGGTGCAAAGGCAAGGACAACCGTGGTCAAAACATACCAGGTGTCCCAGAGAACACACGGCAGTGTTGCGGGATTGCATACTCGCCAGAGCTGCAGGAGCTATGGCGCCTTACGGCTAGAGTGGGTAGGCAGACCCGCAACGCTGCCGTGTGTTCTCTGGAACACCCGGTAAATGAACTATGAACTTCGTGCCTGCATCAATTTCCTAAAACCTTCGTTTGTATCTTTGGTTTTTATGGTGAAAACAATACTGGTTAAAACCTAGAGGGCCGTTTAACGCGTTAGCGTTAGAATTTTTTGATTTTATAAACCGAGACTAAAACAGCTTTTCAACTGTGTCTTGTTTTGGAGCTTAAAGTCGCGTTTGTGGCCGCTAAAGGGACTAAAACAGGACAAGCGAACGGGACTAGAACGAGACTATTAGCAAAGAGAGTAAAACAGGACTTACGATTTCTGTACAGGTCCCTGACGTGTCGCTGACGTGTCGCTGTTGCTGACGAGTCACTGACGTGTCACTGACGTGTCACTGACGTGTCACTGACGTGTCACTGACGTGTCACTGACGTGTCACTGACGTGTCACTGACGTGTCACTGACGTGTCACTGACGTGTCACTGACGTGTCACTGACGTGTCACTGACGTGTCACTGACGTGTCACTGACGTGTCACTGACGTTTCACTGACGTGTCACTGACGTGTCAAAGACGTGTCACTGACGTGTCAAAGACGTGTCACTGACGTGTCACTGACGTGTCACTGACGTGTCACTGACGTGTCACTGACGTGTCACTGACGTGTCACTGACGTGTCACTGACGTGTCACTGACGTGTCACTGACGTGTCACTGACGTGTCACTGACGTGTCACTGACGTGTCACTGACGTGTCACTGACGTGTCACTGACGTGTCACTGACGTGTCACTGACGTGTCACTGACGTGTCACTGACGTGTCACTGACGTGTCACTGACGTGTCACTGACGTGTCACTGACGTGTCACTGACGTGTCACTGACGTGTCACTGACGTGTCACTGACGTGTCACTGACGTGTCACTGACGTGTCACTGACGTGTCACTGACGTGTCACTGACGTGTCACTGACGTGTCACTGACGTGTCACTGACGTGTCACTGACGTGTCACTCGACGCGTCCTAACAACAAGAGCCGATCTGCAGCGCGCCGAATACACAAAAGCCTATCTGCAGCGCGACGAATACACAAAAGCCGATCTGCAGCGCTCCGAATACACATAAGCCTATCTGCAATGCGCCGAATACACAAAAGCCTATCTGCAAAAAGCGGCTTCTCGCACGCCACCACGTTTCCACGTATTACAGGCTACTGGAAGACTTTCATGTCGAGCTAACCTCATGGGAATAATCATGAAGGTCCAATGTTTCAATAAGACCGCTTTTAGTTTGGTCGGACAAGTAGATGCAGAGAAATAAGGCCTTAAATTTAGGACTCACAAACCTTGCGTTTTGCAGATAGGCTTTTGTGTATTCGGCGCGTTGCAGATAGGCTTATGTGTATTCGGAGCGCTGCAGATCGGCTTTTGTGTATTCGGCGCGCTGCAGATAGGCTTTTGTGTATTCGGCGCGCTGCAGATCGGCTCTTGTTGTTAGGACGCGTCGCACTGACGTGTCACTGACGTGTCACTGACGTGTCACTGACGTGTCACTGACGTGTCACTGACGTGTCACTGACACTGAAAGTGAGTGCCACGAGACAGGTGACCTTTCACCCGTATCAGTAACGTAAAAGGTCAAAAATGAGAATGAAATGGAAAACTGTTTTAGCCCAACAATGGGGACTGTGTCCACGCAAGTAGGTGGGTGGGTGGTTAAAAAAAAAATGGACGAAAAACAGGGCATTTTCCATAAAAGTGTTTTGGGCTACAATGCTATTGGATGTAAAAAAAAAATTGGACCTACATATTTTTGGGTGAAGTGCATTGGGTGAAATGCCTCGGGGTAAATGTCATTTGACAAAAAAGTTTTTGGTTGAACGGATTGGACGAAACGTACCAGAGCCAACTAACGCGGAGTCAGTTCAAATACAGCTAGCGCGTCAGATCTTCTGTAGCTTACCCCTGTAAAACGAAACCTGTGCAGAACACTGCTCAGCGCGTGCAAATCGTAGCAGAGCCTGTGCGAAAGGTCATGAAACCTGTGCGTACTCCGTGCAACACGCGTGCAAAACCGAGCGAATCTCTGCTCTGAGTGTGCTCCGCGCGTGCTCCGTGCGTGTCGCGCGTGCAAAGGTGTGCACGCCTCTTCTCCTCACTCGAGTCGTCCCCTGATGACCACCTCAACAGAACACGATTTCCCGGTCTCGGGGCTGTGGGAATTCTAGCGCCGAAAACCGTTTTTCTCTGCGACGTCAGGTTCCCGAGATACGAGGACGTACCACGACGTACCGGGAGCTCCGCGCCAAGGATACGTTCACATTTAGGAGGCCAAAGTGACCCTGGCGCCTTTCTCGTTGGGTGTCCGGGACTTCTGACTTCATAATTAGGTTCCACAGGCTGTGGCGCTTCTGTAGACACCTCTCACACCCTTCTGTCACCTGACATTGGGAGTTTGGCGGCGTCCCAAAACTGTGCATTCCTGTAAATATGTGGTGTTCAACAGGATCAGACTGTTAAGGACGCCGCCAAACCCCAATGTCAGGTGACAGAAGGGTGTGAGAGGTGTCTACAGAAGCGCCACAGCCTGTGGAACCTAATTATGAAGTCAGAAGTCCCGGACACCCAACGAGAAAGGCGCCAGGGTCACTTTGGCCTCCTAAATGTGAACGTATCCTTGGCGCGGAGCTCCCGGTACGTCGTGGTACGTCCTCGTATCTCGGGAACCTGACGTCGCAGAGAAAAACGGTTTTCGGCGCTAGAATTCCCACAGCCCCGAGACCGGGAAATCGTGTTCTGTTGAGGTGGTCATCAGGGGACGACTCGAGTGAGGAGAAGAGGCGTGCACACCTTTGCACGCGCGACACGCACGGAGCACGCGCGGAGCACACTCAGAGCAGAGATTCGCTCGGTTTTGCACGCGTGTTGCACGGAGTACGCACAGGTTTCATGACCTTTCGCACAGGCTCTGCTACGATTTGCACGCGCTGAGCAGTGTTCTGCACAGGTTTCGTTTTACAGGGGTAGTTCAGTCAACTTTTTATGTGGAGTTCAGCTAATTAAAGCATCGGATGAACTGTAGACAGAGCTGAGGGTCTGGCTGAAGGTAGCTGCGATGCAGCTCAATCAGGCAAACGCCTACTTCAGTTCGATGACGGTCAGCAGTCAGTCAAAAAAGAGGCTGAACTTTGAAAATTTTGAGTAGATTTTGCCTCTCCTCATCGATGGCCAATCTTAGGCCAAGAAGAAATAATTATCAGTACGATACCGAAACTAAAATTTACCTGTGCTTTAAATGTTTTTTTGTCTTAACTGACGTATTGCGAAAACTATGCCATATAACAGGTAACTTTCAGTCGACCACAAGGACAGAATTTTGACTGTATTTGAGTTATTACATTTTGGTTAGTCAAACTTAATCATGCGCAATATTTAATCGAGGCGTTTGACTGATGTAGACTAATTTCTAGATAAACGTAGCTTTCATAATTCTCAAGGTATCCTCGATTAAAAATGGAGTAAATGTAGTACACCGTGCAACACGTACCAAACGACAGCTAACATCAGTCGAGCGGCTTTGGTCCGCCTAGCCGATATCAGTTACGTTAGTCAATCTTCGGGTGAATCGAAGCTAAAATGTAGATAGATGGATCAGCTTACATCAGTTAACCCCAGCTAGACAAAAGGTGCCCAGTTATTCTCAGTTAAACGTCTGGAATTCTGCGGCGAAGAGCAGGAAAAAATCAACTAATATTATCCAATTTTAGTAATTTCTAGCCAACTATGAGCTCAAGACCAAGCTTAACCCAATAAGCAAAGTCATAGCAAAAGTCAGTCGCCATTTTGCTCTAGGGCTCGGACCAGGGAAGGTGTCATTGTTCGGCGCGGACTGCGCGTCAGCCAGCCAGCCACTCACTCACCAGCAAACCCGGCAGTGCCGCGCCATATTATTGTAAGGGTATGCGATTAGTTTCTGGAATCGAGAGTACAAGCTAGCTGACACCTTAGTGTCTTGTACTGTTCTGAGAATACAGGCATCATCTGCTAAAAATGAAAAGTATTATCGGGCCGAAGGTTTTAATTGTTTTGTACGATTGCGACAATAAGTAAGCGGGCTGAAGGCCCGCTTATTAAAGTAATTTTTTTTTTTAATAACCTGTGACTCCAAGGACCGGCCGAAGGCCCGTCCATAATGCTGCCGGCAGGCCAAGCTAGGCTGCCGAACGGACACTGTAAACCCCGTAATGACGCACGTTATCGCAAAAGGGATAACGCGCGACATTATGCACTTTTTGTTGAATATTTTCTAAGCAAGCTCTTGAAATGTATTTCTGATTGCACCACTGAATCCCTCGGAAAATTTCCGTTCGAACGAGCATACATGTGACTAGTATCCCACCCATAATTTTCGAGCACGTGCTGCTGTAGGCATTCTTGCCAGTGTTTGTATTTGAACCTGGAACCCTATGACATGTATGCTTGTTCGAACGGAAATTTTACGAGGAATTGAATGGTGCCGACAAAATTAATATTTAGGAACTTGCTTAGAAAATATTCAACTAAAACTAGATAGTGACGCACGTCATCCATTCTGCGATAGCGTGGGTCACTATAGCGCTTCCAGTGGAGTTGCCAGCGCAGCGAAGCGGAGCTGGCAACGACGTTTGGCGGAAGGGCGGGCCAAGCTTGGTTTTTTTTTTTTTTTTTAACGTCTTTGCTAGCGCTACCCAGGTACTTGGGAGCTTGTATATAGTCTCTATATAGACTATATATGCGCTGTATATGGTGCCTTGTATATGGGATTATATATGGTCCTGTATATAATGTATATGGCCCTGTATATAATGTATATGGCCTTATATATGGTCCTATATATGGTCTCATATATAATATATATGGTCCTATATATGGTCTCATATATAATATATATGGCCTAATATATGGTTATATACAAGACCATATACAGTATACGCCCCTCCTGAGCGCCCCTGTGCTACCCGCGGTTTTAATTAGTACCTGAATATCGTATTAATGTTTAAAAGTGTATTTGGTACTCTATAGCTTGGTATTGGCGTACGTAATTTGCAGAAAAAAGGAAACGTGGAACGGTATTTGAACTCCGGACCTTCTGCTTACTAGCTGATCAGTTAACCAAGGGCGCTACGGTGCCATCTGAAAGACATGGATAGGCGGTGCAGTGACTATCTACAAGGCACCTCTACGGTCTATATATGGTCCATATATAGTCATATACAATACCCCACTTCCCTTGCCCTGGTCAGAGTATCAGCTCGGTATCAGCCCACTGATACGTCTGCCTGGTCAGTGCACGGAGAGAAAATTTAGGCTTATACACCGAAAAGTTTGGGTAAATTTGACAGAAAAGTAAAATCTATAATTACTTTTTCATGTGTGGTCACCAAATGTTCTGGCGCTTAGTCCAAGGTACTGGTGGAGAGCCTTAAAGGTTTCAGCCTGACAATGAAACTGATTAGGTGTGCTGTAGAAAAGGACAATCCAAACTCAGTTTTTTTTTCTGTCTCGCCTGAACTTTTCTCTCCGTGTGGACACTCATCAAAAATGGGAAATAAGTGCAAATGCTGATGTCAATAGTCAGACTTTTATAGTGACATTTATTGTGCGCGCACTAAAAATGCCAACTTAAAGAAAACATCTTTTTACACGCTCAATCCAGGAAGTGAACATGTCTCCCAAGTGTCTTAACCGAGGTGGTACTGAAGTTGTAAGTACCGGCTCTCCATCCGATTACGACTGCTGTAAAATATCCTCCAAATTCGATGACATAAAAATTGCGGAGTCAAAATTGAGCAAACATAATGCAAACCATTGCAAACATTGTGTGTATCTGCTCCAACCTGTATAAATCAATCTTGAACCACGAAAATATTTTGAGTCGGATTGTAGAAACTGTTCACAATTCCTTAGGCACCATACTGGAATCAGCCATTGCTATGCACCGCGTTGCTTAATGTTTGTATCTCTTTTATATATACCCCGTATATTTATGTATATACATTTATACAGGCGTATACCGCTTTTTATATACGATATAAACTTATATATAGCTATATATTGCACCATATATACACATATATGGTGCTATATACATCTGTATATAGCTCCATATATAGAATATACAGTACCATATACAATATATATCGTGCTATATACACTATGTACAACACCATATATACCATATACGACTCTGTATACATTTATATACAATTGTATACGAGGCATATACAAGTCATATACAATTGTATACAATTCAAATTACCTGGGTAACGTGATAGCAGATGATAGATATTTTTTCATAAAACTTACGTGTCACTGACGTGTCACTGACGTGTCACTGACGTGTCACTGACGTGTCACTGACGTGTCACTGACGTGTCACTGACGTGTCACTGACGTGTCACTGACGTGTCACTGACGTGTCACTGACGTGTCACTGACGTGTCACTGACGTGTCACTGACGTGTCACTGACGTGTCACTGACGTGTCACTGACGTGTCACTGACGTGTCACTGACGTGTCACTGACGTGTCACTGACGTGTCACTGACGTGTCACTGACGTGTCACTGACGTGCAACTGACGTTTCACTGACGTGTCACTGACGTGTCATGCTACCTTTAGTATCATCTGCTAAAAACTGAGGCGTTTACAAACGGAACCAAATGTGCAAACAAACGATAA
Organism: Frankliniella fusca; assembly: GCA_029379305.1. Taxonomy (NCBI): domain Eukaryota; kingdom Metazoa; phylum Arthropoda; class Insecta; order Thysanoptera; family Thripidae; genus Frankliniella; species Frankliniella fusca. The sequence continues at coordinate 109,047 of JAHWGI010000580.1, forward strand.
CAAAAGTTTGGTGACACAATATGCGGACAGGCGGAATTTCGGACATACATGTGGAAGTTTGCCTGCCCCCCTCTTCATTTTTCAAAATAAACCGTTTACACTGAGGCGCTACCAAACGAATCCAATGTGCTAACAAACGATTACAAAAGAATAACAAACGATTGGTGACCTAATATACGGCAGGCTGAATTTTAGACATGTGGAAGTTTGCCTGCCCATGTCAATGTCAGTTTTTCTATGAGAGAAGGGCGCCCTGGAGTCCCAGCTTAAACGCCCCGACAAGCCGCTTGACGCCTTTTGGCAACATCCTGACGCTGCTGTATTGGTCGTAGAGCATTTTGGATGTGCGCGTCGGATTCCGGAAAGTTCAACTATTGGGAAGATGAACTTTGAAGGACGGCTGGCCGGCAGGGCCCCCCACTCCGCCCGCCTGGCCGGCTGCCTGGCTGGCGGCGGCTGCGCGCGTCGCGCCGCGCCGCGCCGCGCCGCGCTCCCAGCCAGGCAGCCGGCCCGGTGGGCGGAGTGGGGGGCCCCGCCGGCCAGCCGTCAGGCAGGCAGTCGCGCCCGAGGCCGGCCCGCGGCCCGCGCCTCTCCGGGACAGTTTAAGTCCCACGGGCCCTCCCCCATGTGGTCAAACCGTACTTCAAAGTACATCTTCCCAATAATTGAACTTTCCGAAATCCGACGCGCACCTCCAAAATGCTCTACGACCAATACAGCGGTGTCAGAATGTTGCCAAAAGGCGTCAAGCGGCTTCTCGGGGGGTTTAAGCTGGGAGTCCAGGGCGCCCTTCTCTCATGGTTTTTCGGAGAACTTAGCGCTAACAAACGAAACCAATGTGCTAACAAACAATAACAAACGACTGGTGACATGTTTTGTGGGCACGCTATTTTGGTCAGGCTAACTTCCAGCAGCTCTAGGCTAATAGGGTAACTGTCTGTACATAACATGGATCAGGCCCCAAATGTGGATCATTTCTGTTTGGGAGGCTCTAGGGACCGAATGGGTTGACCGTATTCCAAATTATAAAGTTTCCTAGATATGCAACATATTAGGCAGCAAATGGTTTTCGTCCGTCTTCTCCACATTCTGCTGGTGCACGCCGAAAAACACTCTGCACATCAGACCTTGTCAAAGCGTGCCGAGAGACAAGGCGACAGACATGAGTCTATTCATATCCTGTTTGCACGAAAACTAACACCTGGAACCACTTGGTATTCAGTGAAAAGATGTTTTAAGATACGCGCTTCAAGATTCTGAAAAGTTTGATCCATTATAGCTAGTATTTTGAAAATGCGGGTAGGGGTAAAAACAGAGAATGTGGTCATAGCACAAAGTACTTCTTTGGGTTTGCGCCTCAATATCGGTCAATAAGAATCATTGCCACGTGCTGCATGTTTGCACACAGCAATATACGACCAAAATAAAAGACGTAACGAAAAAAGTATCAAATATTTCCAATCAGGAAACTAATTACAAACATTTAAATCTCCTATTACGCCTTACGAGAGGTCCGAGTAGGCAACCGGGCGCACACATTTTGACATTATCCGCTTCCAGAGCCCATGAGACTACTAAACCCAGCCACAGATGGAAATACTTTGAAATAATTTTTACTTTTATTTATAGACTGTGATGCAAGGAACATCTCTACCTGGCACCTGGATATCTACGCTACGTGTTTAGGGCGGAAAAGGCAGGAAAATGAAATTTCTGAGAAAAGAAATGACACTGCTCTAGGGCCTGAAACCACCCCAAAAATGTAAATGAGTTCGAGCAAAGTTTATGGACAGGAGCAGAAAGGTCAAAGGAACTCGTTGATATGGAAAACTATTAATTGTATCGTAGAAGAAGCCTACAAAACGTATCCAAACAAGCCGTACTTTTGATCCACATTTGGGTCAGAGTCCCAACATGGATCACCCCCCTCTAAAATTGGAATGGGTGTTTTTATACTAATAGAAAAAAAGTTCCTATATCTGTATGTCATGAACATGTCACTCATATGATTCACAGTTCTCTAACTTGGTGATCCATGTTTGGGTACCCCCCTCCAAACATGGATCAAAATCAGAGGTCATTGGATTTCCCTGTAATTTCCAAAGTATTAGAGTTATAAATCTAAACCCTTGAGGATACCTTCCCATAAGGTTCAAACTACACGATGGTGAAAAAAAATTATGCTCATCACGCTTATAACCCCTTCAAATTGGCGATTTTCTAAAAATTGATCCATGTATGGTACAGTTACCCTACGTCCAGACTGTTCTGTGGCCTGTCCGATCTTCGGGCTAGTACCAGAATGACTTCTTTTAATATGAGCCTTACCTTTTTTTCCACCATTTCTAGTTGGAACCAACGTTATATGTAGAACTACAACTTGTATCCTCTAATCAAAAGTATCTCAAAGAAGTACCTTTAGTTTCCCGCTCGCACTCGGTTTCCATCCAAATATCCGTGCTGCTTCACGAATATGCCAGACTTGTGGATAGTCTGCCATCCTCTGTTAGACATACCCAAAGTGAAAACAAAGAGTGATGTATCTGACTTTAAAGAAGCTGAGTTTCAAATATTGACAAAAGACTGAACTTCAGTAAGGGAGTGTGGGGCTATTCCGGACACGGGGTTATTCCGGACACTTTGAATTCTGCGCAGTTGGCGTGATCGCAGCGCCGATCGTTTCATAACAGTTGAAGATTTTCAGCCCGAGATGAGAATTCCAGCACGGAATTCACTGTTTAAAGTCGCTGTCATATGCTGAAATTCCGTGTGATAACGTTGTTGTTATTAGACGAGGTGGTTGTTTCAGAACAGACTTCATATCTGAATAAAAACAATTATATGCGGTTGTCGGTTAACAGTTTTTGGGTTGCTATTTTTTTTTTACCTATATATGATTGTTTTCGAACAAAATTATGTTTGACATACAACACCAGTCCTTAGCAAATCGTTCAACCAGAAATTTGTTCCAAGACAGCAAATGTTGTAGATTGACATCTAACCTTCACGGAAAAGGCCCAACAAATTTGCTGTTCTCAAACAGTTTTTATTGTTTTTGAACAGGTACGTTGTCATTTGACAGGGATGTTGTTCCACTACAACAAATGCTGTCGATTAACAGTTTGCAGTGTCGTCGGGTCCTGACAACTTTGTTGTTTTGAAACAGCTGTTATTGTTTTCTAACAACCCTGTTGTCATTCGACAGTAAAGTTGTTCCACAACAGCAAATTTTGTTGTTTGACAGTTAATTTTTTGGGCGCGGTTCCTGACAAATTTTGTTGTTACGTGACAATAAAGTTGTCAGTGAACAGGTGTGTTGTTGGAATTGCGATAAATCTAGTTTGGTAACAGCGCGTGTGATTAAAAAAAATAGCAAACCAAACGCTGTCTACGAACAACACTTTTTTTTACAGTGAAGGGCGGGAGAGGGGGTTTTTTGCCTCCAGAACAACTCAAATTTCGAGTACCCGCAAAATCAGGTAAAAGCTACATCTCTATTTCAACAGATTACCATGTATATTTCGTACCCTCTATCCAATCATAAACTAAATTCTGGCACCTCCTATTAACTTATGTTCCTTTGGCTTTGTTTTGGCGTTGGGCGAATGGACGCCGGTCTTACCCCTTAACTGAAATCGGTATTTTAATGTATGAGCTACCCTTAGAAAGCAAAGTATATCAGTGGTGTTCCCAGAGATCGCGCTCTCCGCAAGGGAAAGGGAATTACTAAAGAACTTACACGGATAAAATGCATTTCCTCGATCGTGGGACATTTGCCTGAAAATTTATATAACACTCACGATGCACTGAACCCCCCGGTGGCAGCATAGTGCTGCGAAAAGTCTTATAGTTCAGTGCGCGCGGTCGCCACCGCAACGAGGCGATCGCTCGAGGGCGCTGCACGGTCGCATGGAGACTCGGCTGGATCTGAGGAGATATTCACTTCTGTAATAAAATTTACACCTAGTTCAAGAATTTCTCCCTAAAAAGCGTAGTATTATGTCACAATGCAGCAAAATCTGCTTTTAAACGGCGCAACTTCAACTTTAGGCGTAATATCTACGTAGAACTGAGATCGTTTTTTTAGAAGATTTACGTGAGGTGCATCCCTCGCGATCCCTCGGATGGATCGGGTGGCTTTGGATTTACCGTCTACCACCATCTGCCTCCCTCTCTCTTTCATTCCCTTCCTCTTTTTCTCTTTTTAGCAGATGATACGAATGTATCAGCCTGCTTGTACTGTCATACAACGAGCAGCCTGCAGAGAGCAGCGCAGCGAGCAGAGAGCAACAGGCAGAGCGAGCAGCTAGTGTGGCATTATAGTATGTACAGGGGGGGAAATGGCCACGAGCCCCGCGGCCCGCGCGCACTGTTCCCAGCCCCGACAACTCCACGCCACCTCTCAGGCCGCCGGGCGGCCGGGCCGTGGCCGCGGTGCCCCCTCTCACCCCGCGCCTCCCCCCTCCTAGCCCAGCGCGACAGCGCTCCGCTTCCCTGTGGCGGCGACGAGTAGAGATATCTACCATACGTATCATCTGCTTTCAAGTTCCGGTCCTCCGGAACTTTTGGTCACTGTCGCGTGGTCTGTTTTCAGCCCACCCTGCTGCTTTGAAAAAGCATTAGAGCGGGCTTATGCAATCAATGCGGTGTCTGTCTGTCTGTCTGTCTGTCTGTCTGTCTGTCTGTCTGTCTGTCTGTCTGTCTGGCTGGCTGTCTGTGCCACTAGATCAGCGGTTCTCAACCTTGGGGTCGCGACTGTGGGGTCTGTGGGGTCGCGTCGAGGTACCTGGGGTCGCCGGGGGTCGCGATTTGGCCGCCGGCTGGCCCCCGTTACGTCATCCCTTTTGCAGAAATACGGAAAAACCACCAAGAAAGCCACTAACAATTAAGAAAAATTCTAACGCTAACGCGTTAAACGGCCCCCTAGGTTTTAAATCTAGTCACAGAATGAGAAAGAACTTAAGTCAAAACTATTTGTGAGAATCACATCACGAATTTTATCCGCTAAACAGAAGTCCCAAAAAATGTTGACCAGCCGTCAAAAACACAGCCTGGACGAGCACTAAATGCAGCCACCAATCATACAAAGTGGGTGCAAATCTTACATTTTCCTTTCACTTACCTTAAAATGTGCATTTAGCCACAAAATAGCGCCCAACGGGCTAGCTATCAACAACGCCTAGTTTTACAATTGAATAATGAACATTATTACGTTTTCGTACAAACTTTTTAGAAAGGAATTCATATTTTCCTTGTATAGATGAGAAAAATAAATAAAAGCATTCAGTGAAAACATGGGCTTGGAGTACAGAAATATAAGGTGGTGATTGTTACCGCCCCGGCGGCTCGACTCGGCCTGCCGGCTCGGCTTGTCATTGTCATAGAAACACGTGATGCAAATTGATTTTATGAAAAAACGTATAGACGAATTGGCATGAAACCTATCTCAAAAATTTTCTAATTTTTTGAAGTATTTTTCATTGTAAATTGGTATATATCGCCACGACAGGATCGGCTGCGGCCATAAGGGGCCATCGTCAAGAATAAATAAAAAATTCTAACGCTAACGCGTTAACCGCCCCCCTAGGTTTTAAAACTAGCCACAGAATAAGAAAGAACTTAAGTCAGAACTATTTGCGAGAATCACATCACGAACTTAATGATTTTATTCGCTAAACAGAAGTCCCAAAAATTGAGCTATTATTTTATTTTTTCTTCTTTTTTGGTTAAGTAACTGAATATACCACGGTCCTCATTCTTCCCCTGCGCGCCACGCAGAGGGGCAGAGGGGCCGAGCGCCCGAGCACCCGAGACCCGAGCCTGCGACTGCGACAATGCCGATTCGGCTTTGCGCGCTGGCGCGCTGGCACTCCTGGCCGCAGGGCAAACGTAGGCTAGACAATCCGCAGCCAGCTGGGGGAGGCGCCGCCGTCTTCGACAGAACGGAGCGCGTTTGAGGTGTGAGTGCCCAGTCTCGTCGTTTCTAGGTTCTATAGGCTGGGACCTCTACTCAACAAAAGAAGGCCGGTGGCCCGGCTGGGGGAGGCGCCGCCGCCTACGACAGAACGAGGCGCGTTTGAGGTGTGAGTGCCCAGTCCTGTCGCTTTCGTGGTTCTAGGCTGGGACCTCCACTAACGCACCAGCGACTATTTATTTGAGCTGAACAATATGTCAGACAGCCGAAATAAATGTGAAAGCGGCAGTTTCAGACATGCGGAAATCGTTTCCCAAAGTTTCAAGGAGGTTTTATCAGTAGGTAAATATTGGATTCGTAAATATTTTTACGTAAATACACACCATTAACATTTGGAATAGCAGGGAGTATGTCCGCCGCTGCTAGCTCTACCCCTGTAGTATGGTCATCGTTTCCTTGGCGACCGATTTTATGAAATTTCTCAAATCTGATCAGACAGTTCTGGATCAGACATATCCATGCCATTTTCTAATTTTTCGAACTACATTTTATTAAATTTTGTTTAGAATCTGTGGGGTAGAAACTGCTGGGCATATAATGAAACCATTGTCGAGAAGAATAAAAATAAAGAAACTTTCGGGCGAAAGGAAAGAGGCCCCCTATCGGGGACCTAAAAACTCTCAAAAAACATACCTTTTATTTTTATTTTTATGTTTTGGGTAGGAGATGCATGTAAGAGGGTTGACATGGGGTCGCGTGGGGTCGCGAAAAATTTTCTGTGGGGTCGCGAAAATTTTTGACAGTCATTTTGGGGTCGCGAGCCTAAAAAGGTTGAGAACCGCTGCACTAGATAGAGATGACCTAGAGACTTGAAATTTTAAGGGTATCTTGGGAGACCCTCCTGGACTCCGAAACGGAGAGTGAAAATCCTGCCAAACCTCATTAAGGCACTGAAAAAATTATTAAAGTTTTCACGGAATAGAAAATAATAATTTGTCACATAAAATTTTATAGTTTCCTAAGAAGTATCTCGACGAATCAGCGCCCCTTGGGCCAAAATTTCGTTCGTTTCGCTCTATCTCTAACCTTTTCGGCGCTACAACCACAGCAAACACCCAAATATCAAAAAACATCATGATGGGTGTCGTGGCATAGGTTTTGCGTTATTCAGAGCCCTTTGGGCCAGGCGCGGTTTTAAGGGGGGGGGGCGAAGGGGCGATCCCCCCCCCCCCGTCAGCCCCTAAATCCGCCTGTATGTAGGCAATTTGATATGCAAAACCCCTGTATGTAGGCAATTTCCCC
>JAHWGI010001423.1:0-117699 GCA_029379305.1 Frankliniella fusca
TATAACAAATAACAAGTATTAAACTAAGAACAAATCTATGCAAGTTTTTAAAATAACCAGCTTGTTTTTACAGCGCGAAGCTCGGGGGGTCATCTGGGTCCTCATTTTCTTGCTCGCCGTCCTCCTCGTCGCTCACAAGGGCAGCCTCGGCATTCATGCACGTGATTCCCGCACATTGCCCGCAGATATTGGTGCACTTAAGCCCTGCTGTTACACAACTGCATCCCCTACCGCAGCCACTTCTGCAATTACAACTTATTAATTCCAGCAGTGCTTTATGTGCGGCAGGACTAAGGGTGGTCACAGGAAAGTACTGGCTGCTGTCCAGTTTCCAGCCCCACTCGATTGGATTTAATTCTTTCCCAAGCCATTCTTGTATCTGGAAATATGTTCGCAAGCTGTGCTGCCGTGCTCCAGCTGTTGTTGGTGGGAGAGACTCGAGCTTGAAGGTTGCGCGGACGGACTGCCGTGCAATTATTCGCAAGTACAGGAAATAGCGAGCCTTGTTCAGGTTGGGCTGGTCCTTACATCCATACAGTGTGAGTAATATCTTTTCTCCAGCAGCAGCGACAGTATCGGGTGATTGGCCGGGCGTAAGGAACGTGATTACTTCTTCTAAATCTGGTTTGCACAGAAGCTTCAGGGCTTTCTTCTTCTGTCCCATGTAGAGCGCTGACACTGTGTCCGTTCCGGTTATCACGTGCGCTACCAGGATGTTTGGCGCTGCATCACCCATGGCCTCACGGATACTTTGAATGTGATGCACTCTTAATCCTGTCCGCCCTGTTGCGGGTATGAGAAAATGCAACGGCAAGTTGCCGCTTGATAACCCAGCGAGTAATACAAGGAGATCAGTATCTGTACCAACAACAACGCAATTCCTATCGTTGCCTGCTATTTCTATAGCCTTAGAAACAACAAGGCTGTCGGCGTCCGCCCTCGCCTGGAAAACACTGACTCCAGCAGAACGCAACGAAACTGTCAACATTTCAATGAGTAGACTCTTGTTCTTCCCATTTGAGAGAAATCTTGCTTGCGTGTCGCTTACAACCATTTCTGGAGTGATGGAGGAAAGGTCGGCACTGGTCCCCGCGGCTGATCTTAAGTTATGCTCCTGGTCCTTGGTCGTGGGCCCTTCCGGGTAGCCATGAAACACAACAGTTGCGCCATTCCCATAAAATTGCACGACGTGTTTTCTGTATATTTCAATAATTTCACCATACGTAGATGGGTGGGTCCACACCACTTTGCGAAGCAGAAAGCCTCCATCAATTATGTAAGTAGGTAGAGGGGGAATGACAGCATCACTACACACAAAAAGCGACTCAACTGCATCAACCAACTTCGATTTTGCTGTTTTCCGCATGCCGTTTTCGTCAAATAGTGACGTAGGGAATGGCGCCAATTCGTATGCGAAATGACCTTCCAGTGCGCTCGGGTCTTTCAGAGCCACTATAATACGATGAAATAGCTGTGTTGGATTCACTTGTACCGCAGTGTCCCTAATGACAACAGATCTGCCCATGGCCGAGATTGGTAAAGCCTTATCTTTTCTGTGAAAGGTAACTTCAGAAAAGGGTTTACCAACATGTTTTTCCATCGCCTCGCAGCCAATTTCATACGCCCTGTCACAGTTGATACTGTTGTTGGCGATTAAACCGGACGACAGACTAACCAGTTTGTCGCTGGGCTGATCAAAGGGACTGTGACTCTCAAGCCAGTTCGTGAAAATATCCAGGTGTTCGGCGTCCCTCGATATTGTGCTGTCTCGCAGGTCGGCGTGCTGCTCCGAAGTGGCTCGAGCAATGCCGCAAAAAACTTCTAGCGCCTGAACAATCTCGGAACAGTATGGCATGCTTCCGACCCATACTGCGAGAGTGCTCTCCGTAATCCCTCGCCCGTGCATGTGCATAGTAATCCCTCCAATGGACTTCATGGGCCGCATTAAGTCCATCTCGATGGTTTGGTCCGAAAAGTTTCCCGACCACAGCCTTTCGTTTTTGCGCACCGAGAAGAAGCCTTGAGAACACAGGCGATCATGCTCCGGCTGCGGGAGGGATGACTCAGCGACGGCCATGAGCTGGAGATACAGCTGCGCTGATTTGGCGTAATTAAGATGGCCTGCTGAGTGAAAATAGGGCAACATTTGCTTCACAGCGTGCAGGTGCAGCCCCCAGTCTCCAACCCTTTCAGCACGGATCAGCAGACGTATCAGCTCCCCTTGACGGACATACTGAACCCACAGCCGGCCTGTTTTGCTGCTTACCGCCAAGTTGTTTAGCTCCGTTTCCAATTTTTCCAGTACACGGAAAAGCAGTTCACTGTCAAAATCGTTTGATTCTCTCCGGTAGGTGGCACGGCACATTTCAAGCAGAGTCTTGCGCAATGGTGCAATGTCAGCGCACGAAAATATTTTCTTCAGCACAAGGCGAAGAAGTGCAGTCTGCGCAAGGAAATGAGCCCGGACAGCACGAGAATATGCCTTCCCGGAACACATATGTTGGACTGAATTCTTTGCGTACACGGTGGCCCACAGATCTTCCAGACCACTGCCTGACATTAGGTGACCAATGGAGCCCATGAACGACATAAGGAGATGAAAACCGCCAAGTCGGACTACAACTTTTCTTAGAGGGCTATTCTGAGGTGACGCCAGAACCATCTCAGCGGCTTTCCAGGAGAGTGGCTGATCAAAAGTCACGGGAATGAACTTCTGTCCATGCTTTTCAGCCTGGTCAGCGGCGAAGGATAGGCAAGTGAAAATAGTCGACGGATCTGAAGGATTTAAATTCACAAACGGGAGAGGGAGAGTAGCGGTCAAGGCATAGGGCGGCCCCTCCACGGCTGAACTCATGAAACCATTCCATCCTGGAATGACTTTAGGCATCGCAGTGTTACCGATCAGCCACAACAAGTCAAATTGACGAGCCTCCAACACACGCAAACTGCTAGCCTCGTTGATGGAAATATTATCTGCGGAGGTCACAGTGACATGGCTTAAGCCGTTTTCCTGCGGTTTCCTGTAGGGCTGCAAGGCAATCACACCATACTGAGCTAAGGGGATTTTTCTTGTCTCCGACGTAAGCCGAGGAAGATTTCCACGTGGTGGAACGCCTGTCTTAGGGGTCACAAAAATCATTCCGCCCATGCTGTGAATAGTGTCGTGGCCGTCGATTGTCGCAGTGTAAAAGTCAAAATTGTCAAAAGCAAACTGAATGTAGGCTTCAGGATCGAGTTGAAGACTGGACTGGATGACTGCTGACTTCTCGTATTCCTGGATGAGGGAATAAGGAACACTACTTCCTATTTTGTGCAATATGTCGCAAAGAGTCCTGCTTCCTATTTTGCGATGCACCCACACTCCAAGCCCAAGCATGATGGGAGAGACAAACGACCTCGGTCTAGTTGCTGATAAGAGGGAGTGAGCTAGCACTTCACATATTTTTATTGTCCTTTCAACACCCAGGCCTTTTTTTCTGAGGCAAAGTTACTCTCTCGAGAAAAGCAGTGAGAGATTCAGGAACTAAGTTTGGTCCAGCACCAACGACTGGAGGGAAGTACTCAGGCTCGTGCACTATCTTCAAAATATTCGAGCGTACTATTTCAGCAGCTTTTAGCACTATTCTGTGACGCTCTTCTTGCTCATTTTTGCTTCGATTCATGTACCAAGTTTCTCCCAGGATGTCAAATTTTCCGGAAAGAAAACAAAGTATGGACGATTTCCCCGGCCTTTCGACAATTTTAATTTCCCTTGGGTACCTCTCTTTTAGCAGCCGTTCCAAGTGTTTCTCGGAGTACATGGGGGTGTCCATGTCGGCGCCCACGGCTGGCATCATGCTCACAAGCTCAGCCAACGTGTACTGGCACTCGTCCTCGCTCTCCAGCCTCTGGCAGAGACGATCAAAAGCGGCCATTTTCCTTTCATCAGATGGACGCCCCGGACGCACTTTCCCTCGACCACGGCCAGCGCTGAGCTTTAAAAACGCAAATAATCCGGTTGTTACTAAGTACACTGGAAACCCAAGTGTGTGAATGTCGCACACTTGTAGGTGTGCGAGGATTCATTCGTACACTTGGCCGCTTAAACGTGTAAATTTTCCTAGGATATTCACACGTTTGAGTGGCCAAGTGTACGAATGAATCCTCGCGCACCCACAAGTGTGCAACATTCGCACACTTGGATAACCAGAGCAGATTACGGAGAAAGTCGTGATTTTACGAATATTTTTTCACAGTGTATGGTATGGGCTTTGTTGGTAAATCTACGTTGAAACAAAAATCCGCACGAGAGTGTGCCTACCTTTGGTACAGGAATGCGAGAGGGAGTCCCTTCGGCCGGGGAAGTCGCAGGTCGCTTTGCGGATGGTTTGGCAGGAGTTTTAAATTCACCAGGGGTGCTTAGAGTTGACGCAGGTGGTGATGGCAGCGGGACAGGAGAGGTGAGCAATGGCTCCGGTCTAAAAATTGCGACCGTAAGCACGGTGCCGATGTCCCCAAAACCGGCCCGGAGACATTAACATCCCCACCTAGACGGGTCCAGCAGAGCAGCAAAACATGCACGGTGATAACATGCATTCTCCTTGACGAGGCTCGAAGTGCCATGAACTCTGATTGCTGCCTTCCGCACCCACTCCTCCGAACGCTCCTTGCAAGCATCCAGGACCGTCGCCCGGACTGACTCAGCTGTCACCACACTCACTCCGCGATCAGAACGTGGTGGCCCACCTGCACATGAGTATAACAGCACGAAGAGAATATTATTTGGGGAAAAAAAAACAAGGCAATACTTCGTTTTATGAGCGCAAGTCTGTGTTATGCGGTTACCTGGCCTCAGCAGAGGGACTTCTCTCGCGCACAGAAAGCAGGCTGTCTTGTAGTTGAAGTTTTGGGCTGCTGATTATCGAAGCAGGGGTGCACGACAGGGTGACTTCACGAAAATATTTTCATCGCGCTTAATGCGCCTAGTGTAATCTTTTTGGCATTTATAGTGCACACGAATAACTGTAAGCCCTCTCAATTTCTCTTTAAGGTTATCCCCTCGCTGCACACTATACTTTATCAAAGACGCTATTCCTTTATCTGTGCACTTGACAACCCCTGCCTCATTGCTTAGTTCTTTACCACACAAGACGCACAAATCAGGCATTTTAGGTAGAACATAAACACAGTTCGCAGAGAGAAGAGATGGAGCTGCACCCAAACAAAATGCGCGCCCGTTGCGCTAGCAACCTCAGCCCCTCCTCCACCTTATTTGCACGATGAGACATTCTACGCACTCAAACCAACAATCGGCAGTCGACGAACCGCAATGAGAGAATACCACCACGGTCGGACAGGGCCCACTAGACCATTCTTGCGAGACTCTGGTAGGGCGGTAGGCGGTAAAGGGGAGGGAAGGCCACTCGCCCCGCCCCGCCCCACCCCGTCCCGCAACGCCCCGCCCCGCCCCGCCCCGCCCCGCCCCAACCTTTGCTCGTGGAGGAGTAAGTAAGAACCTCTGCCTTTCTAATCTGAGTGGTTTTTGGTCTGTTTCGAGCATTGAAATGTTCTTACAACTGGGAAAAAAAATGCTTCAAAATTGCGTTAAAAAATTAAAATTGGACAAATTTTGGACATGTTCAGATGTTCAAATGATCCAATTTTATAATTTTAATCAAGCTTACTCTCGGACGAACATTTAGAGCCGTCGCGCACCTCTGTAGCTCAAAATGTTCAGCCGCTAGAGCGATGTACGCCATGGTGCACTGCGCGCCCGGCCCCGGCCCGGCCGCGTCCCGGCGGTCGGCGCGCCATGCGGCGCGGCGTTCGCGGGCCCATAACTTCGTCAATTTTGGTCGCACGAGTCTCGTTCAGAGCTCGTTTTGTACGTCTGACTTGTGCCTTGAACGTCATGAAAAAGTGTTTTCTGCGATTTCCTACTGGTTTGACCGCAAACAAGCGGCAAACTTCACTGAACGATTTTTGAAACTTAAAAAACTGACTTTAACGTGTTTTGAACATGTATGAATGTTCAAAAGTAACAAAGTACATTAATGCACCTTGTTCCTTGCTTATTCACGAACATTTCGAGCTATCGCGCAACTTTCTAGGTCGATTGGTTCAGCCGTGAGATCCAAAAAACATTTAAGCCGTAAATGTTCAAAAATTTGAACTTTGAACACGATTTGAGCCGATCTGCACCGGGGGAAGTTTTGGGGATTTTAGGTAGTCACTCCTTGGCCATGCCTTAAGCGATCCCCAAATTTTGGTGCTGTTCGGAATTTTGTCTAGGTCAGGGGGTTATTTTCGCTAATATTACTGGACTATTTTGTTTCCTCATATTATAAAACCGTTTATTTCTCTTTTTTATCAGTTCCTTACGCCTTTCTAAATTTTTTCCCTCTTCAATCTTTTAGCTTCATTCTTCCTAGAAGCTCTGCAGGCTCTGCACCTTTATTTACACCCCCTGCACATTTATTGCTGAACTTCCCCCTTAACCCATTCCCTAGAGATGGAAATTTTCCGGAAACTTTCAAAGTGTCCGAAAAAAACCGGAAAAATAGGAAAAAAACGGAAAAATATCGGAAAAATTGGAAAAATTGGTTTTTAAGTCCTGTAGTGGGATATGGACATAAAACCGACTACTTTCGTATTTCATTAGGTCTTTAATTCCACTGGCAACTCTAGATGACCAACAGGAATCACAAAAACGCACGAGAAGGAAATGTAAAAGGGTATAAATAGGATGAGTGCACTGAGAAGCGTCTTCACATAGTGATGAAGATATGCTTTTTGCCTATTTCCAGGCGAAAAGTCGTGCTTTTTGCCTATTTTGCAGGATGAATCTTTCCAATATTTCCGAGGCTAGAGAAAAAAACCGAAAAAAACAGTGTTTCATTTTTTTTCCAATTTTTCCGGAAACTTTCCGGGCATTTTCATCCCTACCATTCCCCGAACAAACTTTGAGCATGTCCACTCTTCTCAGTAACCTATTTTTCTCTTTTGTGCTTGTCAATATTTTTTCTTTCACTGGGAAAGAGCATCCTCTCACTTTCACAGTTACCTCATTTGTTTCTTAGCTTATTTGTACTGTATGAGTTACTCCTGTCCCATCTTCATTTAGTTTCATGTAGCGGTAGCGTTCATGTTCAGAGCTACATTGGACACACCAATTTTTTCCAGGAAATTTGATAGTGTCAACCTGGAAAGAAAAACATTGAAACTGGTTACAGTTTTCTGTTGCTTCTCATCAGTAATTAGGGTAATTTAATTAATTTTCTGCTTTGAAAATAAAATTATGAAAATTTGTAGCACAATGTGTCGTGACAATTTTTCAAAATATGTATAAATTTAAGATTGATCTTATGTAAATTGAATCGCTTTGGGCTTTTATGTCTGACATACCTTTTTGCTAATATTCTTTTGCTGTTGCTGCTCTTTCTCTGTGCTGCTGTTGCCCTCATCACGATCAATTTCTTTGTCATTCTGGGGGCAATATGCATTGAGTGAGTTTACATGTAAATTTGTCCAGTTGCAAATTAGTTTTAATTTTATTTGTAAAAATTGTGAGATTTATGATGAGACCATTGGAAATTTGTGAGTTGAACGTTTTGATGTTCCTGACCCACCTGTTCTGGCTCATTATTTATTTTCTTTTTGGCAGGCGGCCCTCTATCAGCAGGTGCATGTCGCTGACGCCTTTCAGGTTTACTTAAATATGAGGGACCTCCAAAGATAGAAAGGACAGCATCAGGTTTTAAAAGTGGTTTTTTTTTTTTCTTACCTTTCCCTTTATTATTTGATCACCAATAGTCAGGTCTAGGAAATACTTCTCTATATCACTTTCGTGAAAGTGGTCAGAGCATACCCAGTCCTGGACTGTAAGTTCCCTGTCTTGTCTTGGAATTGCCCTATTCCACTTTTTCACTTGATCCTGTTTAAAGTATGAATTTAAGACCAAACAATACCAAAATTTTACTTCTAAATTGCGTAAAATGTGTATTTTTAGGTTTCACAAGCATGCATCACGTAGACGTATTACCGGCTTAATCTTGAAAAAAGATGGATTAGGTCGTCCAGCAGCTTTCCTTGCTCTTTGCTCTGAGGCATACCCATTACAGCACAAGGGCACACAACAAGAAGGCATAATTGTGCAGGTGTCAGTCAATATGTCATGTAATAACCTTTTGTAGGACATAGTTGGGCGCGAAAATAAAGAAACCAATTCACTCTAACGGTCAATATATTTCCTGTTCCTAGGTTCTGCCCTTACATTTCTACCCCTCGACGAAAACACGCCCTCTCTCGTCAAAAAAAAAGGCCCCCTCGTACTCAGCAGAAGACAGGTGTCACTTGGTGACAAGCTGGCGTTGTCTTCTTCCGTATTTTCCAGGCTGAGGCACCGTATATTGATGTTTTTGAAGCTATTTCTCGTTTCAGAGGCAACATTTTTTATGTTTCTTTGGTCTGATGCCACTATTTGGTCAAATTGAACACTCAAGTCACTGAAAAAACCGGTCCGACACTATCCATCCCATAGGCCGCTATGCTCGCGAAGATCAACGTGCCTGGGAGGTAGGCATCCCGCCTGTCCGCCTAGTGGGGGCCGCCATGTTCCGCGCCTTCTAGAGACGAGTGGTCAGTCCTCCCTTTAGTTCGTCCAGGACCAGGTGATCACTGCTGGCGCGGCGCGGCGCCGACTCGACGTCCTGCAGCGTATCCAGCTCATAGTGCAGGACCAGCCCCCACTGAGCCGGCAGCAGGAACTCCAAGGACGGAACGACAGGCGACCCTTGTTCCACAAGTCGCCGCGTTCGGACGGCCTCCAGCCCGTCTATAACTAGGTAGATGTACGCCAGACACTGTATTTCGTAACAGGCTTCGCGATAGATCGCGAAACACTGTTACGCTGCGACGGGCCTGCGTTTATCTAGCTAGGCCTGCGGCGCTGGCGAGCCTGCATGGTTTAAGATTTACTCATTTAAGCCCAGGGGGCTGCTGCCCCCTAGACCCCCGCTTTTCTTTATTACGAGCCTGCATGATTTGAGATTCACTCATTTAAGCATGCGGGCTGCCGCTCCCTGGACCACCGCTTTTCTTTATAAGGAGCCTGCATGATTTAAGATTTAATTAGAAAATTAGCCAGGGGGCTGCCGCTGGACCCCCGCTCGCCCCTTTTCATCATGTTTCCGATTTTCCAATATTTACGAAAAGGGGCCGAGCGCCAAAACCGTGGTCCGCAAAGACAAACGGACAAAATTGACGCCCATAGCGTCGCATCTCAACAGTTTACCCTGAAAACGACACCCAACTTGCATTTTGACGACTTTTCGTCCACATTTGCCGCTGAAGATAGAGCAAAACGGACGAAATTTTCGTTCAAAGGGTCGCATCTCGTCGAGATAACCCTTAGGACACCATTCAATTTTGTTATTTTTTAATCCTAATTTATTTTAAAAATGTGAATCAATTTTTAGCTGGGTCAATTTTTGAGCTAGAGAGTTCATATTCAAACTCGTCCGAGCTTTTAAGACCAAGAAAAAAATTTCAGGTCGATATTCTAATTCGTTTTTGAGTTATCGTGCGAACAGACACACACAGACAGACAGACAGACAGACATTGAACTTTTTTAGCACTCCAGTGGCGTAATAGGCTTCGCCATCGCTCAGCCAATGACGGAACAGGTTCCAGGCACCAACAGCTTGTGGGCCCCAAACCCGGCGTTCACATGACTCCATTCCCGGTCCGGGCACCCGACCAAAATCTCGGCCCTCGACGCCACCCACTGTCCCTATCAGAGCTGAGGGAAATTCCCGACAGGTATTTATCGGTAATCGTGTGGATATCCCATGATCAATATAGGATAACCATACGATTTTTGGGTCTCTTCGTTTTCTAGATAACAATCAGAGCCGGGAAAAGGGCGGGCGCTTGTGGGCCTTGCTGCGGCGTGGCCTGGCGTGTTGCTGCGCTGATGCGCAGCGCCGCTCCTCGGGCTCTTCCGAACGGAAAGCCGACCGCCAGCCAAAATTTTAGTGGCGTCTGCGCCCGAGCGCGCCCGAGAGAACTGAGGGCTCTAGAGCCCACAAGCGCACAAAAACCCATGGGCCGGGCTGGCCCAGCTGGCATGGCACGGCAGCGCGCAGCGCTGTCGCTGCTGGCTGGAGCCGAGCGAGAGCCAAGTCCGTCCGAGCATAGCCAGCCAGCCTGCCTGCCTGCCCGCCCAGCAGCGGAGAGCCGCCAGCCAGCCGCCAGCCGCCGGCCGGCAGCAGGCGGCAGTCAGAGTCAGACAGACTTGTGGGTTTAAAGGCCCACAAGCGCCCATGGGTTCGGAGCGCACAGCATGGGCTTTCCGTGTGATGGGCGTTGTGTGGGCGCGCGCTTCGCTGGTTGGGTTCTTTATTGGGCGCAGCGGCCGAGCATAGCCCACAAGCGCCCGCTTTTTTCCCGGCTCTGATACCAATCCACACTTGCTGGAGATCAGTTCATTATTTCTGACTCTTATAAGGAGGGTGACGCGGACGAAGAGGACAGGGTGATAGTTTTCAGCTCGCGAAGAAATCTTGAAATTCTATTCAAGTGCGTGCTTTGGTTCCTTTACGAGACGTTCAAAATCGCTTCTCATATTTTCCTCCCAAATTTTTACCCCCTAGGAGCTGGTCGTGCGCTCGGGGACCGACGCAGAGGACCCCAACACTGATGTGACCCTGCCACTTGTGTATACATTGTTGCCGTCTAAGACCAAGGTGCACTACACCCTGATCCTGCAGAAGGTGAAGGAGACCGCAGCGAGGTTTCACATCCGAGCCGCAGCAGGGCCAACCAAGATCATGGCGGACTTCGAATTGGGGATCATCAATGCTGCCCGCGCCGTGTTCCCCCAGGCCGTTATTCACCTGTGTTTCTTCCACCTGGGACAATCGTGCTATCGTAAAGTGCAGAACTTGGGGCTCCAGGAGCTGTACAATAATGCAGATGACCGGTCCCTAAAGAACGCTGTCCACTCTCTGCTGGCCCTCGCCTTCCTGCCCGCTGACAGTCTGCTGCTGGACGCCTTCGATGAGCTGGAGCGGATGGTTCCTGAAGCAGCTCGGCAGGTGTTCCGCTACTTCGAGGAGACGTACCTACGCGGTCCTCGAGGCCGAGGCCAGAGAAGGGCACCGAGGACGCCGCGGTACGCGATGGAGCTGTGGAACACCTACGAGGCCACGCTAGCAGACTAGCATCGCACCAACAACATTAGCGAGGGCTGGCACAACAGGTTTCAGGTGAGGGAGATAGGTAAGAAGGGAGCCCGGGAGGGGGAGGGGTAGTAAGCACATCTGCAACATTCGCTCAACAGCTCGTCATTGGAAAGAAACACCCGTCGCTCTACGCCTTCCTCCACGAGATGCAGAAGGAGCAGGGCGACACCGAGACTGCGCTGACGGAAATGTGGCTTGGAAGGAAGATCACGATAACGTTGAGGACCTGCACACCTACGAGAACGTGACCGACTACCTGCGGACACTCGGCCACCAGCTATAGTGGCGGAGAATTGGAAAGAATAATAAAAAGAAATACATTTTGGGACTCATTGTCATTGGAAAAATAATTTTGCAGAAGTAGCAATTTATGGGAATATAATTTTGGGATTATAACTTTGGGAAAATAACTATTGGGCATTATAATTTTGGGAAAATAATTATTTCGAATTATAATTCTGGGAAAATAATTATTGGGAAAAGATTATTGGGAAATAAAAATTTGGGCTAAACGTTAGTGGAAAAAACGGATTGGGAAAAATGACCGGGAACCAAAAAAGAAGACATAAAATAACGAATCGAATGAATAGAAACCATTTACGAAATTTGTGCGTAATTTATTACATTATCCAGAAAAGTACGAAATTTATGGTATAGTTTCATCCGTAATATTACGACAATTTAATGAAGTAACGAAATATGTCGTAAATTTTCGAGAAATGTTGTAAGTCTTTGACTGGTGAATACGGAATTGTGGTGTTGTAAATTTAGAAACATTGAATTCGGACAGTAAAATCAACGAAAACACTAGAACCTTACGACTTTTTAATTATAGCCAATTACAACATTTACGTCTTTATAAATTACAAACGTGAACCGTAAAAGTACAACTGACTCGGAAAACTTTACCATCACCCCCACGAGTTTTTCTCACAGTGTGGCCTCCTCTCATTGGTCCATTGGCAAAAAAAAAGAGAAAAAAAAAGAAAAAAAAAGGAGTTTTGGGCTACAGAGAGTAACATCTGCTCTGAGATAACTTATTTCGTTCGAGGAAATACGCCGGACGGATAAAGGGACGCCCCCCCCCCTCCTCCCGTTAAAGAACAGTTTCGCCCCCTGCGACGTGGCGTGGTGTACGGTGGCGAGAACCTCCCGTGCGAATACACGGGGCTCCTCTGTTGTCAGGCGGGCACGCTGTTGTGCGCCGTCCTCGCGGGCGTCCTCGTCGGGGGCGTAATGGCGTTGGTTCCTCCACCCCCGCCTCCAACCCCGGGCGAACCGGACAACAACACGCGGTGGGGAGTGTTGTTGGCGTTGGTGGCGGCGACGCTGTTGTTGTTGGCGACGACCATTGAGGCTGTCACCGGGTGACTGTGGTTGTGCGCGACCGGCACCGCGACCGGTCCACGCCTGAAATTGACCGGTACGCCGGTCCCGGGGGCTGCACCAGGCGGAGGGATGACGAGAACCGGGTAGCATTCTGACGTGCCCACGCCGCACGGGGTGGTCACCGTCGTCACGGCTTTGAGGGCGGACTTCTTGTTAGTCCGCCCCAGCAGCTCTCATTTGGACTTTCGCAGCTCCTGGCGCCGACGCCACTTCTCGCGTGCGATGTAGCACAGCGCGATGGTGATAAGGATGGCGATGGTCACCGCCATGCCAATGCTCACCCAGATGATCTCCTCGTTAATGCCGCTGTGGTGACCACCTGCAATCACAAAGGAATATTACTATCAGCAACTTGTACTGTCGTCAATAACTTGAAAGTAAACGTTGAAACGTCGCCAGCGTAAAAAAGTGAAAAGTTAAAAAAACAACTGTACAAAATATTTTGGAGCGTGTCAACGGTATGCTTCCGGGCGGCCCGTGGCCCGTGCCCACTTTCAACTAGGGTTGTTCGGGTTCAGGGTATCAGCCACTCCTAGCTTTAAGGCATGGACGCTCCTCGGCTGCCGCCTGCAGCCACCCCATGGCCACCCCAACTGGCACTGGCACTACATGTGTCGAAAACTCAACTATAGTAATACAGAGCGTTAGTGCAACACTTAAGCTTGACCGACATGGCCGCTTGCTGCCGCCGGGCTAGAGAGAAAGGTCACTGTGCGAGAGGAACGGACATGTTTTGGTGCGGCTCGGCGCGGCGCTGCCGCCCAGGAGGACAGGCGGGGATTCTGAAGCAGCCGGTGGCAACTCCCCGGGCGGAGCTGAAACTAGGCTCCGCGGCGCGCGCCGTGGCCCCACCCCCACCCGCCCGGGCGACGCTACCTTCGAGATTATAAACATCACAAATACCGCACAACTGTCATTTTCTTTGCATCTCGGGTGAAAATCCTAAGGAATAAACATCAGGGAAGACTCCTGTCACAGTCCCGAGCCCGAAAATACAACGGAAAGTATTGTATTAACGTGCGGGAAATAATGGCAGCCGAGCGTCGAACCGCCCCGTCTCGCTATTTTCCGTGTGAGGAGAGGTTATGTGACATCCTAGACCCATCATCAAAGCGTATGAAATTTTCCTCATACTTTTTTCTTTCCACTAAACTGTGTCGCATGGATCTAGGGCACACCAAAAAAATAAAAAATCACAAAACTAGAAAAGAAAAATGGCCTCCGAAGGCACTTGCCACTTTAAAAGGTGAAATAAAAGGTAAAACTCAAGTAAATGGACGCGGGGTTGCTCTTAGAGGCTGTAAAATCTCTTGCAGAATCTAATTCGAGTGCCTCTTTTGCAAAATACAGACAGATAGAAAAATAAATGCAATATAAGCTGGCGCTCCGCCGACGAGCCGAAACGTCGTCACATCGCCCGCATGTTTATGTGAAAAGGCAAGAGCCATCAGACACGAAACGACACTTGAAATGGGCAACTCAAATGTCTAACCATTGTATTTTTCAATCCCTGTTGCAACAAACACTGCACAAGATTAACAGTACCTTTCAGAAAATTCCAGCTGCGATACGCGGGTTTGAAGGACTGATGGCTTCGCGTCGTCTGGACCGGAAAGCACCAGAGGTATGAAAACGTCACCGCTCAGAAGCCAGTTGCTTGTTTTCATTCGATTAAACTTTCTGCTAGATCTGCGTGTCGGCGATTTCGCTTGTGTGTATGGTATGTTTCACTCATTTGCACATTTTCTACATTTCTAGCTTGCTGCTAGAAAGTTTATTCCTTTTCTTATTAATAGCTATTTTATACTGTCCTGTCGCTTTGAAATGCCATGGTTGTACTGTATTAAAACACTTTGTTTTCTTTTAGATTACTTCTATTACAATAATGAGTGACCAAGACATTTTTGCTGATATTGAGGATAATGAAGTCGACGATCCTGAACCAGTGGAATTCTCTCCAATTAGTGGGAGTGGATCCACTGCTTCTCTACAAATACCGCAGCAAGAAGTTGGTCCTCCTCCACCACCTGTCATCGAACGTGCTGCTGAGATAAGTCCTGATGTATGTAATTGCAATTGACTGATTCCAGCCCTGCTTGCCATTTAATTTTTAATATAGTACAGGTTCTGTTATTTTCCTTCTTTATTTTATTAGGTTTCTGCAACTTGTCATTTGTGCCAAAGGAAATGTAAATCAGTCAGAGGACTTAAAACGCATTATAAAAGATCACATAACGATGAGGCTGTCCCTGATCTCACTGCAGCGATTACCATCAGTGGTTCCTCTGCTATTCCCTCAACGGTACCAAATCGAACACAGGTAAAAATAGTGTATAGGCCAGTGGTGCCGTTGAGGCCATACGGGGCCATACGGCGTATGGCCTATAAGCGTTTTGGAAGGCACCGTATGGCCTTTAAAATTTCCCAGGCCATACGCACCCGGATGCGTATGGGGCTGCCCCCAGCCCCAGATTCCGCTCCTGCCCCCGCTCCTTCAACTTCTGCTTCGTCCTCTACTCTACCCGTAAGCTCATGGTACATAAGCCCTTTGTATCGTTCGAATCAGTTTTAGTAGATGTGTAAACAACCAGCCTGATAGGGAAAGTGCCAAATACAGTTTCTAGAAGTGGTTCTAGAAAAATAAAGATGTACCAAAATTTCCGAGTTTTTTACAGCGCCTGGGAGTTAGGCAACCCTCACACCACCAACCAGGTCGGCAAGGACCGTATGGCCTATAAAAAATTTACAACGGCACCACTGGTATAGGCTGCTGTAATGCGTTTGTTTGATTAAGTGATCTTGTAATGATTCGCATATTTTTTTTTTTTTGGATGTAGCAGTTTGTCTGCTCAGATTGTAAATCAGTCCTGACCACTCAGACTGGATTTATTAAGCATCAGGGAATGCACAAGCTAAAAGGTAGTTATTTTATATTATTTGACATCAAAAAATGTTTTTAAAAATGCAATAAAAAATTTCTTTTTTTTTCAAACAGATGCTTATAAAAAAATGCCTGAAGCTTCTGAATTCAAGGTAGACGCCCTAGTAGATACAGTGATGGATATATTGGGAGGTATTTTAGGAGAACCAAACTACAGCAGTCGTAAAAAAGACTTTGTCCAAGGAATGATTGACAACAAGGGAAGTGATGCATGGTTTAGTTTTGTTCAGACAATTGGTGATTTTATATGCAGTATGGTTTTCAAGACACCCAACAAAATTCTACCTGCAAATCAATATGAGGAGTTTCTGAAAGGTCTGAATAGTTTCTTGCATGATAATGACACTGCGCTTCAAGACAAAATCAAAGCAGTCTGCCCAGCAGTTGAGATCAGCAGTGCTCTTGCTGGTCGTCTTGTCTATCGCATTGCCAGCATTTTACTACAGAAAATTCAAGTGTGGATTATAAGAAAAGTACGGGATGCTTATGAACAAGAAACAGCAAGAATGTCATTGCCAGCAGTGGTGCCAATGAGTGAACAAGAAAAGAAGGCTTTTTTGACTCATTTAGGAGATATATTCCAATCATATTTTAAGAAAAGACACTCTCGCTCTCCTCGCCAAAGTGAATGCTTGAAAACAAATTTTGTTGATGGCCAACATCCAATCAGTAGGGCACAATTCTTGGATAGCAAACACTGGTTTTCTGAGGGAGAGGGATGCATTATTCCAAGCAGCTGGGCTTCAGATTTCTTTACAGTTATAGAACTTGAAATAATACCATTAGTTCAAGTTTCAAAAGGGAAAGTGACTACTGAAACAGTTATTAATGAAGTGCTGGAATCACAGGTTTTATTAAATAATTGGTTTTACTTAACCAACAACTTTTTGTCTGAAGACTTATCATTAATTTTCATGAGTGATTTAGTTAGTTTTTTTTTTTTTTTTTTTTTTTTTAAAAAAAATCTTCATTACTCCTAAAAGAGAAACAGAAGAATAGGGAGGAGGCAAGAGCTATCCGGGCAACAGCTGTTCCTCTTCGATCCCATCTTTCAAGGAATTACACTGAAAGGGAACAGAATGACACAATAGAAAATGTTGTTTAAATTTGAATGTATTTTGGTTACATTTTTAATGAGATCACTGAACTTTAAAGACTGTAAATAAAAATCAAATGCAATAGGATAACTCTGCTTCTACTCATGTATAAAACATCTTATCTTACAAACAATTAAAATGGAAGTAAGTTCAATGCAACAGATTTCTCTTCCTTTCTTGAACTTTTCATCACTGGTAAATCTGAAGAATCAATTTCTATTATTCCCTTTCTCTTCTGAACCTCAGTATTTCCTTTCTGAGAAGATGATGCTACCAGACCTTGAGCATGCAAATTAAGCCTGACATCTTGGAATGTTTTGAGGGAGGGATTTCTATTATCCCCTTGAGCTCTCCTCACCTTACCAAAATACTGCTCTAGAGGGTCTTGGTTAAAAACTCTTGCATTTACTGAGGGTGCTCCAGCCGCAATCATGAAACGTATTGCCCCAGCAACGCCATGGACAGTGGTTTCAAGAGCTCCAAGTGATTGATGACTGATAATCATTCGATTCTTTTCATTGTCAGAAAACAAACCAGGTCTAGAGTCAATGTCATTTTTCCACTCACTGAAATAGCTCAAAAAATCATTGTGTAGGAAATCAAATCTTGGATCATCCAATTTTGTGTAAGGAGCCTTGTCATGCACAGTCTTCTCATTTTCCTCATCCTGTGCTCGGTTTTCTTCTTCTTGCCTGTCATATGTGGCTTCTTCCCCTGAAGTTTCTTTGCCATTCATACAATCAAAAAATCTGTTCATTAATCTGATAAATTTAATCAGCTCAGATGTTTGGAACATTTTCATCTTTTCGTGGCCAGCAATGGCTTCAATACTTGAGGCAACGGAATTACTTAACACTTGTGTAGCATAAAGAACAGTCATGCAGCTGAAGCTAGTTAACTTTATGTGTGCCTTGGTTAATTTATGACATCTAAATTTATCTCTTTCAGTCAGCTTGTATAACTCCTCTATTACTTTCCATGAAAGGTATTCATTATTTTTCCACAGTTTTCGGGTTCTCTTATGAGAGAATGAATTTCCAAGGGCATTCCTTACTGTTTTTAAAAGATGAGGCGGATCTAAGATAAAGAAGAGAGGTCTTGATCCAGCTGCTAAATTCTTTGTATAATATGTATATTTTATCTTCTTTTCAAGTGATTCATTCATGAGTAGAAATTTTCTATTGACTGAAGCACCATCACAAGTAATTGAGAGCACTTTGATTCCAGCATCCTCCAAATTGTATATGACTTCCCATGTTCGCTCATACAACTGAGAAGCAGATAAAATATCTGTAGAGAAGACTGCCACAACATCTTTGACATTACTGGTAACACCATTTGCTAGGTAAACCAATACTTTTGTGGCAAGCTTTGGTTTATAAATTTTGGAATCAATATCATCTTGCATTCTCTTTAATTCCTCTTCACAATCATTTAGCTGTGTATAGCCTATCAATTCTCCTGTTGAGCGCTTTACTACAAGGCCAGACCTAATATGCATTTCATCGAGCATAACATTTACATAAGAGAAATGATCTTCTGTGCCACATTTACTAATTTTTTCTCTTATATGATGCAAGAATTCTTCTTGGCAGCCTTCCTTAGGTTCTATGAAATGGCAGTAATCGTATAGCCTACGCTTTGATGGTAAGACCAGTATTTCGGACTCACCTAAAAATGAATAGGCACTATCAGAGAGTGAATGCAAATGCAAGGCTAGACGAATGAGCATTGGATGCCAACGCATGCCCCTTGAATCGTTCAGAGAAAGAGCTCGTCGTTGTTGCTCCCAGAACAATTTTTGAAGTTGTGTCATTTTGTGCTGGTTCACCGTTAATATGGAGGTTAGTTCATCATTCAGTGCTGCATCTAATTTTATTTTCAAATTATTTTTTTTTCTCTAATCTTCTTGTTCTTTGCTTCTCTGTTCTGTACATCTTCCTGTATTTATCTTTCTTTTTTTTGATACTCTCACTTGAAAGATATTTATCTGGCGTACTGTCTGCAGGACTTTCTCTTCTCTGAATTTCCCTTTCAAGTCTTCTCATTTCTTCTTGGCAGCTTTGGCATATTACTAAATTTTGTTTGATCAGAAGGTGACAAGATCCACTTCTGTAATATGGTGATGATGGTGTTGAATAGTCCAAAAACCCTTTGGACATATTCCACAGATCTTCATGCTCACTAATCCCCTTGCAAACTCTCATCAATTCTACTCTTTGGGTTAATTCTGTTAAATAATCTGCCAAACTGCCAATGTTGTCTGTGTCTGGAACATTGTGGCATTTGAAAACACGGTTTTCAGGAGACACTGGCACACCATGCACAAAGATACCAGCAGCCTTCTCTTGAGCATCATAAAAAATACTGAAGTCAACTTGGGCATTTTTCTTATTACTGATTTTTATTAATCTTATTAGGTGCTCTTCAGAGTTGACACACCAAACATTTGAAAGCAGAAGTTTGAAACTATCTTGCAATGAAAGGATGGTGGTCTAAAACATGAAACAAAGAGGTAGGAATTATAAAAAAAGTCACCATTAACCACATAAAGGTAAGAAATGTGAAAGTGTCTTACCTCAAGATCAGCTGGTACTTGTTGAGCACTGCCCAGTGTGGAATGTTCTGTACCTGGATTGTTGGCAGCACGCTGCAAAAAGACAAACAATATTATTTTATAAAATCTCTACTACTATCAGTTACATTGTCCGTATCGGAAAATCCATCAGTGTCAGAACATATATGCAGTTCATGTACCGATCTACTGCAATGTGGAGTCTCCTGCAATAAATAAAAGCAGTTTAAACCCACAGAAAAACCAAATATAACAAGCAATTTGGGCCCAAGAGCCAATGTTTCCTTGCATGGATGCAAAACCTCAAAGAGTAGCTTAACATACCGTGTTTGAGTCAGCAGCTTCAGATGCAGACGATGACGACTGAAATGAGAAGTATTAAATTAAATGAGCAGCCAAAACGTTGATGCAATAAATGCTAATAACTCAAAGTAAGATACTAATGAGTGTCATACAGAGGCCAGGATGAACACTAACTTTCCTACTAAACTTCCTCCGAAATGAAACATTTGCAGCAGCTTTGCCCCTTTGTCTCCGAGTTTTGGTTACATCTACCTGCAACAGTCAACATGTTAATTTATATAAAGAAAGAACGAGGGAAAGATATGTGAAATACGCACGCAGGCCTCAAACAAATAGGCGATAAACAAGCATTTTCGTCGAAATGCGTGATCACTTAAATGAAACGCACCTCAGTTTCACCAGTTTTACCTTCTTCCTTTTCCATCGTTTGGTCAGTGGTGTGGATTGCGCAGTTAAGTGTAATTCAAAAACACTAAACTTGAAGGTTTACCTTCACCTAACCAAGTTACAGGCAGGCAGCCGGTTCGCTCAAATGAAAACAAACAACTGTCTTCTGAGCGGTGACGTTTTCATACCTCTGGTGCTTTCCGGTCCAGACGACGCGAAGCCATCAGTCCTTCAAACCTGCGTATCGCAGCTGGAATTTTCTGAAAGGTACTGTTAATCTCGTGCAGTGTTTGTTGCAACAGGGATTGAAAAATACAATGGTTAAACATTTGAATCGCCCATTTCAAGTGTCGTTTCGTGTCTGATGGCTCTTGCCTTTTCACATAAACATGCGGGCGATGTGACGACGTTTCGGCTCGTCGGCGGAGCGCCAGCTTATATTGCATTTATTTTTCTAATCTGTCTGTATTTTGCAAAAGAGGCACTCGAATTAGATTCTGCAAGAGATTTTACAGCCTCTAAGAGCAACCCCGCGTCCATTTACTTGAGTTTTACCTTTTATTTCACCTTTTAAAGTGGCAAGTGCCTTCGGAGGACATTTTTCTTTTCTAGTTTTGTGATTTTTTATTTTTTTGGTGTGCCCTAGATCCATGCGACACAGTTTAGTGGAAAGAAAAAAGTATGAGGAAAATTTCATACGCTTTGATGATGGGTCTAGGATGTCACATAACCTCTCCTCACACGGAAAATAGCGAGACGGGGCGGTTCGACGCTCGGCTGCCATTATTTCCCGCACTTTAACACGATACTTTCCGTTGTATTTTCGGGCTCGGGACTGTGACAGGAGTCTTCCCTGATGTTTATTCCTTAGGATTTTCACCCGAGATGCAAAGAAAATGACAGTTGTGCGGTATTTGTGATGTTTATAATCTCGAAGGTAGCGTCGCCCGGGCGGGTGGGGGTGGGGCCACGGCGCGCGCCGCGGAGCCTAGTTTCAGCTCCGCCCGGGGAGTTGCCACCGGCTGTCTGAAGTCCTCCTGACACCGCCTCCCGGCCGCGGACTGTACAGTTAAAGAAGAAAGTGTCTCTCTGATTGTCTGTGCAGAGCACCAAAGAGGCCTAACAACAGCCATCGTCACCCATTACCTCAATCGTAGCATGCACTTCGTGTGCTCAGAAGCCGACAGAGCGATCCGTGAGTCTCACAAGAGAAAAAGAGATATGGCGAAGAGGGCGCGGTTGAACTTCTGAGAGGAGGGGGCGGGTTGGAGAAGAATTAGCTTAGTCGTTTCGCCTCAGCGACATGGATTTAGTTGATGATTTGAATGTGTTAAATACATATAACACACACTTGCCCCACTCTCTCCCCTCCCCCTTTCCTCCACACTCCCAGCTTCAGCTTGCCCAGCCCACGTGCCAGATGCGCGCCAGCGCCGTGCCAGAAGAACTTCACTAGGAGTACGTGCGATTCGGCAAGAAACGGGATACGAATAATTGGGTTCCTTACCGGCTGAGTGTAGATCAGAGGGGAAGGGATACAAGACACAAGACACAAGTTTTACGGTTTAGCCTGCGCTATGCACTCACCACAACCGTCCGTACTGCTGCCCTGGACACGTCTGCCCGTCGTGTCGCACCTCGGCGCCCACTAGGGCCGAGGTGCTGATTTCGCGGGTTGCTATTTGCGTTGGGGTTGCGTCACTCCCTCCGACATCGCCCCCTTTCTGTAAGAAGATGTCCTCAACTTTGCGCAAAGGCCAAACCGCGAATTTAGATCTCAAATGGGCAGATAATTAAGATGACTGACGCTACTTGCCATTTGGCTCCCTATCAGGGATTAGAAAAAAACCGAAAGAATGGGTGTGGCCCGTTACCTCTAAGTAAATTACCTCTAATCGTGTTTAGAGGTAAATTCTGTTTGACACAATTTACCTCTAGCCAAAACAGTGTCCTTTTCCCTCTAAGAGAATCACCTCTAACGTTAGAGGTAAATCAGCACGGTGCAGCAAGCAGGCAAAATACCTCTAAGATCCGTAGGCAATTTACCTCTAGCAAGAAAAGTGTTTATTTACCTCTAAGAGAATTACCTCTAACACGAACAGTGTTCATTTACCTCTAAGAGAATTACCTGTAACGTTAGAGGTAAATCAACACCGTGCAGCAAATAGGAAAAATACCTCTAAGAGCCGTGGGCACTTTACCTCTAACACAAACAGTGTTCATTTACCTCTAACTAATTAACCTCTATGAAAAATTGCACAGTTTTACCACTAATAGATGTACATCTTAAGAAATTGGGAATTTGCCTCTAACCGACTGACTTCTATCTCGGCTCATACTATAGCGACACTACCAGCGCTGATTTCGAATGAGTGGCTGCGAGGGCGATCAGGGCAGGGGAACCGACCCGGCAATGCCTCAACTTTTGGCCAGCAGGGGGAAAAGGGGGGGGGGGGAAGGGTGAATAGAATAGATAAGAAACCACTACATTTAACGTCAAAACTCATCTAAAATTGACCCTAAGCTAGAAAAGAACAAAGGTTCGGCTCTGGCTTCTCGCCTCGCTCGCTTCGCTCGCGACATCCGATTATTCCTGTCCGCCTGGATGCTAGCACACATGACGAGTGACATGATTATGTATGTACTCTGGGAATCGTTCAACTCAATTTGATTCTGGAAATTCCGACTAATTCCGTGAAGTATTCTTTTTCTTTTCTTTTCTTTTCTTTTTTTTTCGCTTGCTTCGCTCGGAACTTTACAGATATTGTTGGGTATTGTGTACTTTTCGAAGTTCGTTGAAAACGCTCTTTATCGTTCTAATTTTTCGAAAAATTACATTAAAAACTTGAATTTACTAGATGTTGTGCTTCAAACTTAGAAAGAACAAATTACAAAAAAAAAGGGAAAAAAAAACGGAAGCGACAGTGGATAGGTAAATTTCATAACACCCCTCGTTTTGCTGCCCTCCTCCCCCCACTTACCCCGAAAAATTGCCAGGTCGACGCTGCTGTTTCCGGACACTCCGTTGGACGTCATCGGCACATTCAAAGGGACGCCAATGACTCAAATACCCATTAATTCCCCCGATTCTGATCAAATTTTGTAACGGGGTGTTTGGGGATACGCTGCGCTCGAATCTGTTGCTGTAGTTGACATCCGGGCACAGCGAAGGACGTCATCGGGCTCCTCCCAGGGACGCCGATGACCCGTACCCCATAATTTCCCGATTCAGATAAAATAAATTTATCGAGATGTGGTGGTATTACGCTACGCACGCTACACTCGAACATCCCCATGGGAACAGTACCATCGAATCGATGTAGATGGGACGTGGGCGTCGACCGTGGATTCGATGAAGACAGTCGAGTCGATCATCCACGGGATGACGGAAGTAGAGTCCACGGGGATTAGTAAGGGATCTGTCGCGTAGATGTGAGATGGATGTGTCCCTGTGCTTACGTCCCCCATCTTTCGCTAGAATATATTATGGATGAATCCCTAATTTATCCACGAAACCTCATCGATAGTCTGGCGATTCTACCAAACGGCATGGTCGCGCTTCAGGAAAGTCGACTTATCCACAGGTTGTCTACGTCGATCTGTCCGGGAAGAGTGAATCCATAGGAACAATGCGGTCGAATCGATGTCGATACGACGTGGAGCTCAATACTGTGGATTCTCCGTGGAAATTGTAGGACGGATCTATCCACTGAGAATCTACGTGGCTGATCGACGTCGCGTCACCGTCGACATGTGATAATGAACCATTAAGAACGCGCCTGCAGTACTTTGGGTAGGCCAACCCGCCACTCATCTGTGGAGATGGTGGCCTACCCTAAGCGCCTTAGCTTAGAATCGCGTGCGCACCAGGGCCGTGTACCACTTCGAGATCGGGGGGGGGGGGGGGGGGTCCACTTTGTGCTATCTGTGTCTCTCTTTACCCAGTAGAAGGCAGGTGGTGCGAGAGAGACAGAAGCATTACCCCCACCACACCCCCGATCCCCGGAGTGAGCAAGCCCTGATGCGTAGGCGAGATGAGCATCCACCACTCGCCGTGCTCTCGCAGCCCGCCAACGCCCACCAACGCCGCACGCCTTCCACCTGGTCAACGCCGGGCTGCACGCGCTGTGCTCGTGGCTGGTGGCGCGGCTGTCGTGCCGCCTGGGCCCCGCCGGCCCCGCCGGCCCCGCCGCGCCGCTGTTCGCCGTTCACCCCTGGTCTACCCCGTGCACTGCGCGGCGGTAGCGAGCATGGGGAGCACGATCGAAGTGTCAACAACTTGGCATATTCAGTGTACAGACCTGCGGTAATCAGTTCAATGTTCAGCCTTATTCACCCACAGCAATATTTTATACTAATCTAAAAATATTTTAGCCATTTTCTAATATTTTACCCATATCTCGACAAGCTTAACTTAAATTTACAAATATTTCACCGATATTCATCAATATTCAACCATAGTCAAGTATTCGGTGTACACAAAATTCAGAAGTTAGTGACCCCTCGAGCACGATCAGCTGGATGACCTTTGCCACAGTTCGAAAGTCTGAAAAAGTTCTCTTCTTCACAACATGAGGCGAAGACTCAGTACTGATTCCACATTCAAAAAATGTAGTTGTACAAGTGAAACAGTTTTGTCCAAATAAAACTTCATGTACAAAGTAGACATTTATTAAATTTCCCAAGTTTAAAATAAGTCCTCAATCAACATCACTCTCAGGATTTGCTAATCTCTTCTCTGCCCTCTTCTGACCATTCTGTATTCTTTTCTTCGCATCCTTCAGCCAATCACTTACTGCTCCACGAAATTCAGAGGTATTGTATTGATGTCTTCCATCTGCACCCTGGCTGGCTAGCTTCCTAGCTTGTTGCTTGACTGCAGCTGTAAATAATATTGATTAAGTAAATAGTCAAACATTATTGAGTAACAAAAAGATGTGGATTGTACCTTTCAAAACAAGAAATGGACATGTTCCATCAAACTTCGTCTTGGGGTCAACACCTCGCCTGTTCACCCCTGTCAGGTTGAAAGTGACCGCCAATTCGTTCGCCATCATTTTTTTCAAGATGCTAAAAACACTTTCTCTTAACTCATTTGATCCATATTCACTAAGATATTTGACCTACAAAAAATAATGTTGATTAGAAGTCTGAAATTCTTTTAGAAGTTTATTAAATATTTTACGGAATATATTACTCACCATTCCAAGTTTTTTGTCCTCTGAATTACAGAAGTCACAAAACTTGTTAAAGTCTTCTAAATTGTTCATAGGAAGACTGGGGAGGTTCACCTCAGATGAACAAAAACCTTCCTCAGGTCCTATAAAAAGGATGTACATCTTGATCACCATTTTCTTCACTTCCTCTAAATCCTTTTTCAATTGAATGAAATGGGTGAGGAACCGAGCACTGACCCCTGAACATCAGAAAAAAATAAAAGGATTTAATAATTTTGCTCATACTATTTAAGAAATATAAGTGCTATTTATATGCGTGCAGCATTCACACAATAACTATGTCATGTTATAATTACCTTTCATGTTTGCAGGAGATACGGAATACTTGACCTGACCTTGTAGGTACGCACAGGAAACCCTACCCCAAAGGGTGAGTGTCAAAGTATATCAGTCAAAGTATTCATTATCTCCTCCATACATAGGTATTCAATAAATAACAGGCACAGGAATTTTGCAAATATGAACCCATGTACACACATTGGCTTTCGCAGAAAGTTAGAGAAATGATAATGGCACTAAAACTTACCACCAGAATTGGTGGACTGTAGGGAGGATTGTCGAGAGATTGCTTCGTCAGGATTCTGAGACTTGGTAGAGTCCTGGTAGGAGTCACGCTGTTGAACTGTAAAAGTAAATGAATTGTTAATATAAATGGGTTTGCTCATTCTTATAACTGATACATTTATAGCAGTACTGTGGCAGGCCAGCCTAAGGTCACACTTTAGCTTACCTCTCTTGCTTGTAAAGCCTATGCTGCCCGTGATAAGAAAAGTGTGACCTTACGCTGATGTCACTGTACCATCAAACATTGACAAAGTTCTGAGGAAATTTACCTTGCAGAGGTGGTGAACCTGATCTTGATTGTGATCGAGAAGCTGAAGGTGTTCTAGATCGAGAAGCTGAAAATGATCCTGATCGAGAAGCTGAAGGTGATCTAGATCGAGAAGCTGAAGGTGATCTAGATCGAGAAGCTGAAGGTGATCTAGATCGAGAAGCTGGAGGTGATCTTGATCCATTTTGGGATGATGAAGAGATGCTATCCGCTGGCCAAACAACCCGTCAGGTTATGGTAGAGTAGATGCCGTATGTACAGAGAAGTCAGTTAAAAAGCAAAATAATAGGAAAAAAAAATTACCTCCATTTATCCTTAAGTTTATTAAAGGAGATTCATCATCACTTGATGGATCTTGACTATAGAAGGTGGTTTGCTGTCGCCTTCTTTTGGCTGGGGGAGAACATTCATCCTCAGTGACGTCACTGGTGAAAGCTGCCTTGTCTGCTAACTGATTTGCACTGGCCAGAGTCCCTGTGATAATGACAAGGTTAGGTTCACAATCTAAGCTTTCATGTTCTAGACTAGCAAAGCAAATGTTACTTACTGCAAAATGTGAAAATCCGCACGTTTCTATAACTATTCCAATCGTCCTTAGGCTTTCTCTTGTTCACAAGTATCTCTGAGAGGCGAGATTCATTACGTGGCCAAAAGCACTTCGCTGCTGTATATTCCTCTTTCCCACTGACAACTTCACAGTTTATTCCTCTCAGCCAGCAAGTAAGGGCAGGAGAGGTAAAGGTCCTGCTCTTCCCCACTTTCAACTCAACCACTGCATACTGAAACAAATATAGAGCACATGTTGAGATGAGAGGTTAGGAGAGGAGCCTAAAAGAGTCGAATGATAGTTTTGTTCACAACTATGATATATTAACGGCGCTCAGAGCAACGTTCACATTAACTATCCAACCAAAAGCCCAGGGAACATGTGTACGCTCATAACCTCTACCAAGGAGCAAAATTAGTATCACAAGGACAAACTGCTGCGTATATCAGCAGAGCAGAGTAGTAGTTTTAAGTGAACCTAAATCAATAGAATCATGTCACAAGCGACACGTTCCGAGAGCCTTTCCCGATTCTACGATGGTTAAAATGGGAGCGAACCCACGAGAAACTTACTGGTTTGCCAACGGCCTGGATAGGCACAGAAGAGTCTTCCTCCCTCTGACTTCCCATCGCAGCCACTTGCACGAGGTGGAGGTGCGCGTCAAAAACTCCGTCAAAGCCGTGTCGCAGCGGATCACAGTTGTCAAATGTAGCCGTCGTTACACTAAGCAACAATACACGAAAATTCGAGGGAGATCGGTTTATAAGGAAGCGACCAGCCGCCTGATTCCGAAGATCGCTCTCCTACATCCGTCCTTGTCGCACCTATGGTGGTGTTGTATGTCGGGGTGGTAGGGCTCCTTGAGTGCGACAAAGACGGAGGTGCAGGAACGTTCTTCGGAATCAGACGGCAGGCTACCAACCTTCAAGATTAATGTAGCAGCCCGTGTACCGACTACTCCCATACCAAAATAAAACAATACTTTCCTATGTCTTTTGCATGTATAATATAATTTTAATAAAACGATTTTGCAAATTAATGCAACAATTCTAATTTTACGTCCATTATGAAACTTTCGTGATGTTGGAGTGACGATCTACTCTGATAGTCAAGAACGCAACTCTTCCGATCATATGCCCCTATGTTTTATCAGGTTTTATGATAATTTTTTCTTGTTTACGTTCGAATTTAAATGTGCGAACTAATTTAAAGTTTCGGAGAATAATTAAAGGTTGGAGAATTGTACGACGAGCCTGAATTTAAGTCAGTTTAGATTGTTAAAACTGCAGTAGCACTTGCTTAGGCTTCCCTGGCTTTTCTCTCTCGCACCCACTCGTGTAGGCTTCCCTGGCCTTTCTCTCTCGCACCCACTCGTTTAGGCTTCCCTGGTCTTTCTCTCTCGCACCCACTCGCACCTTACGGAGATCTGAGCATCAAGTAGAAATGTATCGTTCTTTGGGTAGAAAGGGCTTGCTTTCAGAAAGGCCACAAAACGAAAGCTCTGTCTCTCTCTCTTGACTGGCAATAGGCAAGACTATTTTTACCAGTTTTAACCTCCTTGAAAACGTTCTGTGACTGGCAGCCAGCTGGTTCAGTTTATGAAAGGTTAACCAATGTGATAGTTATCGAGAATTTATTAGTATGATATGGCCTTGTCTTTCTTTGTGTCAAGTTCTGCCATTACGTCGCTCTGAGTGCTCTGAGTAAGTTATGTTTCACTTTCTAGTTTGATTCATGGCTGAGTTTATGTGGACTCATCTTGACTCTTTGTTTCCAGATTCAAGGTGTTATGACTTCTAGTGGTGGTTTTAATTCTATTATTATTATTATTATTATTATTATTATCTATTATTACCAGTCGTTTTGGGTTTTATTATTATTTGATGAAACTATCAACATGTCTAACCAAGTAAGTTTCTAGTCATAACTATCTAGTTTGATTCATGTGTGAGTTAATGTGGACTGACTCTTACTAATTTATTGATGCAACTTTATTTTTTTTCATTCTTGTTTTTAGATTATCAAGGTGTAAAGATTTCTATGCATACTTGTTTTTAATTCTATTTTTCTTTGATGAAACAATATCAACATGTCAAACCAAGTAAGTTTTTGGTCAATGGAATTAATTGCTGTTGTATCCCTACTTAGAATTTTTTTTTTAACTGTATCGTAACAAAAACCTTTGCTTGCCTTACTTTAGAGTAACAACATCTGGAAGCGCAATAAGCGCAAGGCGAAGAAGGATTTTGATGAACTGTTGGATGTGTGTGCTTCGACCAGCTGCGATACTTTTCTCAGATCTTCTAAACAGCTGATCGTTGATGAATCCAGTTCAATTGACAAGGTTACTCCAGCAGTAAGTGAAGTGGAGGTGCTCAATCAAGAGCAGGACCTTTGTTTGGAAGAACCAGTTCAGTTTGAGCAGCACCTTTGTTTGGAAGACCGAACAATTCAGCAAGATCTTTGTCTGGAAGAACCAGTTCGGTGTGAGCAGCACCTTTGTTTGGAAGACCGAACAATTCAGTTTGATGAGCATTTTCTTGAAGAGGAAGTCAGTGACAGTACTAGTTGTGATCAAGAAGACAAATATTTTAATGACCTTGGTCATCCTTTCTCAGCTAAAGAGCTATCTGATCTAAGAACTTTATTTGATGACCCTGAAGATATTCCTGATAGTCGGTTGAAAGCAGACCTAATTGTTTGGTCTTTACAACATAAGATTGGTCGTAATGCTCTCACTGGTCTATTACACATACTCCGCCAACACAACCATCCTAACCTTCCATTAAGTTCCAAAACTCTCTTAAAAACGCCTCGGAGCACAGTTACAATGTTAAAATCTCTTGGAGCTGGTCTTTTCTGGTACTATGGTATCCTTGTTAATTTAGTACCTAGACTTACTGCAAATTTTTTGAAGAATTTAAATGGAAATTTGATTGAAATTGATGTTTTTGTTGATGGTGTTTCTCCTTACAAAAGTGTTAAGACTGTTTTGTGGCCTATTTGTTGCTCCTTGACAGGAATGAAAGATATATTTATTATTGCAATGTGGTGTGGAAAATCTAAAGAGCCTTGTAATCTTTCCTTGTTTTTAGAAGATTTTATTAGTGAGGCCAACAAGCTCATGTCAGGCTTTACCCATCTGGGCTACAATTTGAAGCTGGTTATTAGAAAGTTGATAGCTGATGCACCCGCTCGGACTTGGCTGAAGAATGTGAATCAGCATGGAAGCTACAATGCCTGTGAGAGATGTACTGCTGTTGGACAGTGGATTGCTAGTCGTATGACTTATCATCCATACGAGGAAACTGAACTAAGAACGGACCAGTCTCTAAGGGATCAAATCGACAGCAGGTACCACAAAGGCCCTACCCCTCTGACAGAGCTTAGTAA
Organism: Frankliniella fusca; assembly: GCA_029379305.1. Lineage (NCBI taxonomy): Eukaryota > Metazoa > Arthropoda > Insecta > Thysanoptera > Thripidae > Frankliniella > Frankliniella fusca. The sequence goes on from JAHWGI010001423.1 coordinate 29,925, forward strand.
TTTTTCTTTAATTAGCCAAATGCCGCTGGAGCCTATGCATCTTTTATGTCTCGGGGTGATGAAAAGAATCCTCCTTCAACTAATGGGAACCAAGCGCAATACTTGTTCATATAAGTTTACAGATTCATTGAAGTTGACCATAGACAGTTTGACAGAGTACATCTCACAGTTTTACCCATCTGACTTTGCCCGAAAGCCCAGGAAATGGACTGACTATGCCTTATTTAAGGCTACTGAATTCAGACGAATCCTTCTGTATGATGGTTTTATTATTTTGAAGACAGAAGGTGTTTCAAAAAAGGTATATCACAACTATCTTTTTCTTGCTACTGCAGTTAGGATATTGTCTGATCCCTTGCTTGTTGAAGATTTTATTGATGACGCAAATACATTATTGAAGAAGTTCATTACCCACAGTGTTTCAGTTTATGGACAAATGTTTAATGTGTACAACGTGCATCATTTGAAGCATCTTGCTGATGAATGCAGAAGGCATGGTGACTTAGAATCATTCAGTGCGTTTAAGTATGAAAACCATCTAGGGGTTTTGAAGAGGCTGCTCCATGCACCTGGCCGAACATTGTCTCAAATAGTATGCCGACTCATGGAACAAGTTGCTAATCAACAAGTTAATGAAGAACCAGTTCAACACACTGCTAAAGTTTCTTCACCTTGTGAACTTCCTGCATCTCTCTCTAATTTAGGTAAAGGATTTAGTTCTATTTACATTCCCAAATGTAAAGCAGAATTAACCAGCCATTCCTTCTTCCTAAGTGTTGACAAAGAAATAGTGAAATTATCAAATATAGTTAAAACTGATGAAAGTTACATCCTCTCTGGGAGGAAGTTTCAATGGAAGGCTAATTATTTTACAAGTCCATGCCCATCTAGTGCTCTGGACATTTATGAAGTTAACGACCTTGGTGTTAAACAACTTTTTTCTGTGAATGACGTATTAAGGAAATGTGTTGTCATCCCAATTCCTTTAGACAATTTTCGCCCGTCTTCTTATTCAGAGGGACCATGCCTTGCTTTGCCCATGATTCATGGTGGTGATTAATTCTTGTACTTGTTAGCTGTGCTAATCCAATTTAGAAATTTAGAAACTGGGTGCTCTCATTTCCACCTTGTTATAAATATTTGTTATTGCATTACATTGTTATTGCATCTACTTCTACATCCTTTGACAGAATTTATGCCATACCTGTACTATGACACTCTACACTGATGGTCTATTTTCCTACTTGTTAGAAAAGTCACTCTAAACTCAACGTACTACATGAGACTGAAGATTGAAAGTCATAAGTCCAACATTTACTGCAGACCTGATACGTTTGTTACATGGTTTTAAAATTTTATTAAATTGCTTTTTGTCTTATATTTTACAATTACAATTTATATCCGCCATCTAATACCAGAAATTTTCTTAATGCAAGTCATTGTTTCCTTGATGTGGCTGATGTGATGCTCACTGTTGCCTGCCTTTATTGATGCTGGGGTAGTACATGCCTGAAAACAGAAAATGTCAGAATAAATTGCATTGTTATGAATCTCAAGCTCCCAAATCCATCAAAGAATATTAAAGTGCTGCCATCACTTTTAATTTTGCAATGGTGGGTTTCCTATGCTCATTTAAATTGTATTTTGGATATCACCAGAAGTAGCCCTCGGGTTAAGCTGACGCTGCTGGCCAGAGGCAAGGCTGGGGGGTCGGGAAGAGACCGTGCTGCGGCGCGTAGTTGACATTCTGGACATTTGCCTCCGGAGCAGATCCACACTCGGCTGCTGGAGCCTAACGGCGGGCACGACCAGCTGCTGCACTGTGAAGTGAAACCATGGAGCCTCAGTGAGACAATCGCTGCCATGGCCGACCTTCAGCACGCCACCCTCCCGTCCCTTGCCTCCCTGCTTTGCCTATGAAGGACTCCAGCTCAAAACCACCACTAAGAATTTGAATTTTGGGTGATGCCACCGCTTGTTTTCCATCTCAGTGTTTGATCAGGGTCATTAGTAGAGGTCACATGTCAAATTTGAGCCCTCTAGCTCAAACAGTTAAAAAGTTAGCCTGACTTTTCGAAATTTAGGTAAAAGTATAGCGGGAAAGGTGATGATAAACACTTCTGTTGGTCTAACTTCGAGCATGTAGCTCTGATACAGTTAAGACATAGATTAGTGGAAAGTTCTTTTTGTGGTGAGTCAGAAAATGGTATAGCTTACCCCATTGGAGTAAAAAAAAAGTTCTAATATTTGAAGAAAACCTAAAAATTTCAGTAACATCGTAACTCTTATAACTTGAAGTCCCATGCTGGGATTTTGGTGGTTTAAAGTTTGTTTGACTTGTTATGATCCTTTCTAAAACTTATAAATTTTCAAGAGGACTAATATTCTTAGGAAAAATAATAAAAAGAAATTCTAGACTTGCCTAATTAATCAACCTTACAGCTACAGAAATGACTCAGGAATGCCAATCAGTGAAGGCTCTCTTTCTTATCTCTACAACTAACATTTAGAGAGAAGATATTTGAGGGCATGTGATATTTGATATTAATTTCCTCCCTGTTGAGAAATTGTTACTATTTTATTTCTACTTTTAACAGAATCTACATGCTGAAATAAAACAGAACAGTTTCAGTAAAATTTATGAAGCTCAGCACAGTGTAATATTTTGAGAGCAATGTTTAATCGTCATTTACCTTTTTCTTTACTATAGCTTTTCTCTCTTTGAATTCCAAAGAGCATATTTAAATAGGTTTTAAATATGTTTTAAGTAGGCTCTTTAGAAATTTCTTTTTATTATTTTTCCTAAGAATATTAGTCCTCTTGAAAATTTATAAGTTTTAGATAGGATCATAACATGTCAAACAAACTTCAAACCACCAAAATCCCAGCATGGGACTTCAAGTTATAAGAGTTACGATGTTACTGAAATTTTTAGGTTTTCTTCAAATATTAGAACTTTTTTTTTACTCCAATGGGGTAAGCTATACCATTTTCTGACTCACCACAAAAAAAAAAAACTTTCCACTAATCTATGTCTTAACTGTATCAGAGCTACATGCTCGAAGTTAGACCAACAGAAGTGTTTATCATCACCTTTCCCGCTATACTTTTACCTAAATTTGGAAAAGTCAGGCTAACTTTTTAACTGTTTGAGATAGAGGGCTCAAATTTGGCATGTGACCTCTACCAATGACCCTGATCAAATACTAAGATGGGGGGGAAAAAAAGCGGTGGCATCACCCAAAATTCAAATTCTTAGTGGTGGTTTTGAGCTGGAGTTGTATATATACCAGCCACGGTCTGGAGCGAGTTACCTAACCGTAAAGGCACCCGAGGGAGAAGCCAGCTGTAATTTCTTTTGTCGACGCGGATTTGATAACAGCCGTCCGTGTCCGTCCCCCTGCTGCTGTCGCTGCAGCACACACCGCCCGGAAATACCGATTCCGCCTCCATGTGGCTTATTATTGTGCCCTGTGCTCAGCTATTGCATCCCCGACCCCAAACCCCGCCCCCCACCCCCACCCCCCACCCCTCACACTTCACCCTCGCCCTCCCCCAATCCACCGTGCTTCTCTTGGCGCTCACCTGCAGTGAATCATGGGTTGCCTAACCACTAGGCGCCACGGGGAGCGGACAGCGATTATCGACGTGGATTCGATCGTGCTCGTTACTTGGCTATCGCTCTCGCCATGCTATCGACTTACCTTGGCGTCCAACAGGGTCCCGGTAGGCGGGCGTCCCTCCCCGCCACTCAAGCATTCGTGGGTACAGCTCTTTCTTCCGCTGCACTTTGTTGATTAACCGGTCAAGGCGCACAACCTCCTCCTTCAAAAGAGAAATTTTATTTTTATTTCATCAGCAAAACATTTACTTGGTTGCTACCTAAAGCAACCGGCATCGCATTACTCGACTCTACAGGGTGTTTGTTTGAATGCGTAACAGTGTTGCGGGATTGCATTCTCGCCAACTCTGCAGGGGCCATGGCGCCTTACGGGCGAATGGCGTAGGCAAGCCCGCAACACTGTTACGCATTGAGAGAAACACCCGGTACATTTTACTTATGGCAGATACTTACCTCCAAATGTCGGGAGCAAGCTCGATCAAGCTCGAATTGGCGCCCAGCAGGGTCCCGAAAGGCGGGCGTGCTTGCCCACCACTCAAGCATCCGCAGGTATAGCGCTTTCTTCCGCTGCAGGTTATTGAGTAGACGCTCCAGGCGCACAATCTCCTCCTTCAAAAGAGAAATTATCTTGTTTTAAAATCAGCAACTCCTTTATGGTCGCTACCCAAAGCGACCAACATCGCGTTAGTCAACTATACATTATACTCATGGCAGATACTTGCCTCCAAATGCTGGGAGCAAGCTCGATCAAGCTGCCCTCCGTTTGAAGACATTGCGTTCATTTAGTTAAACCACCCGAGTTACCATAGCATTAATTGTTGGCGTTTCGCGTTGTATTCTATGTGGAGTCGATGTTGAATCTGTGTATCACATCGATGAAGGGAGTATTTCGTGCATTCTGTTTGCCACAAGTTTGTCGTAAGGTCCAGATTGTTTTTGTGATCCGCTCCTGCCACTAGGTAATGCGCGCCGCAAGGGCACCGGGCTCAGGGGCGGTTATAGAGAGGGACAGTGGGGGCATTTGCCCCGCACCCTGTCGCGTCCTAAAGGCAGCCCGAAATGTAGGCAATATCAGGTGCAAAACCCCTGAAGGCAACCCACAGCACATCGCCCCTCGCGTCATCTGGACTTAAAACCGCTCCTGGCCGGGCTCGGTGCTCGGTGTATCTACGTGGACTCTAGCTGTCGCTGACCACATCGATCAATCTATCGTCTACGTCGACTGTTCGACTTCGCATCTCGAGTAATTTAGCGTCTCTAGTGCATGGATGGCAGGGCGATAGGGGTGTGTTGATACGTCGCCCTGCTATCGACGTGGAAAGTAAAGGGATACGTCTAAGTCGACTGTTCGACTTCGCATCCCGATTAATTTAGCGTCTCTAGTACGTGGATGGCTGGGCGATAGGGGTGTGTTGATACGTCGACCTCCTCTCGACGTGGAAAGTAAAGGGATACGTCTACGTCGACTGTTCGACTTCGCATCCCGATTAATTTAGCGTCTCTAGTACGTGGATGGCTGGGCGATAGGTGTGTGTAGATACGTCGACCTTCTCTCGACGTGAAAAGTGAAGGGATACGTCTACGTCGACTGTTCGACTTGGCATCTCGATCGAATTCACATCGCGTACAGAGGGATGAATCCCTATCCACCTGATCCACCTAGATTCCGTCGATTCGATGTGGAGGCAACGTGCCGTTCCCATGGGGATGGTCCTGACACCCACTGGACTGGACACCTGCATAGCCCCGCTTGACACGCGTCTGTAACAGGCAACACGCGTGCCTATACTCACGCTTGCTAGCACTCCTGTCTGCGGAATTTGAGAATACGCGCGAAAGTTGAACTCGGCACCGCCCGGCACCCGGCACCCTGGCACTCGGCTTTGTGGTGTACACTGTCGCCACCAGGTGGCGCTATCGCCAGCCAGAGTCGCGAACGCACGCACGCACGCACGTACGCACGCACGCACGCACGCACGCACGCACGCACGTACGGGTTTTAACTTGAGAGCTCCCAGCCAGTCTCAAACTCCGCAGACAGGAGTGCTAGCAAGCGTGAGTAGGCACGCGTGTTGCCTGTTACAGACGCGTGTCAAGCGGGGCTATGCAGGTGTCCAGTCCAGTGGGTGTCAGGACCATGTTCGAGTGTAGCGTGCGTAGCGTACCACCACATCCCGATAAATTTATTTTATCCAAATCGGGAAATTATGGGGTACGGGTCATCGGCGTCCCTGGGAGGAGCCCGATGACGTCCTTCGCTGTGCCCGGATGTCAACTACAGCAACAGATTCGAGCGCAGCGTATCCCCAAACACCCTGTTACAAAATTTGATCAGAATCGGGGGAATTAATGGGTATTTGAGTCATTGGCGTCCCTTTGAATGTGCCGATGACGTCCAACGGAGTGTCCGGAACCAGCGGCGTCGACCTGGCAATTTTTCGTAAGTGGGGGGAGGAGGGCAGCAAAACGAGGGGTGTTATGAAATTTACCTATCCACTGTCGCTTCCTGTTTTGTTTTTTGTAATTTGTTCTTTCTAAGTTTGAAGCACACAATCTAGTAAATTCAAGTTTTTAATGTAATTTTTCGAAAACTTAGAACGATAAAGAGCGTTTTCAACGAACTTCGAAAAGTACACAATACCCAACAATATCTGTAACGTTTCCGAGCGAAGCAAGCGAAAAAAAAAGAAAAGAAAAGAAAAAGAATACTTCACGGAATTAGTCGGAATTTCCAGAATCAAATTGAGTTGAACGATTCCCAGAGTACATACATAATCATGTCACTCGTCATGTGTGCTAACATCCAGGCGGACAGGAATAATCGGATGTCGCGAGCGAAGCGAGCGAGGCGAGAAGCCAGAGCCGAACCTTTGTTCTTTTCTAGCTTAGGGTCAATTTTAGATGAGTTTTGACGTTAAATGTAGTGGTTTCTTATCTATTCCATTCACCCTCCCCCCCCCCTTTCCCCCTGCTGGCCAAAAGTTGAGGGGGGGGGGAGGGCATTTCCCCCCCCCCCCCCCCCCCTCGGGGTCGGCGCCCCTGCCCTGATCGCCCTCGCAGCCACTCATTCGAAATCAGCGCTGGTAGTGTCGCTATAGTATGAGCCAAGATAGAAGTCAGTCGGTTAGAGGCAAATTCCCAATTTCTTTAGATGTACATCTATTAGTGGTAAAATTGTGCCATTTTTCATAGAGGTTAATTAGTTAGAGGTAAATGAACACTGTTTGTGTTAGAGGTAAAGTGCCCACGGCTCTTAGAGGTATTTTTCCTATTTGCTGCACGGTGTTGATTTACCTCTAACGTTACAGGTAATTCTCTTGGAGGTAAATGAACACTGTTCGTGTTAGAGGTAATTGTTCTTGCTAGAGGTAAATTGCCTACGGATCTTAGAGGTATTTTGCCTGCTTGCTGCACCGTGCTGATTTACCTCTAACGTTAGAGGTGATTTTCTTAGAGGTAAATTCGCGTCTATTTTCTTAGATGTAAAATTCTTAGATGTAAATTAGCAAAGCGTAAATTTTTAGAGGTATTTCTCTCAGAGTACCGGACTCATCTCGCTGCGTCGGTCCAGCGAAGTGAGAGGGAACACCCTCACGGGTGTGCGCTCCGGACGCGTCAGGGCAGCACTGGGCAAGACGGCTCGTGCAGGCCCAGTGCGTCTCAGCAAAGAAGACAGATAAAAGAGGAAAGGAGAGGTCTGGCTTACCCCGACTACAAACTGCCCCGCCCCCCCCCCCCAAAAAAAAAAAGAAAAAAAAAAGACCACGTGACCGTGACCAAAAAGTTCCGGAGGGCCGGAACTTGAGAGCAGATGATAAGTATGGTAGATGTCCCTACGCGATGCAGGCCGCAGGGAAGCGGAGCGCTGTCGCGCTGGGCTAGGAGGGGGAGGGGGAAGGCGCGGGGCGGGAGGGAGCACCGGTCCGGCGACGCCGACCCAGCGTCCCGAAAGGCGAAAGGTGGCGTGAAGTGGCGGGGCGAGGAACAGTGCGCGCGGGGCGGGCAGCGCGCGCCGCGCGGAATTCTGTATATAATATTATGCCACACTGGCTGCTCGCTCTGCCGGTTGCTATCTGCTGGCTGCGTTTGCTCTCTGCATGCTGCTAGCTGTATGACAGTACAAGCAAGCTGATACCTTCGTATCATCTGCTAAAAACCCAAGAAGGAAAGACCTAACCACGCACCATAGTAATACCCAAAATTAACGCAACTTAAAATAATACAGAAAACCCCCAAGTAAACTAAGTAGATGAACGCCAGACACCGTCTCCTGTAACAGGCTTCGCGATAGCTCGCGAAACACTGTTTCGCTGCGACGGGCCTGCGTAAATCTATCTAGGCCTGCGGCGCTGGCGAGCCTGCATGATTTAAGATTTAGTCATTCAAGCTAGGGGGCTGCCGCCCCCTGGACCCCCGCTTTTCCTTATTACGAGCCTGCATGATTTGAGATTTACTCGTTGAAGCCACGGGGCTTGCCGCCCCCTGGACCCCTGCTTTTCCTTATTAAAAATAGGTCAGGGGGCTCCTGCCCCCTGGAGCCCTGCTCGCCTCTTTTCATTATGTTACCAATTTCCCAATTTTTACGAGAAGGGGCCAAGCGGGAAAACCGTTCTCCGCAGAGCAAGACGGACAAAATTTTCGCCCGGGGGGTCGCAACTCGCCGATATACCCCTTAGGACACCATAACATTTGCTATTTTTTTTTCTGATTTTTTGAAAAATATAAATCAATTTTTAGCAGGGTCAATTTTGGAGTTAGTGTTCATATTCGAACTCGTCCGAGCTTTTTAGGACAAGAAGCTACAATAAAAATTTCAGGTCGATATCTTAACTCGTTCTCGAGTTATCGTACGCACAGACACACACACACACACACAGAGACGGACATTCCACTTTTTAGGCCCCCGTTAGGGGTGCTAATTGCTCACGCTCGTGAGTTTTTAGGCCCCCGTTAGGAGTGCCTATTGCTTTCGCCAGAAAGTTTTTTATTTATTCTTGACGATGGCCCCTTATGGCCGCAGCCGATCCTGTCGTGGCGATATATACCAATTTACAATGAAAAATACTTCAAAAAATTAGAAAATTTTTGAGATAGGTTTGATGCCAATTCGTCTATACGTTTTTTCATAAAATCAATTTGCATCATGTGTTTCTATGACAATGACAAGCCGAGCCGGCAGTAGCCCAGGAACATTAGACAAAATAAGGCCCTGACCCGGACAAAATTCGCAACAGTGGGGAACTTTCAGGGCTTGTAGTAGGTGGTCCTGGGAGTACTCCCACCGAGTTCCCCTAAAATCGGTCTACCCGTTCACCCGTGAGGGCCGTTCAAAGTCCGCCATTTTGGATTTCTGGGGCGTAACTGTTTTTCCGTCGTATCTTCCGAACCATGTGTGCTATCGGGCTGTTCGAGAGCTCAAAATGTTCGCCAAACTGCGCTCTACAAAACCATGTTTACACATATTGCAAAAGTAATGTCCTACACTGAAAAAAATAATTAAAAAGGCAAAAAAAATATTTTTAAAAAAAACCACTTTTTCTTTTCGACCGATTTGCGGGAAAATGAGTGTCCTAATCAAAAAATGTCCTTTTCTAAAAGCTGTAGAGCGTTTCCTGACGATTCCAAAACACCTACGGGTTGTAAAGTTCCCTTACACCGGGGCCGCCGGCGGGGCGCGAACGCGCGACGTGCAGCGCCGTGCGGCGGCGCGCGCCGCCCCGCCCCGCCCGCCGCCGGCAGCAGGCGCACCGGGCGTGTTCGCGTTTTTATTCCATATCTTCCGTTCTATTTGAGTTAGATGAACGAGTGACAGCTCAAATTTTTCAGCACGCAGTGACACACGCTTGTATGTGAAAAAATTTAATGGTATTTTAACTCTGGATGGAAAACACAGCATCACACTACGTACTTCGTTAATGGCTTTACATCATTTCTGTCTCGTCTGGATCATCCGGATCACTTTCTTGCTCTGCGTAGTCACCCAGGTCGGTGCCACCCGGCACGTCCAGCATGGTGTTGCTGCAGGCCTGCCCACAGCAGTTCGCGCACATTGGTGAGCAGCGATCGCCCGCCCGGACGCAGCCACAGATTCTGTTACTGCAGTCCCCTCTGCAAGCACAAGCGATGCTCTCCAACACTTTAGATGGCGCGGCGAGCAGTGTCGTAGTAACAGGCACCAGCAAGCCAGTTGGTGACAGTTTCCATCCCCAGTCGACAGCAGGTAATTCTCGGCCCAGCCACGCCTGAACCTGGTGATACACCCTTAAACAATGTTGAATTGCTGCAGCGGAGGTGGGGGGAAGAAGAGCCAAGTCTATCTTGCTGGCGACACTTTTCTTCGCTATCTGCCGCACATACGCCTTGTACCTTGCCTTGTCTAGATTTGGAGCTGATATTCCGTACTAGGTAAGAATGAAAGCCTCTCCAGCCGCGGCCACTTCTGCCTTTGAGGATAATGTGTTGTAGAACACCTGTGCGAGTTTCCGCAGGTTATCATTTTTCATTAGCTTTTTCAAAGGGTCACGCTTACCCTTCATGTACAGCGCAGAGGTCGTGTCCGTCCCCGATATAGCATGTGCGAAGAGTATCAGGTCTGCGGCCTCCCCCAGCTCCTTCCGGATTGCAGAAATATCGTAGATTTTGGGTTCTTTCTTGCCTGCTTGAGACAACTGGAAGAGATTTGCGGGTGTCCTGCCGGCCTGGTTAACAAGAAGGGACAGCACATCGGTGTCGTCAGACACGACGACGGCTGGCTTACCACGGGAGCGCTTCACAAGAGCTAGGTTTCACAAGAGCTAGAGTCACAAGAGCTAGGTTTCGCAAGAGCTAGGGTTCACAAGAGCTAGAGTTCACAAGAGCTAGGCGTCGCAAGAGCTAGAGTTCACAAGAGCTAGGCGTCGCAAGAGCTAGAGTTCACAAGAGCTAGGGTTCACAAGAGCTAGGGTTCACAAGAGCTAGGCGTCGCAACCCGGGGTAAAATTCCCATGGTGATTCCTATAGGATGAACTCTCCTATGGGCAGTCATGGGCATCCCCATAACGCACCCATAGGGACACAAACCCATGAAATTATGGAACATGGGAACCCATGGTGATCCCATAGGCATATGTTTCTATGAGAAGATTGCCTGTGGGGAGATGTGGCTATGGGGAGCTCGCCCATAGGCTAGTTCCTATCGTCTTGTATCCTATGGGTTTTCAAATGTTAAAAGCGACAAAGCCTTAATTAACAAGGCCTTACGGAATCAACGGAACATGTTTCAGGGTGTCGGAATCGAGGCGAAGCCAAATCTGCTGTCCGTTTGCAAGTAGTTCGAGCCGTTTTCAAGATGCCAGAAAAAAATGCTCCGATTTCAATAAAATTAAAATGGCCCTACTTAATTTTGCCCTAGATACAACATACCAAATTTCAGATCGATATTCCAAAAACTACACATTTGACAGCATTCTGAACTTTCATGGGAAATCTTTTCTATGGGCGAAGAACTTCCCATAGGCTAGTTACCTATGGGCATTGGGTGCCCATAGGCATTTTACCTATGGGCATTGGATGCCCATAGGCATTTTACCTATGGGCATTGGATGCCCATAGGCATTTTACCTATGGGCAATCGTCCCTGCCAATGGGCAAGTGATTCCCATGGGTTGGCTATGGGAACTGCCCATGGGTTTTGGGGCTGCCCATGGGCAAAGGTACTCTGCCCATAGGAATAGGGCATTTGTTCCTATGGGCATCATGGGAATTTTACCCTGGGAAGAGCTAGAGTTCACAAGAGCTAGGCGTCGCAAGAGCTAGAGTTCACAAGAGCTAGGGTTCACAAGAGCTAGGCGTCGCAAGAGCTAGACTCGGGTCGACCGTCACCGGCAGCGGACTATACTTAGCACGGCGGGCGAGAGCGAGGGCTGCGCATCGAGATCTCGACCTCGACCACAGGCCCAGCCCGGACATTAGCCGCACATCAGCAGCGCGGTGTTTTTGCTGGTAGTCTGCTATTGTCGAGTCAATCTTTGTTTTAACTAAAAAAAGGAAATTGACATTGATGACAATGATCGAAAAGTGTCGACGGGTGAAACTCGCCGTTCGCGCCGTCACCGTTTTCTCTGATACGTAACGGCAGTCCACCTGTGATTTTCTTTACGCATTTGTTTCTGTATCCGGAGTCTAATATTACGCTTCGTAGAATAAAAATATTGATTCGTCGCCATTTCGTACAACTCGAGATGTGTTCCTCCAAAGGTGAGGTGATAAACATAACCTCTGCGAGCTTTGAACCTTGGCGTAACAGTTGGTGTTGTTTGCCTTGCGAACGCTAATCTTCCCCACTCGTTTCTTGCTTGCACTCTCGTTGCCTACCGGACTGCTTACTGTTCCACTGCACTTTCGCCATGTCACTGCGTGAAAGATTCACGTACTTCGGGATGCATTTTGCTTTGTGTATGTGTGTCACATTTACTATGCAGATTGTTTACGCCTACAGATGTGGCGTGGTTGCTGATCAGAGTTCTCTGTATTCTTGGACTCTCTTCCTCATAAATGCTCCAGGTATGGATCGTACTGCACCTCCAGCTTCTTTAGAGGAAATTCCTACCCCTACCTGTACCCTTGGAACTGTGTGCATTGTCAGGCCGCAAGTACTCTGTGTAATCAGTTTGTACTGGGTATTGTAGTAAGTAATGGAAATATATTTAATAAATATCTATGTCATTCACTAGGTGACTCGCCAATGTGTGCCTGATAGTTGTAAATATAGTGGTTAATGAAGTCCTTACTTTTGTAGAAGTGCTGTTGTATCCTGTGTGTATTACTGTAATTTTCTCGTTTGTAACTGTTTCAGAGTTGACGTGTTAGGTAGTAGGTTATCTTCCCGTAGTTAAGTGCCGCCACCAAGAGAGATTTCAGGTTAAGGTATATTTGAATGTTTGTTCCTACCCATTTGGTTTTAAGAAGAATACACTCAATTAATATTCATTTAATGCCTCATTTCTTTACAGGTACGTTTGAAAATCGTACGTAAACAGCGTTCTCAGTAGAAGTCAACAGCCTTGGTGCAGACACTCATGTGGGCAAACAGATGTAAGTGCCAGCTGTAACGTTCACCGGGGCATCATTATTTTTATTTTCTCTTAATATTTGTTCTCGTTTGAAGAAGTGCAAGGGGTAGCGATGGAAGCTACTAATTTGATCTATCTGCATGCTGAGCATCTTGGACTTCATATTACGGTTGTGTATTAAAGTTGGTAGCTGGATCTTAACTAAAATCATCTCAGTATTCTTTTAGATATAGTAAGCAATTTTTTTTTCCTGTTTATTTTTATTTATTTATTCTTTTTTTCTGTGTATTACTTCCTCTTCAGAGCATCTCTGTAAATCTTTTTTGTGCATACCAATTTTATGAGGGTTGTGTCAACATTATGTATAATTAGTGAAGTTCTTAGGGGCTGCACTGTTGAATTCTCAAACGGCTTTCTGTTAAGTGAGTTGTTTTAGAACCGACATGCACATGCTGTGAGACATTCAGCCTCCACAGTCTTTTGATTCCATCAACAACTATTTCATCACAATTTTATATCATAAAATTAAATTTCTTTTTACTGTTATGGAATGTGAACTTGTCTTAATGTTTTATGTAGATAGCTGTCTGTCATTTTGGTTTCCGTTATTCCGGGTGAAGAACTGCGAAAAGTGTGATCAAAGTGGTGCATGATATTGTTTGCAATATGGCAAGTTCAATGGTCAGTGTATTTCTAGTATCAATATCGACCATTCTCCATAAAGTGACACATCTCTACTAATTGAAGTTCAGTGTTAACTTATGTCAGAAATTTTGAGTGGGAATCTTTATGTTTTGAATTATTTGGTCAATAAATACTGTTCCAAGATACCCTAATGTCCTTAATTTGATATACATCGCAGAGAGGCAAAATACATTTTCCTGTTCAGTGCAAACTATTTAGAAAAATGAAAAGATGCTTGTGAGATGCACAAATTGTATCATCTGATAATTCAAGACCATGCAATGAAACTATCGAAGTTTGTGTAGTCACCACCTGAAAACCTATGCAAAACTGGCCGTGTTCGACAGTCTACCGTGAAAACTTATGTAATAAAAGCACAGATAGTCTCATTTACATGACATTCTGAGACAAGGGAGAAGGGGAGCAGAGAGGTGGCTGGGCTCGGCGTGCGGCTGGTATCGGCAAAATCGGTTGTGGGCCGCTGGGCCGTCGCCGTGAGCCAAGGGCAGCCCTGCGGGTACTGTGTGCGAGCGCAGGTGCTGCAGGAGCTCGTCAGGCAAGTCAGCTGCAGGGCGGGTACAGCGGGGACTTAGGCTCAGCTGCATGCTGCACCGGAGTGGGCCTACGAGTGCGCGCACCGGAATCGCTCTGCTAACCCCGCCCCCCGCCCCGCCTGCCAGAAAGCGAAAAGGGGTACAAGATCAAAAATCTATAAGGGTTGGGGAGGGGCACGCCTGAGGGTACGCCCCGCCGGGGCTGTGGCGAACGCGCGCACAGGCTAGGGAAGTCCAGCCCTGTTCTTGCTTGCCCAGCACGCTTGCAAGAGCAGCCGAGAGCAGCCGTCTGATTCCGGAAAGCGGTTAGTAATGTCCTCTCTCTTGCTCCTTATGGCTTCGCCTCATTAGTGCGACAAGGACAGATAGACGAAACGCGGACGAAACCGACTCTTGAAATCTGACGGCAGGAGCTCGTCAGGCAAGTCAGCTGGGCGGGTACAGCGGCGACTTAAGCTCACCACCGTGCCTGTAGGGTGATTCCGCCCAGTGGGCGCGAGCCTTTTCACCAGGGCGAGGGCTAGCAAAGACCGTGGTGGCGTTGCTCTGTGCACCGCTTATATCTTTAACAAATGTAAGAACGCTGGAGCCTGGTACGAGACCACCGTCTCCATGGCCTCGCGGGGACGACGCCGCCCCGACCTGCCCCGCCCCGCCCCTGGCCGCCCCGCCCTGTCTCCGGCTACCCCTGTCTCTAGGCCCCTGACATACCCCAATCCCGCCACTTTGACTTTTCTCTCCCTCTCTTTCCCCTCCCCCCCCCACCATCGGCACCAGGAGGGCGTGATCGTGGACCTCAGCTGAGCGTGCCGCGGCCAGGGCAGGCGCGCCGACTGCCGAGTCCACGCAGCGTCAGGTGATCTTATCACCTACAAGAAGTGGTCGCACAATTTTTTTTTATAGAACTAAAAAGCTCCAGCTTGACGAGATGCGTTAGAAGATGACAAGTTTGAGGCCGGGGTTCAATTCGTGGTAGAGTAAATATACTTTTTTTTCATTTTGGAGGCTATTTTATTTTCGTATTTTTATTCCAGTAGAGGTCGTTTTTCTGAATCCAACCATAATTCTATGATCGCGATCTGATGAAAAATGGCCGAACTACGAGCAAAAAACTGTCGAATTTTCCGAAACTTGTCCGGGCCGTATCTCCGGCAATATTGGTCCTACAGAGCCCCGTTTTTTTTTAAAAGACTTCTTTTTGAAAAACCTTTCGATTGAAAAAACACCCAGGTCGATATCTTAAACCGTTCAGGAGATATGGTGAAACTGCAATTCGTGGTAGAGTAAATATACTTTTTTTTTCATTTTGGAGGCTATATTTTTTTCGTATTTTTTTTCCGGTAGAGGTCGTTTTTCTGAATCCAACCATAATTCTATGATCGCGATCTGATGAAAAATGGCCGAACTACGAGCAAAAAACTGTCGAATTTTCCGAAACTTGTCCGGGCCGTATCTCCGGCAATATTGGTCCTACAGAGCCCCGTTTTTTTTTAAAAAGACTTCTTTTTGAAAAACCTTTCGATTGAAAAAACACCCAGGTCGATATCTTAAACCGTTCAGGAGATATGGCGAAACTGCATTTTTTCAACTTCTCCCATAAAGCCGGGGATGAGCAGTCGGACCCTTCCCTGCCCTGACGGCCGATCTCGGCTGAAATTTTCAGCTCCGATTTCTCCTATATGAAATAACGCACAGAGTCGAGGGTGGTATCAAAAGTTGAGTCGTGACTCAAGGAATCGCCCCTTGTGCTGTTTTTTACTTACTTTGGTGTATTTTGGATTTGAGAGCCGAAATAAAAAAGTGCGTCGTCTACAGGGCTCGCGCGTTTCCCGCCAAGCCCGGGCGCCGCCTGCTATCGGTATTTCGGTTCAAAAATATGACTCCGTGTTTCTGACGATGTCCGATCGGTCGTTTGCGTTAATTTTATGCTGTATTTCACGGTAATTGAGTCGATCGCATGTGTTAAGCCATCTTTTATCCTCAAGTGATCTTTTTATGTCCACCTACTGAATTGTTTATGTGTGTGTGTTTGGAGGTTAGGAGGTTATGTTGGTGTTTTGTATCTTTTGACTTTCTGCGTTGGAGGCGTGTTGTCAGCAGGGTGGTTACTAGCAGATGCTTAAAGCCTGTTCTCATGTTTCGTTAAAGCTATCAACCACCTTGAACAGATGTTTTTATGACCTTGTATTGAATTTGTCACTTCACCGCTTCAATGGGAAGTTGTTTGAGTTGTCCATGGAAGTGTACTTCCTAACACTAAGTAATTCTTGTTTTTGATCATAAATTCTCACCCATCCCTTGCTATTTAAAAGCAAATGAAGATGATATGTGACTTTTCCTTTTCAATTCATACTTCGATAACTTTGTGCAAAATTGAACCTCCTTAGGACTATGACAATCAAAGTTATTCAAGCAACATTCAAATAGTCTTCTGCAATAGATTCAGTGAGTCATCCTCCTTGATTAAAGAAAGAATTTAAAGCTTTGAATGCTCTAAAAGTTTCTTCTGTCAAGAACATCTATGCCAACGTAACAGGGACTCATGCTTATCGGAAAAGTCAGTTTGGATGAGGAACTCCTACTCTCTGAGAACAATTATTGCTCTAAATCATTCAGACTCACTTCTACGTTATGATTTTAAAGAATATAATGAAGGAATGTCACCGTAAATTTTTAAATCTTACTTGGGCAACTTATAGGAAAATTGAACCTTCTTAGGTCCATTAAAGTGAAAGATATATGAGCAGCATTAAAATTTTCAACTGCAATGGATTCAGTGACACACCCTTCTTCATTTAAGAAAGACTTTACTGATGCGAATACCTTAAAAGATATATTTGTCATCTACACCAATGTCAACATGTAAAGGATTCATGTTTATCAGCTGTACCTTCGGATAAGTCAGTTTGGATGGAAACCTTTCAGTATCAGTAACCAATTTCTTGGCTAAATCATTCACTCATTTCTCCCTTGTAATGTTGAAGCATCTCATGAGAAGATGCCACTTCCACTTTTGAATTCATAATCGGTTAAACTTGTGTAATATTAAACCTGTTCCTGACAATAAAATGAAATACATATCAGAAACGTTAAAATTTTCTTTTCCAATACATCCAGTGATACAGTCTCGTTGCTCATAGAGTTGTTGTGCTGCTTTTAATAACTGATAACCATTTGCTGACTTGGTTTTTAAGCTTGGTGCAATTAATAATTAGTGTTTTAAGAAAAACTGCACCAGTACTGGTTTCTTTTGGTGAACCCCATGGTATTTACAGCATGTGATGAAAGAAAATCACTTCCACTTTTAAATTATTCTTGTTTAACTTAGTGAAATATTCAAGCTATGTTGGGCCATAAAATCAAAGATTTATGAGTTATATTT
Organism: Frankliniella fusca; assembly: GCA_029379305.1. Classification (NCBI taxonomy): domain Eukaryota; kingdom Metazoa; phylum Arthropoda; class Insecta; order Thysanoptera; family Thripidae; genus Frankliniella; species Frankliniella fusca. Next base: position 47,217 of record JAHWGI010001423.1, read on the forward strand.
TAAAAAATTGCTGAAAAATATTCAGTGAAACATACTCGTTGGTTTATTAAGGAATTTGCTACTTAAATGAGGAATCACTTTAACTTAAAATTTATGCTTGTAAAATGGAATGTAAGAATGACATCTAATTCGTGATGTGCTGGTTGCATCGCCGGGCGTAAATATACTCAGGCAACTACACGCAAAAAAAAAGAGAGAGAGAGAGAGAGAGAGAGAGAGAAAGAAAGCAAGAAAAAAAGACGGTGGATGGGGGTGGGGGCTCAGGCTCGCAGCGCGCAGTTTGATTGGTTTGATGTGATGTGGGGGACGTGAGCGAGCGGAGAGCGGTGCACAGAGCAAAGCCACCACGGTCTTTGCTAGCCCTCGCCCTGGTGGCGCCCACTGGGCGGAATCACCCTACTGGTGCCTGGCATGCTGCACCGGAGCCCTCCTAGCGGAACGGGTCCCACGCCGGTAGCCACCTCGACGCACCGATACGTGAGGTAGGGGTTGATGTAGTGGCGAGCGGCGCGGCGGCGTGCGTGCGGGAGGCTGAAGGACTGAAGGGCGAGGAGCCGGCCAAGGACGAGCGGAGGGCAGGGTGGTGTGCCCGGGTGTGCCTCACATAGAGGCCGCCTTGGTGTCTGTCAAGTGACCCCGCATCCCCTCCGAAATTGTGTAGATTTGGGCCAAAAGAGCCAAAACGACCCAGGAATGAGTGAAATGTGGAGAATTCGGGCAAGTACGCTCCTTTTACGCTTCTATTACGCATGCTATTGCGCCTGTATTACGGATAGAGTGACCCGACTATTAGTCGAGTTCATTCCCCCTCGCTCCAGCCCGTAGCGAATGAGCGCGGGCTAGTGCTCGGCGAGGACGCGGGACGCGGCCGCCTGCGACGACTCGACGGCCTGCTTGGCGGCGACGAGGACTTGCTTGCGTGGGCGCGGCGCTGCTGGACGACTTGCTCGCTCATAAAGTCAGTGGCCTCGGACACGCGTCCCCGCACAGCGACTAGACTAACGTAGGCCGACGAGTACGTAGCACCTCTACGGCCAGGGGCGATTCCGCACGGCGTTTTCATCGCTCTGTCCTTGTCGCACTCATAGGGCTTGGCTTTGAGGAGCGAGAGAGAGGGCACTACTAAACGCGTTGAATTCGTTTGAATTAGCTTTGAATTTTGTTTTTAAAACAGCGAACAGCAATCATTGAAGGGTTCTCCCCGCGGGTGCGGCGCGGGCTGGCGCGGGCCCCGCGCCGGGCAGCGTCAGCCGACTGATTCAGAGGATCGCTCTCATTTCTCCGTCCTTGTTGCACCTACAGCGGTGACCTATGCTATGCTGGCCATGGTGGTGTTCCATGAGTGCGACGAGGACAGAGGAATGAAAGCGATCTTCGGAATCGCTCGGTAGCCTCTGGCTCCAGGCTCAGGCCGCTGCCGGCACTCGTCGCTCTGTCTCTCTCGCTCTGAAAGAGACTAGCGAGGAGTGCGAGAATGCTGTCTCTTTCGCACTCGAGGAGAGGGCCGGCCGACGCCGACGTGAGCCCGCTCTGTCTCGCTCGCTCTCAAGGAGTTTGCCGAGGGTGCAAGGACGCTCTGGCTCTCTCTCTCGCTCTCGCAGCCACGGAGTGGGCCTTACGAGTGCGCGCACCCGAATCGCTCAGCAGGTGCCGGAGTGTCCAAGCTGCTCTACACGAGGACCTGCATTCGCCTCCATGGCCGCGGTGTGGATTCTGGGAGGTGGTACAATTCTCTGCCTCCGTCCCTCCCCGACGCGAGGAGAAGGGGAGAGGGATGTTATTGTACGGGAGTCGTAAGAGAGCATCGATGGTGATGGTGTACCCAGGGGGCGGACTTAAGTGTTGTTTGGGAAACAGGTTACCAAGTGTAGCACAGATTTGTTTTCCCTTTTGGCTCAGGCGGTTATGTTGCTGCTGTTTGCAAGATTTTGTGCGTGCTATCTCGACGGCCAAATCGTGTAAAATGACCATAGTTGTGACCTAACCTCCAACGAAGCGACTGCTTTCTGTCTATTTTCATGTTTGTTTTCAGTAATGTATCAGCTTCGTACCGGATAAATAGCTCTCGCGCTTCTGCATTTTCTTTCCATGTCTATGTAAAGCAGGGTTTAATCTAACGTCAAAAATAATTTGTTCAAAGGCTCGCTCACACCAAAAATTGTATTGTGATCTGATGTGCTTCCTATCTATTTCATATGTAAACTTTCATTTGCTTTATTTCGTTAATTTATGTTGGTGGTTAGCTGAACTACCTGAAACCTGAACTGTGCATATCATGGTGCCAATGCCTTGCTCTTATTTTATTTATTTATTTATTTATTTTGAATTTTGCTGTATGTGTTTACAAGGTGTGAATGCTGTTTACTCCGTGTTTCATCCACTCTCCAAATACAAGATTGTGTGAGGCTGCACTGTATTCGTTTTGCTGCGAGTCCCGTTCATCAAATTGAAGATGGAGATATGAGTGCATTTTCATCTGCAATGGTAAGTAAATAACAATTTCAGTAAAAAATTTGTAGTGAGGAAACGGTTTTATACCATCAGTAATGAAATGTTTGTCCACCCCAGGTTTCTGACAACTACGGATTAGAACACCCAGGAGAAATGCAGTCACATGTTGGGAGTGGAGGCCTTTCAGTGCTGACCCTTCTAAAGGCTGTTAGGCTGAGTGGCAATTCAAAGAAAACGGTGTGCACTTATCTGTGACCATATTTTATCTCTTTGCGTTTGCCTGCCCCCCCCTCTGCAGTCTGCTTTACCAAATGTAAGAGATTCAACTTATATCGGATGGGTTGAGAAAGAAGTTATTGTGATAGAACTAATTTGGTTTGTTATCTTTTCAGGTTTTGGATATTCTAAGCAGACATCCTCAACTACTCCCAAGAAAAACCATCATCAGCACTATTTCTGCCAAACTGTTTTTGTTATGATCGAGATAACAGTAAAAAAGATTCTGTGCAAATGTCGCAGCAAGTGTTCAGTGTGAAAGCGTAGTAATTCAGTAATTTAAAGTTGATAAGCCACATATATTTTTGAAGTCTTGCCAGGAAATCTATTATATAAAATTAAAGTTCATCATGCTAGTTGTTATCAGGTTTAATTTTAAGAATGGAATAAGCTTTGATTCTCTTAAAAATTGTCATATTAATTTTGTGCTGCTTTTAAGACTTATATGACTGTTGATTTGTGCCTATCTGTATTCACAAATTGTGCGCTTATCCATTCGCCTTAACCTGTTTTTGTTTAATCGTGGAATCTTTATCTGGGAAGGCTTCTCGAGGTTTCTTTAACACTGATCGTTTTAAGTGAAGGTTTTGATGCCTACCTGTAGTATGGTCCAGTTGGTTTTGTGAGAGCAGTGGTCTAGAGCATTTTGATTGAACAGTAGGTGTCTTACAAGGGAATATCTCATGTTTCTCTTTGTTTTTAGAACTGTAACCAACCCGTCTGTCACTTCAAGTATCTGTCGATTGTAGTAAATGTTAAATAGTTGGTTTTTAAAAGGCGGATAAGAAATTCTTTCTAATCTTTATAGTAATTTGACACATGTTACTGCTGATTTGTGCCCTGCATAGCCAAACTTATTGTTTGCTTTTGGAATGCCTATATTTTGCTCAGTTGCAGTATTCCGTTAACCGTATGCCGCCTCGATTTCGTTTCTACCACTTCACAGAGACTTATGATTGTTAAGATTTAGCATTGCTTCTGCCTGATGCTTTGTGATTGCTTGCCATAGTACTCATCATACCGTTCCTGTTCCAGGTGCGGCTGACTGTGGTTCAGTGACTGACGTATCTGCCCCTTTCCAGCCAGTGGTGTTAGTGCTTTTCAGCTTTCCTTCATTGTGTGCCTGGATCTGCGTTGGAGGGAGGAGTTTGTTTTCCTGAATTTCCGTCCTAAAGACAGGAGCTTTGTTATGATGGTATGTAGAGTTTCACTGACTGTGAGCCTATTGCTTTTATTACAACAGACCGCACTTTTGTTAACGACCACTGCTCAATTGCAGTTGTGCAGGAATCTAATTTACCTGATTATGTGTCTATGGTCAAGTAGTCAGTGTTGGGAGTAGAAAAATATTATTATTATTGTTACTTTATTTATGAACAAAAGTCTACACCAGATTTTTAAATGAGACATTCTCTGTATGGCAGTTTAATCTCCATATGTGTTTAGAACACTTTATTGACTTGCATGAGATTTGTGCTTTTGTTTCTGAGTTTTTAAATTATTGAGTAGGGTGCATGATAAGTTTACTTATAGACTTACTGTAACTATTGATTTGTGGCTAAAATGCAATATTTCAGCAGAAGTTATCTTAAGTAACTGCTGAGACTTGTTACCCTGCTGCACTCATTAAATTCCGCCCGCCTTTACAGGCAACGTTTGATCTGCATTGGCAACGGTACCATGCCCGTCTTCAGCCAGCATCTCTGTAGGCTCCTTGTAACACCCTTGTGGGAATAGAAAGACTCAGTGCTATGACTGGTAAGACTACAATAAACATTTCAGTTCATTTCTCACAAAATTATGTACCTTTTATGAAAAATAATTGTTGCCCCATATATGTTCCAGGTGCCTTTGCAATCCAACTCAGCATAGCTACTGCTGAACCAGAAGGAACATTTTGTGTTCAGAGCCACGACCTCCATTCACTTTTGTACACAGCAAGACAGTTTGTTGCATAGTTATGACTTTTAGTACTGTACTGTCTATACTCAACTCACAGTGTGATTGTATATTTGTATAAGTGTAAACTTGGGTCTTCTGTTCCATTTTAGTTGAAAGTTTTTTTTTTTTTTTTTTTCTCTTTTTTTTCTTCTTGAAGGTATTGAACTAAAGAAACAGATGACGCAGATATGTAAACAAATGTCTGCTATAGAAAAGTAGACAAAATATTAATCATACTTGAACTTAAATTTTACAGTTTTTAAAGCTGCAAAATGTATGCATCTTGAGTGTGCTGTAGCAATCTTAGTGTGAATCAGCCTTTTGCTGGTATTACTTACTTTTACGCTTTGTTTTTTTTAGTGGAGTGTAACCACTGCCACTGTTTATCGTACTTCTTAAAGCAAGATTAAGTCTATTAGAAACTGCAAGAGATTGAATTGCAGTGTTTTGCAAAACTTAGTTTGCCTGGTATGTTTCAGACTCTCAGGGTGAACTAAATGTGTTAATGTCTGGATGTATAAGAGAATAGCTGACATGTATTCCTGGTGATTTCAATACCAAATGTTTGCATCTTGGAAGTGAAATGTGCAAGCCAAGTAGTTCGTTTGTTTTTAAATCTAAGATTCTGCTCAACTTCACCTAAATATGTCCTATGATGGATATTGTTGATTGACTAAGTTAGATTTTAGTTTTAAAAGCTATCTATTGTTGAGTAGAAACTACTGGAGATAAAATTGTAGTGTGGGGTGTAGGCAGGGAATTGTCAGGAATATGTGTCAGCTCTGATTGTCAATCCATCCAATGTTTTCTTTCTTTGTTTTTTCTTCTTCCTTTTTTTTTGTTATTTGGACATCCATATAAATCATTTCAGATGTTTTACTGTCTGGCTGTGAGTGAGCAATAATTACTGGTCTTGCACTACTGTTCATGTCAATGCCGCCAAATATTTGTCACTTGGAGGTGAATTCTGACACTCAAATAACTTTAATGTATGTTTGTATTTTCTTGACTTAAATGGAATTGGTAGTATAGATCTCCTATTAAATGTTGTACCTAACTATCATAATTATTTTAACACTTAATGGCAAGCTATTTTTGACAAGAAAGTACTGCAGACCAAATTTCTATCGGAAGTATGACACATGCATTGTTTGTGTTCTGCACTTCTTTGTTGTAAAAGTGCCATAAGGTTTTACATCATTTTAATGCCAAGCGTGAGCAAAAGGTTATTTGTCATCTCCTTAAATAGGGATGGTCATGAATGTGTGTGTGTGTGTGTGCATCTTGGGTGTGCAGAAGTAATCTAAGTCTGCATCAGTCTTTAGCTGTTTTCATCGATTTTTATGTTTTGTTTCTTAATTGGATTTTATCAACTGCCAGTGTAATTATTATTTCTTAAAGTAAGGTTTAGTCTTTTACAAACTCACAGGGATTGCATTGCAGTACTGGCTGATGAATATTTTGTCACCCATAAGATTTTCGCTGAACAATGATTCCATTTTGCACTTTAAATTTCCTGATTGAATGTTATAATTTTCTTGGTGCGAGGTTGTGATATTCTAGTGCGGCCTTTTTTTTCCCCTGATCATGCATATCCCGATGTAATAGGTTCCAGTCTTTTGATGGTATTTAAAACTTTGATGTTTTGCCTATGGGCTTGAGTTTGTTCACTGCCACTGGTACTTTTGTTCCTCAAAGTGAGATTAAGTCTAGCAGATACTGTTAGAGATCATAAAGCTTCATTGGCTGATAATTATTTTGCCTCTCATAAGTTTTCCGCTGAACAATGACTCCAGCTTGACTCGTATCAGGAGTCTACCGTACTTTAAATTTCCTGAGTGAATGTTTTTATTTTTCTTGATGTGTGGGTGTGATACGGCAATGCAGCCCTTGCATTTCTGATAATGTAAATTCTAAATGTACGTATCTGAGTGTTCTGTACAGATCGCATGGTACTCTTACGTCTTTTACTTAGCTGTTTTCCAGACACAATATTCAGGTACAACATGCAAACGTTATTCGGTCCTCAATTATTTAGAATGTAGAAGTGGAGTAATATTTTTAAGAGGTAGCTGAGCATCTTGAGTGTGCTTTAGCAATGTTACTGGGTATCTTTCTTTTTGCTGGCTTTATCATTTTGAATGTTTTGTTTATGGTGTGGAGGTTATTGCTGTCACAGGTAATTTTACTTCTCAAAGCAAGATTTTGATTATTAGAATCTGATTGAGATTGAAATGGTTTGTTTGGTGATCTGTTTTGCTATCTATAAAATTTCTGTTCGAAGGCGATTCCAGTTTGCCTGGCTGTTAGACTTTTCTTGAGTTTTAACTTCCTGAGTTTGTGGTGTCCGTTTTCTTGTTGTGCGTCTGTGATATTGCAGTGCATCCCTTGTATATGCCGTCGTTTTAATTGTGTTTATCTGTTTACATATTTAAAAATGATGATAGTTTGTAATGTATGGACAATAAACACTTTTAAAAACAATATTATTGTTTTTTGTTTGTACATCAAGGTTCTTTTACATTTTATACTAAATCACAGACTTTAGCACTCCTGTTTTTTCCCGTGACCGTTTACTGTCGTTTTATATTTTAGAGCAAATCACAGACTGTAATATTGAAGAAAAAAATGTATCACCTCTTGAGGAGTACTTTGTGCATTAACTCCTGAGGTGTACGCATATTAATTCGCTATCACTGCCCAAAAATAAAACAGCACTTAATTCATTAAAGTCACAATCGCTTTTGCGTGGCGCCCTATATCTAGCTACCCGCTTGTCTTCCCCTTGCGCTCTCTGACAGCGCTGAGCTTTTAAAATTCAAGTTAAATCTCTAATTTAGCTCAGCCAACAACCACCGCGAGGCCTGCGAGCGTGACTCAACTCACGTAGCGCCTCTGTCTTTTACGCGCGCCGCGCCGACCGAAAGGGAAGGGGAAGGGGTCCTCCGCGCTGCTAGGCGACGAGGCGCTGGTGGCGCCAGTGCCGGTGGTGGGAGACCGTGGGAACCCTGGGAACACTATCGTTAGCGCCTGCAGCGAGCTGCGTAGGCAAGTCCGTACAGCAGCTGTGAGGAGCCGGTAGCCTATGGTCAGATATGAAGGCGCACACAGAACGACTATTGTGCACAAGGTTCAAACGAAAGTATAGAAAAACTAAATGAGAATAGAAAGTACTTCAAATATGATGCGTTATGTGTTAGCTACAGAAATGTTTATTAAAGTAAAACCTTTCAAAAGATGCAGAGCCTGCATTCACAACACGGTACAAATTAAGAAATCACATTAATTGTATTGTTTGTACAAAAAGTTGACAACGTGAAATAATTTAAAAGAAATAATTAAACGGATCGAAAACTTCACGTCATCTTGCATACCTAATTTACTTCATTTTTTCTAACTTTTTTCTTCTAATGTGAACGGCATTAATTTCACCAACTACATAATCCAGTTCTTGAAGAAGTTCCGTACATAAATCAGATAGTTTCTCTTCAAGTTGTTCTAGTGGTTGCTGGTTTAGCTGTAGGAGCAGTTTCGCAGTGTACTGTTTCCGTTCATTGATTAATTCATCTCTGCAAAACGAAGAAATGACATGTGATCAGTTATTCTGGCTTCACCAAACATGGTCTGCAGACGTTACGCAACAAGATAGCGCCTGCAGCACTGTGCATAGGCAACGTCTATGCATTTGTGTGCGCTAGTGGCCTGACCGGTGCGCGCCTGCGTTGCAAGGGGAACGACTAACGGCACCTACTTAGGTATGCTCACCGGATTTCAAAGTACTTTCCGCTGTAGTCCACTCCATTGAAGAAAACTGCTTCGTCCGCCTGCACAGTTGCTCGCATGTCTTCGAACGCCAAGCGGCCGTCATGGAGCATATCCAGGAGACGCTCCGCTGTGTTTTCTGCTGCTACCCTGGCGCTCGCCTCTCCTTCCTTATCCTTGAGGAAGCTAACCAACGCGATGGAGGAGACAACTAGCTGGCCTTCATGGTGGAGGAAGGAGTCGACACTGCGAAAAATACAATAATAGATTCTTAGCCTCAGTCAAATTCGAAGTTTTTTTTATACTGTACTTGTTACTTTTTAAGTTTTCACAACAATTACATAAATATTTTGAAGAAAAACCTTGAAACTAATTGAATTTAAAAGACAGTGCTGCTCCGTGCTGCTCTTACATGTAATGTGGCACAATAAAAAAATTCGTCCGTCACGGTGAGATAACGGCTCTTGGATTTCACAGCTACGTCGTGACACCTCACTCCACTCAATCAAATCAGCCTACGGTACAAAACCGTTAATTCTTCAGTTTACAGGCGCCGGCGGCGGTGGTGAGCTTAATTTTTAACTGCAAAGTGGGTCGACCTCTTTATTCTTGGAAACCGGAGATTACGAGGATCACTAGTATTCTGAAATAATGTTGACACAACGAGGCCGCACTTTGCAGTTAAAAAATAAGCTCGCTGTCGTCGCCGCCGCCGCCGCCGCCGCCGCCGCCGGCCCGATCCCATCCGACCCCGGCCGTCTCCCGCGGGCCGTATCAGCTTAAGCGAGTGCTGTCGTGCTGGTGCTGTCGTGCTGTCGCGACAGCACTCGCTTAAGCTGATACGGCCCCGGACGCTTAGCTGTACACGCCCCAAATCTGTTCCCCGACCGCCCTCCCCAGTACACCTCCATGGTGAAATGTTTAAATAAAAGTATACTCACACATCACTATCCCAATACGACGAGGAGTTAAGCGCCATTCTTAACGCAGCTAGGACAGAGCTAGGTCGACGATGAGCAGCAGTCACGTCACGTTGGCAGCAGTGCAGCAGTGAACTAGGTGTGTCTTGGTAGGGGGAGGGTAAGGGGGAGGGAGCCTGCCTCGGTGCTGCGAGCTGAGGTTGAGCGGCTGGCCGGGCGCAAGGGAGGGGGGCGGTCGGGCTCGCGCAACGGCTCGTCGTGTTGGTGCTGGGGGAGCGCGCCGTCCCCCAGGGCGTTGACCCCAGCTCCCCCCTGCTCGCCGGCGAGCAAGCCCGAGTGTTGCGCTGGGCTCTGCCCGTGCTCTGCCGTTGCGTTTGGCTGGACTGGGCCAGAGGCCAGGCAGTTCGTCAGTTCTCTCAGGGGGTTGCGCGCGACGCATCGTCTCCGCCTCGGCCGGGAGCGACCCTGCGGTGCTCTCACAGTGCGTCCATGATGGAAGGTTCGGAAGATGGTTCTGATCGTTCTGATCACGATGACCAGGTGCATGAGCCTCTCATTCTGGAGAAGCACGAAAGTGGAAAGCGTGAGCGGACAGAAGGCAGCAAAATGTTCCGGGACCAGCACTGGAACGTTTACCGCCAATACGGCCAGAATGCCGATGGTTCAGTGCGTTACCTGCGTTGCCGTCTACCGGAGTGTAAAGTTACTGGAAAAGATGTCCTGGGGCGGTTCACACTCAACGGCCGGCACTTGTGCACCCCTGACCCCGCGGCAGTGCGGCTGGAAATGATGAAGAAGCAGATGAAGACAGAAGCAAGAAAGACAGGCCAAATAGAACAAGCGTTCCGGAAAGTTGAGGCAGAGCCAGAGTAAGTATTTACCTGTGACATATCTGCCCATCTCAGTTGTTAATAGTGTTATGTACACAAACCGGTATTTTGTCCGAGTCACGTTTGTTGAGACAGTCTCACATTAGCCCCGTCATACTGCTTATCAAGGGGGAAATGCCTCGAAATGACCCAAAATAAGCGCAAATCGACTAAAATACAGCGAAATATCTCACGCTGCTTGGAATTTATTTTCCCCTTGCTGCTTATTGCCCCTAGTCTTTTCCCTCACTTTGCTCTTTTGCCCGGTATCACGTTTTAGATACGTCTTTTTATACTCGTTCTTTTTTAATTGAAGCAGCAGCCCTGTCACACATTGCTTCTTACTTTAACACAACCCCTCCCCAGCTGATTTCTGTTTTGCCTTTTTCTTGTAGGAACAGAGATGTGCGTTGCCTCACTAGTCTCAATGAGATGAGTTCCAGCATGAGGCGGGCATCCGTAATGGGCCGCTCGTTAAAATGCTGCTCATATATCTTTCACTTTAATGGACCTAAGAAGGTTCAATTTTCCTATAAGTTGCCCAAGTAAGATTTAAAAATTTACGGTGACATTCCTTCATTATATTCTTTAAAATCATAACGTAGAAGTGAGTCTGAATGATTTAGAGCAATAATTGTTCTCAGAGAGTAGGAGTTCCTCATCCAAACTGACTTTTCCGATAAGCATGAGTCCCTGTTACGTTGGCATAGATGTTCTTGACAGAAGAAACTTTTAGAGCATTCAAAGCTTTAAATTCTTTCTTTAATCAAGGAGGATGACTCACTGAATCTATTGCAGAAGACTATTTGAATGTTGCTTGAATAACTTTGATTGTCATAGTCCTAAGGAGGTTCAATTTTGCACAAAGTTATCGAAGTATGAATTGAAAAGGAAAAGTCACATATCATCTTCATTTGCTTTTAAATAGCAAGGGATGGGTGAGAATTTATGATCAAAAACAAGAATTACTTAGTGTTAGGAAGTACACTTCCATGGACAACTCAAACAACTTCCCATTGAAGCGGTGAAGTGACAAATTCAATACAAGGTCATAAAAACATCTGTTCAAGGTGGTTGATAGCTTTAACGAAACATGAGAACAGGCTTTAAGCATCTGCTAGTAACCACCCTGCTGACAACACGCCTCCAACGCAGAAAGTCAAAAGATACAAAACACCAACATAACCTCCTAACCTCCAAACACACACACATAAACAATTCAGTAGGTGGACATAAAAAGATCACTTGAGGATAAAAGATGGCTTAACACATGCGATCGACTCAATTACCGTGAAATACAGCATAAAATTAACGCAAACGACCGATCGGACATCGTCAGAAACACGGAGTCATATTTTTGAACCGAAATACCGATAGCAGGCGGCGCCCGGGCTTGGCGGGAAACGCGCGAGCCCTGTAGACGACGCACTTTTTTATTTCGGCTCTCAAATCCAAAATACACCAAAGTAAGTAAAAAACAGCACAAGGGGCGATTCCTTGAGTCACGACTCAACTTTTGATACCACCCTCGACTCTGTGCGTTATTTCATATAGGAGAAATCGGAGCTGAAAATTTCAGCCGAGATCGGCCGTCAGGGCAGGGAAGGGTCCGACTGCTCATCCCCGGCTTTATGGGAGAAGTTGAAAAAATGCAGTTTCGCCATATCTCCTGAACGGTTTAAGATATCGACCTGGGTGTTTTTTCAATCGAAAGGTTTTTCAAAAAGAAGTCTTTTTAAAAAAAAACGGGGCTCTGTAGGACCAATATTGCCGGAGATACGGCCCGGACAAGTTTCGGAAAATTCGACAGTTTTTTGCTCGTAGTTCGGCCATTTTTCATCAGATCGCGATCATAGAATTATGGTTGGATTCAGAAAAACGACCTCTACCGGAAAAAAAATACGAAAAAAATATAGCCTCCAAAATGAAAAAAAAGTATATTTACTCTACCACGAATTGCAGTTTCACCATATCTCCTGAACGGTTTAAGATATCGACCTGGGTGTTTTTTCAATCGAAAGGCATTTCAAAAAGAAGTCTTTTTTAAAAAACCGGGGCTCTGTAGGACCAATATTGCCGGAGATACGGCCCGGACAAGTTTCGGAAAATTCGACAGTTTTTTGCTCGTAGTTCGGCCATTTTTCATCAGATCGCGATCATAGAATTATGGTTGGATTCAGAAAAACGACCTCTACTGGAATAAAAATACGAAAATAAAATAGCCTCCAAAATGAAAAAAAAGTATATTTACTCTACCACGAATTGAACCCCGGCCTCAAACTTGTCATCTTCTAACGCATCTCGTCAAGCTGGAGCTTTTTAGTTCTATAAAAAAAAATTGTGCGACCACTTCTTGTAGGTGATAAGATCACCTGACGCTGCGTGGACTCGGCAGTCGGCGCGCCTGCCCTGGCCGCGGCACGCTCAGCTGAGGTCCACGATCACGCCCTCCTGGTGCCGATGGTGGGGGGGGAGGGGAAAGAGAGGGAGAGAAAAGTCAAAGTGGCGGGATTGGGGTATGTCAGGGGCCTAGAGACAGGGGTAGCCGGAGACAGGGCGGGGCGGCCAGGGGCGGGGCGGGGCAGGTCGGGGCGGCGTCGTCCCCGCGAGGCCATGGAGACGGTGGTCTCGTACCAGGCTCCAGCGTTCTTACATTTGTTAAAGATATAAGCGGTGCACAGAGCAACGCCACCACGGTCTTTGCTAGCCCTCGCCCTGGTGAAAAGGCTCGCGCCCACTGGGCGGAATCACCCTACAGGCACGGTGGTGAGCTTAAGTCGCCGCTGTACCCGCCCAGCTGACTTGCCTGACGAGCTCCTGCCGTCAGATTTCAAGAGTCGGTTTCGTCCGCGTTTCGTCTATCTGTCCTTGTCGCACTAATGAGGCGAAGCCATAAGGAGCAAGAGAGAGGACATTACTAACCGCTTTCCGGAATCAGACGGCTGCTCTCGGCTGCTCTTGCAAGCGTGCTGGGCAAGCAAGAACAGGGCTGGACTTCCCTAGCCTGTGCGCGCGTTCGCCACAGCCCCGGCGGGGCGTACCCTCAGGCGTGCCCCTCCCCAACCCTTATAGATTTTTGATCTTGTACCCCTTTTCGCTTTCTGGCAGGCGGGGCGGGGGGCGGGGTTAGCAGAGCGATTCCGGTGCGCGCACTCGTAGGCCCACTCCGGTGCAGCATGCAGCTGAGCCTAAGTCCCCGCTGTACCCGCCCTGCAGCTGACTTGCCTGACGAGCTCCTGCAGCACCTGCGCTCGCACACAGTACCCGCAGGGCTGCCCTTGGCTCACGGCGACGGCCCAGCGGCCCACAACCGATTTTGCCGATACCAGCCGCACGCCGAGCCCAGCCACCTCTCTGCTCCCCTTCTCCCTTGTCTCAGAATGTCATGTAAATGAGACTATCTGTGCTTTTATTACATAAGTTTTCACGGTAGACTGTCGAACACGGCCAGTTTTGCATAGGTTTTCAGGTGGTGACTACACAAACTTCGATAGTTTCATTGCATGGTCTTGAATTATCAGATGATACAATTTGTGCATCTCACAAGCATCTTTTCATTTTTCTAAATAGTTTGCACTGAACAGGAAAATGTATTTTGCCTCTCTGCGATGTATATCAAATTAAGGACATTAGGGTATCTTGGAACAGTATTTATTGACCAAATAATTCAAAACATAAAGATTCCCACTCAAAATTTCTGACATAAGTTAACACTGAACTTCAATTAGTAGAGATGTGTCACTTTATGGAGAATGGTCGATATTGATACTAGAAATACACTGACCATTGAACTTGCCATATTGCAAACAATATCATGCACCACTTTGATCACACTTTTCGCAGTTCTTCACCCGGAATAACGGAAACCAAAATGACAGACAGCTATCTACATAAAACATTAAGACAAGTTCACATTCCATAACAGTAAAAAGAAATTTAATTTTATGATATAAAATTGTGATGAAATAGTTGTTGATGGAATCAAAAGACTGTGGAGGCTGAATGTCTCACAGCATGTGCATGTCGGTTCTAAAACAACTCACTTAACAGAAAGCCGTTTGAGAATTCAACAGTGCAGCCCCTAAGAACTTCACTAATTATACATAATGTTGACACAACCCTCATAAAATTGGTATGCACAAAAAAGATTTACAGAGATGCTCTGAAGAGGAAGTAATACACAGAAAAAAAGAATAAATAAATAAAAATAAACAGGAAAAAAAAATTGCTTACTATATCTAAAAGAATACTGAGATGATTTTAGTTAAGATCCAGCTACCAACTTTAATACACAACCGTAATATGAAGTCCAAGATGCTCAGCATGCAGATAGATCAAATTAGTAGCTTCCATCGCTACCCCTTGCACTTCTTCAAACGAGAACAAATATTAAGAGAAAATAAAAATAATGATGCCCCGGTGAACGTTACAGCTGGCACTTACATCTGTTTGCCCACATGAGTGTCTGCACCAAGGCTGTTGACTTCTACTGAGAACGCTGTTTACGTACGATTTTCAAACGTACCTGTAAAGAAATGAGGCATTAAATGAATATTAATTGAGTGTATTCTTCTTAAAACCAAATGGGTAGGAACAAACATTCAAACATACCTTAACCTGAAATCTCTCTTGGTGGCGGCACTTAACTACGGGAAGATAACCTACTACCTAACACGTCAACTCTGAAACAGTTACAAACGAGAAAATTACAGTAATACACACAGGATACAACAGCACTTCTACAAAAGTAAGGACTTCATTAACCACTATATTTACAACTATCAGGCACACATTGGCGAGTCACCTAGTGAATGACATAGATATTTATTAAATATATTTCCATTACTTACTACAATACCCAGTACAAACTGATTACACAGAGTACTTGCGGCCTGACAATGCACACAGTTCCAAGGGTACAGGTAGGGGTAGGAATTTCCTCTAAAGAAGCTGGAGGTGCAGTACGATCCATACCTGGAGCATTTATGAGGAAGAGAGTCCAAGAATACAGAGAACTCTGATCAGCAACCACGCCACATCTGTAGGCGTAAACAATCTGCATAGTAAATGTGACACACATACACAAAGCAAAATGCATCCCGAAGTACGTGAATCTTTCACGCAGTGACATGGCGAAAGTGCAGTGGAACAGTAAGCAGTCCGGTAGGCAACGAGAGTGCAAGCAAGAAACGAGTGGGGAAGATTAGCGTTCGCAAGGCAAACAACACCAACTGTTACGCCAAGGTTCAAAGCTCGCAGAGGTTATGTTTATCACCTCACCTTTGGAGGAACACATCTCGAGTTGTACGAAATGGCGACGAATCAATATTTTTATTCTACGAAGCGTAATATTAGACTCCGGATACAGAAACAAATGCGTAAAGAAAATCACAGGTGGACTGCCGTTACGTATCAGAGAAAACGGTGACGGCGCGAACGGCGAGTTTCACCCGTCGACACTTTTCGATCATTGTCATCAATGTCAATTTCCTTTTTTTAGTTAAAACAAAGATTGACTCGACAATAGCAGACTACCAGCAAAAACACCGCGCTGCTGATGTGCGGCTAATGTCCGGGCTGGGCCTGTGGTCGAGGTCGAGATCTCGATGCGCAGCCCTCGCTCTCGCCCGCCGTGCTAAGTATAGTCCGCTGCCGGTGACGGTCGACCCGAGTCTAGCTCTTGCGACGCCTAGCTCTTGTGAACCCTAGCTCTTGTGAACTCTAGCTCTTGCGACGCCTAGCTCTTGTGAACTCTAGCTCTTGCGACGCCTAGCTCTTGTGAACCCTAGCTCTTGTGAACCCTAGCTCTTGTGAACTCTAGCTCTTGCGACGCCTAGCTCTTGTGAACTCTAGCTCTTGCGACGCCTAGCTCTTGTGAACTCTAGCTCTTGTGAACCCTAGCTCTTGCGAAACCTAGCTCTTGTGACTCTAGCTCTTGTGAAACCTAGCTCTTGTGAAGGCCGTCGGCTTACCACTCTCCGTCGCGACACTTATTGCCGTGTTCACGATGAGGCAGTCGGCGTCGTCCTCGGCCTGGAGCACCGCCACTCCGTGGTGCTGCAGTGCCGACTTAACCATTTCGATTAATCGTTTCTTGTTGTTGCTATTCGTCAAGAACTTATACTGAGACTCCGCTTCCATTACCTCGTCGAAAAGGAGATCAACGCAGGTGCCCCTGGCCTGCCGACGGGCGTGCTCACAGTCTTTTGTGGAGGGGCGAGTTCCAGAGTACCCGTCAAATACTACCGTTGTTCTTGACGAACCGTAATGTTTTTCAACATATCTGACGTACTGACCAATGACGTCACGATAGGTCCCGGGCCGGGGCCAAACTACTCGCTGCAGCAGCGCACCCCCGTCCAGGACGTAGAGGGTGTTCTCGGGCACGGCTTTGATGCAGGGGCTGTAGCTCTCTAAGCACTGCGCGAGAGATGATTTAGTGCCCTTTCGCATTGCTCCATTCTCGTCGAACAGCGAGGTAGGCATGGGGGCAAGCTCATAGGCGAAGCAGTCCGGCAGGTCCACGCTGTCAACAAGAATAGTAATGCGGTGGAAAAGGGTTGACGTATTAACTGGGACCAATCTGTCTCCGATTTTCACAGCAGAAAATTCTGACTTAATATTTGAAACTTTTTCGGCCCGTGGAAAAACGATGCTCTTGAAATCTTTGCCAATTAACTTTTCTAGAGTTGCAGAGCCCTTCTCTAGAGCGTCCTGCGCATTGACGCCGGGCCCCGCGACTGTTCCCGTTGCAAGGCACCTCAAGACACCGGGGTTGTGCAGGGGCGGGTGAGCGTGCAACCACTGCTGCAATTTCTCGCGATCTTTCTTGTCCCGGGCACGCCTGGACCGGCGCAGCTCCACGTGTTGCTCAGACGACGTGCTGCGCTCCCCGGTGTACTTCTCCAAAGCCAGGACGACCTTAGAAGAAGCCGGCATTGCCTTGATCCATGTAGCTTTAACTGAATCGCCGAAGCCACGGCCCTGCGTCATCCCGCCGTGGACCTTAAGGGTTCTCATAAGACACTGCTCTATTACGAGGTCCATCCACAAGCCAGCAAACTCTTTGTTGGACCTGAACACTGCGAAGTACCCCTGTTCGACAAGTTTTTGGTACTCGATAGGAGGCACACGTCGTTCTAAGTCAGTCATGAGGTGGAGGAAAAGGAGGGCCGACCGCGCGTAGTTAATGTGTCCCGAGGCCACAAAGTAAGGCAGCATTTCTCTAATGCAGTACATGTGAAGATGCCAATCGGCCGACCGGGCAGCACGAAGGAAAAGCAAGAGAAGCAAGACCATGCGGTAGTACTGCACCCACAACTTTCCCTGGCGCCCTGATGCAGACAGGTGTTGCAACTTAAAATCGATTTTGGACTGCAGAGCTTTCAGATCCACATCTTGCACAGCCTGTTCCATTGTTATGTCTTTCGCGAAAACCGAGGCAAAGAGGGCGGCAGCCTGCTTTTTTTTTAGATTTGTGAAAGCTGTGTCCTCAGCGCACATCTTGAACAGAACCACTACCGTGAGGAGGTGGGCACGGACAGCTCTGGCGAAGGCCTTCCCTGTAAGCATGTGGACCACGGCGTTCGGTGCATACACCGTGCCCCACAACTCAGAGAGGCCACTTCCTGCCATTATGTACCCAATCGCTCCCAAGAAGCTCATGAGCAGGTGGAACCCCCCCAAGCTAATGATAACGTTACGGATCGCGCTGTCGTTTGTCTCCGCAACAATCATTTCAGCAGCTTTTTGGAAGAGGGGCTGGTCCATGGTGACGGGCACTGTGTCCTGTCCCGCTGCTTTAGCTTGTTCTACGGCATACTCCAGGGCGGTGCGCACAGCTGACATATTACTTGCCTCCAGGTTTATGAAGGGGGTGGGGATAACGGCCGACACGCTGTGCTGCGGCGTGCCCTCGAACGCCCTCTCCATGAAGCCGAACCATGATGGAGACTCGTCCGTCTGGAAGGCGGTGCCTGCGAGCCACAGCAGGTCCATTCTCTTCGCCACGCCCACCCTCTTCAGGAGGTGGTCCGTCACGAGGTCCCACGCTGCAGTCGGCCTCATGTCGTTCACTGTCATCGCTGCCAGTCCTGGGTTTGGCGGCCGCTGGTACACAACAATAGGAAGGGCGCCGTGTTTTGCTACCTGTGCCGCGGTGATGTACTGCCCCCTTGGCACTGGTCTGTCTGCGAGGACGCAGCCTGCAGGAGTGACGACTGCCAAGCCACCAGTGATGCGACAAGTGTTGAGCCCGTCGTCCCCGAGAGTCCTGATGTTGAAGTCCGCGTTGTCGAAGGCGTACTGCAGGAAGGCGCCGGGCAGCAGCTCAGGCGGGGTGTGCTCCACCACAGATCTCTCAAACTGTACAGCTTCCCGGTAAGGCGCGCACTTCCCAAGGCTGCTAAGGATATCTATGAGCTGACGGGATGCAAAAACTCGGTGAATATATACAGTTAGACCGACTTGCAAAGGGGACACGTAGGACCGGGGCCGCATGGCTGAAATAATCTCTTGGCCTATAACGTTGCACTTTCTCAGGCTCGTGGACTGGTCGGCCCCTTTTTTACGTCGAGTGACGAGTCTGATCAGCAGAGTGCGCAACGAGCGAGGGACGTTATTCCAGCCGCCATCCTGTATCTCCTCGGCAGTCGGAAAAGTGTCCACCTCAAAGCACACACTGCTCACATCTTCCAGGATTATATCGGCAGCTGTTTCAATAATGCGCAGACGCTCGTTACACTCTACATGGTTACGCTGAGTGTACCAAGCGTCAGTCAGTATTTTATTTGCTGTACCGCTGAAACAGTACAATGTACTTTGGCCTTGACGAGGAAAAAATTTGATACCACCTTTATATTTTTCTGTAAGTAGCCTCTGTAGGTGCTTTGCTCCGTAACAGTGGCTGTCCTCTGAATTTCCCATACGGCTGTACAGGTCCGGGAGCGTGAACTGGCACTCCTCGTTCTGCTCCAGGTAACTGCACAGGTTCAAAAAGGCGTCCACCTTCGCAGCATCCTTAGGTCGGCCTTTACGGCCCCGTCCAGCTGGTAGTGGAGTGGCGAAAGGGGGTGGGGGTGGCTGGGGTGGGGGTGTCACCAGGTCAATCAGGGGTGGTCCCGGGGAAGTCCCGTCGGTGCGCTCCAGGAACGGCCGTGGTGTGGTAGGAGACACAGGAGATGAACTGCACGAGGTGCATGAAACTTACTAAACAGACCAGAACGAGCTCCCCCCCCCCCTCTCCCTTTCTGTAAGTACCTGGATATGCTAGTGTTTTCCGATGAAGTCGGACTCCGGAACATGTCAAAAGTACGTTCCTTCTTCAAAAAATCGCTGTAGCATTTCCTGTGGTAGCGGGCTCCAACCGCAACCAAGTCATGTGCGCCCAGGATTCGCGAACGCACCACCGACGCCCAAGTGTCACCTCGCTGGTCGCAGGCGTTCAGGAAGCGGACCTTGCTGCTCGCCTGCGTGACGGTGCTCACGGTGTTCGTCGCCGCCCACACGATAGCTGTGCCGCATATCAGGCAATTTTGCCTATGGTCGAAGTTCTGGACGGCCGAACGCAGACCACTCGCCGTGCTGGACAAAGGTGTTGCCGCACCTGGCGCGGAACGGGCGCGTTTTGGTGCAGCGCTCACCCGTGTAAACTATAAAATCATAGTCAAAATTTTCCCCACTCTTTGAATTTTATTTAAAAAAAAAATCGGATCCGCGCATACGTTACCTTCTTTCTGCACGCCTCGTGAACAACTGTTACTCTGTCGATCTCCATAAGCACGCGGTGGACTGCGGGCAGACACTCGGTGCCGCGCCGTAGCGCGTCCATCCCCCGCACCACCTCCCATGTCTTCCCTTCCTCTAAACTTCGGCCGCAAAGTATACAAGACATTGCTAAAATGCACAAACTAAAGCAGCGACCATAGCGTCCTCCTGGCCGCCCTAGCTGCGCAGCGAGGCACAACAAATGAAACGCCAATAATCGAACCTCAAGTCATGCTTTCCTCCCCAGAGCGCTATTATGAGAAATCCAGAGATACTTTTTGACATACAAGCGTGTGTCACTGCGTGCTGAAAAATTTGAGCTGTCGCTCGTTCATCTAACTCAAATAGAACGGAAGATATGGAATAAAAACGCGAACACGCCCGGTGCGCCTGCTGCCGGCGGCGGGCGGGGCGGGGCGGCGCGCGCCGCCGCACGGCGCTGCACGTCGCGCGTTCGCGCCCCGCCGGCGGCCCCGGTGTAAGGGAACTTTACAACCCGTAGGTGTTTTGGAATCGTCAGGAAACGCTCTACAGCTTTTAGAAAAGGACATTTTTTGATTAGGACACTCATTTTCCCGCAAATCGGTCGAAAAGAAAAAGTGGTTTTTTTTAAAAATATTTTTTTTGCCTTTTTAATTATTTTTTTCAGTGTAGGACATTACTTTTGCAATATGTGTAAACAAGGTTTTGTAGAGCGCAGTTTGGCGAACATTTTGAGCTCTCGAACAGCCCGATAGCACACATGGTTCGGAAGATACGACGGAAAAACAATTACGCCCCAGAAATCCAAAATGGCGGACTTTGAACGGCCCTCACGGGTGAACGGGTGGACCGATTTTAGGGGAACTCGGTGGGAGTACTCCCAGGACCACCTACTACAAGCCCTGAAAGTTCCCCACTGTTGCGAATTTTGTCCGGGTCAAATCCTAATGTTCCTGGGCTACAGGCCGAGTCGAGCCGCCGGGGCGGTAACAATCACCACCTTATATTTCTGTACTCCAAGCCCATGTTTTCACTGAATGCTTTTATGTATTTTTAGGTCCCCGTTAGGGGAGCCTATTGCTCACGCCCGTGAGTTTCTTTTTTTAGTCTTGACGATGGCCCCTTATGGACGCAGCCGATCGTGCCGAGCCGATTCCTACAAAATTACAATGAAAAATTCTACGAAATATTAGCAAATTTTGGAGGCAGGTCTGATGGCAAACTGTCTGTCCAGTTTTGCATAAAAGTAGTTTGCATCGTCAGTTTCTATGGTAATTGCGAGCCGAGCACCCTGTGCCGAGCCAAAATTGACACCCTCCAAAATGCTCTGGCCAATAGAGATGTTTCGCGCGAAAATCCAACCAATAGAAACGGTCGCCTGTTGCTTTGTACCTCGATATCCAAAAGTGTCAACGCAAGGAGTGGTCACGTTAGAATCGTTGCAGATTCACGCCATGTAAAAGGGTTCACCACCAGGTAGACTGGTCCAGCAAAACACCTTTTTCAGATATCAAACGCGTTCGTGGTCTCAAATCGATGGTTTTAGTTAGTTACCCACAGATCCGAAGTCGTTTTACTCTGCGATAAACCATGGCCGTGCCCCATGGGGCCTAAGTGGGGCCTAAATGAGTCGAAATCCAAAGTATGAAAAATTTGTATTGAAGTTGGCTTTCTGGGTAAACACGTCATTTTGCGGCCCTCTGGGCGAAAATTTCGTCCGTTTTGCCGTATCTGTCGTAGTTTTTGAGATATAGACAATTTTTTGTCAATTTTGGAGCTTTTTTGAAAACCTTTCGAAAAACTCCTCCTGAAGTCCTAGTTTTGGGTCAAAAGTGTCGAATCAGGGCTTGTTTTCATCAGAAAGACGATCTCTATCAGATAAAATTTTGCGCGGGGCTGTGGGACGTCCCTGTGGAATTTTTATTTTTCAAATTTTAGCCATTTTTAAGCAATTTCGAGCAACTTTGCAAGGCGCTACTCAAGTGCTCCTGCCCCGCGCAAATTTTTTTCTGACAGAGTTCGTCTTTCTGATATAAACAAGCCCTAATTTGATACTTTTGAGCCAAAACTAGGACTTCAAGAGGAGTTTTTCGGAATGTTTTCAAAAAAGCTCCAAAATTGACAAAAAATTGTCTATATCTCAAAAACTACGACAGATACGGCAAAACGGACGAAATTTTCGCCCAGGGGCCCGCAAAATGACGTGTTTACCCATAAGGCCAACTCCAATACAAATTTTTCATACTTTGAATTTCGACTCATTTAGGCCCCACTTAGGCCCCTTGGGGCACGGCCATGGTTTATCGCAGAGTAAAACGACTTCGGATCTGTGGGTTACTAACTAAAACCATCGATTTGAGACCACGAACGCGTTTGATATCTGAAAAAGGTGTTTTGCTGGACCAGTCTAACCACCAGGAGACTTTCAAACGTGACCACTAGCTAGCCACCGCGCCTCCTGATTGTTGGCTGGGACTGTAATTTCGCCGTGGGCGGGGCTTGTGACAATACCGCCAACCTCAGAGTGAATCCTCAGTTCATGTTTTCACTGAGAGATACAAATAGGTCAGCGTTTGTGTTCCGTGTTAATGCGTGGAGGCTTGCACTGTTGTTTACTAAAGGCCTGCAACATCACTTTACGTCGTTACTAAATCTGAAACTAGCAAAATATATTTTGTGTTGGTTTGAGTGGACACCAAGCCGGCGTTGTTTATAGCTAGCCCGCTCGGCGCCATGTTTGTGTTGGAAATGTGAAGCGGATAAAATTCACGATTTGGGCTCTCACTGAGAGATTTGACCTAATAGTTTCAATTTCTATTTCATTTTATGGTAAGTGTGTGGCAAATGTGAAACTAGAACCCTTTAATGAGGTATTTCAGCGGTTAGAAGAAAAAGAAGAAGTTCCAAGATGGCCGCCGCGGACCACAACAAACCTTCAACTGTTCTCCGGGAAGCGGCTGCTAGCAGCCGCCCGCGCTCGGGAACTCGCACACAACTTATCTGACGTTACACCATGTATATCTTATTCAACTTAGGTATCATTTTAATCGGGAGAGCGAAGGGAACTTTTCTAGAGTAATATCGGAACTGATAATTGTGTATTGTAGCTTTTAAATTCGTAAAACGGTAGTTTGGACGGGTAAAGGCGTCCTGTTGGCAGGTTAAAGGCACGAAAACAACCTGGTTACATTTCTTGCAAGGTTTTCAGGTACGTGAAAAAAAATACTGTTATTTTCAAGAAGATTGGCCTACATAAAATCGAATTTACCAAAGAGTTCTTTCTTTTTTTAGCTTTTCAAAAGCTAAAATATACAATTATCAGGTCCGATATTACGCTAGACGTGTTCCTTTCGCTCTCCCGATTAAAATGATACCAAAGTTGACAAAGATATACATGGTGTAACGTCAGATAAGTTGTGTGCGAGTTCCCGAGCGCGGGCGGCTGCTAGCAGCCGCTTCCCGGAGAACAGTTGAAGGTTTGTTGTGGTCCGCGGCGGCCATCTTGGGACTTCTTCTTTTTCTTCTAACCGCTGAAATACCTCATTCTTGCACTCTCATTTCCTTACGGATGTGCTATCTCCATAATACGGAGAATTTTGTGCAAGCGTAATATGGATCACAAATCATCTGTAATACGGATAAAATCATTCGTAATATGGATAATTTAATCCATATTACAAACATGACTTCATCCATAAAGTATGGACCAAATTCACCGTAACTTACGGATCAAGCAAGGTTTGTAATATGGATTAATTAATCCATATTACGGATGATTTTATCCGTATTACAGATGATTTGTGATCCATATTACGCTTGCACAAAATTCTCCGTATTATGGAGATAGCACATCCGTAAGGAAATGAGTGTGGCTGGTGGTTCGATTTAGTGGTTGCCAAGCGCGTTGTTGACAGCTGGCCCGCTTGGCGCCATTGTTTGTGTTGGAAATGTGAGACGGATAAAACCCGTACAAAAAATAGTAGATCTAGAGTGTCTCAACCCGAGATATTGTAGAGACTGTGTGCTGCCATCTTCGAGACTGCGCTGAGACAGTCCCGAGACTAAACGGGAAGCACAAAGGAGTCTCGAGTAAGACATTGTCGAGACACTGGCGATGTCTTGAGGTTGCCTCGATACTGTCTCGAATAAGAGACACACCGGAGACAGTGGCGAGACATTATTGTTGAGACGCGGTCGAGGTGTTCTGGAGACATTCTCTCGGATCGGCTACGTCACCAATGGGAGGCACCGTGGAGACATCCTGGAGACAGCGCGCAGCAGAAAGCAGTCAAAACAGGAGAGGCGAGCGAGCTGCCGCTGGCCTGGCTTGAACACAGAATCTTTCGCTTCCGAGTCGGGCGCCGGGAGAGGCGAGCGAGCTGCCTCTGGCCTGGCTTGAACACAGAACCTTTCGCTTCCGAGTCGGGCGCAGTATCCACTTGGCCAGAGTGAACACTAAGGAGCACGAGGCGCTGGACAGAGCACTGGCCGCAGTCGCTCTGTTCTCGCCCCGGAGGAAGCGGATATGTTCGATCACATTATGTTCAAAGACCTGTCATAATTAATTTGTAATATGTATATGTCTCTTTGCATTCAGAAAATGACGACATTGGTTGGTGCAGAAACCCAAAGCTGTCATGATATCTACTTCTGTTGCCTGTTACTGTACAATCTTTCAAACAGAACACAAAATGTTTCGTCAGAGGAAACGAGCAGTCGACCGTACTGCTCCGTCCAGCCCCTCGCTCTCCTCAGTGTTCACTCTGGCCCAGTGGATACGGCGCCCGACTCGGAAGCGAAAGGTTCTGTGTTCAAGCCAGGCCAGAGGCAGCTCGCTCGCCTCTCCCGGCGCCCGACTCGGAAGCGAAAGATTCTGTGTTCAAGCCAGGCCAGCGGCAGCTCGCTCGCCTCTCCTGTTTTGACTGCTTTCTGCTGCGCGCTGTCTCCAGGATGTCTCCACGGTGCCTCCCATTGGTGACGTAGCCTATCCGAGAGAATGTCTCCAGAACACCTCGACCGCGTCTCAACAATAATGTCTCGCCACTGTCTCCGGTGTGTCTCTTATTCGAGACAGTATCGAGGCAACCTCCAGACATCGCCAGTGTCTCGACAATGTCTTACTCGAGACTCCTTCGTGTCTCCCGTTTAGTCTCGGGACTGTCTCAACGCAGTCTCGAAGATGGCAGCACACAGTCTCTACAATATCTCGGGTTGAGACACTCTAGATCTACTATTTTTTTGTACGGGAATTCACGATTTGCCTTTGTGTCTGCCTCTGTGTTCCTTGTGAATGTGTAGTGGCTTCCATAACTGTGTGTGCTAAAGGTCTGCAACATAACTTAGCGTCGTCATCAAATTAAAAGCTTGCCAAATAAATTCTAGGTGGGTTTGAGGGGGGCGGCCGTGAAGCGCCGTGTCGCCAGCCCCGCGCCGGCCCTCTCAAACCATGTCATTGTATAAATCATTGTATAAAGTTTTCAAAACGTTGACAAGTCGAACTGAATGCGTTAATATTGTTTCTGCGCCAGCAGGAAACGTTTTGGTAAGTTTGAATTCAATCTGGTGAACATAACTCTTGAAATGGTGTGTATTTACGTCATTAATTTGACGAATCCAATTTTTTACCTGCTGATTAAAACTCCTTTAAACTTTGGGAAACGGTTTCCGCATGTCTGAAACTGCCTCTTTCACATTTATTTCGGCTGTCTAACATATTGTTCAGCTAAAATAAATAGTCGCCGGTGCGTTCCCGAACGTTTTTCCCAAACTTTTTTTTCCCAAAAAATAATTTCCAATTAGTAAAAGCTCGAAAGTATAAAATTCCCAAAGCAATTATTCCAAATATAAAATTCCCAAAGCAATTATTCCAAAGTAAAAATGTCAAAAAAAAACGTTAACTCTAACGCTAACGTGAGAGCTGATGACTTGTACTTATTGCTTTGAAATGAACTCTGTTTTCAACTTTAACTTTTCAACGATCAAACACTGGACAACTTTTACTTTGACAACTTTAACTGACGGCGTGTCAAGGTTTACTTTTAACTTTACGACAGTTAAGCGCTGCTGTTTCTGATTCATCATATGCTAAATAAACTTTTACTGTTAAAGCTTTCACAAAGACTAATGAGCGCGATAGAGACAGACGATATCAGAGGCACGCCAGGCTGGCGCTCACAACTTTGGCACAACCTTTCTCGCCTCAAATTTTTGAACTATTGAGCTAGCACAGGCTTGAATTAAAGCTCGAATTAACAAAAGAACTTTTGACGCTTTTGACCGCGAACAGTTAAAATTGTCCTGCGAATTTCATCATTTTTAAAAGGGCACCGCGAGAGTGCGATAGACCCTGTATACCTTTAAGGAAACAACTTTAACTTTTCAACGCTTATCACTTGACAACTTTAACGTTTTACTTTTGACGCTGATCACGTCAATCGTCAGCAAGTATGCTGACTACAAGGAGCAAGATCGATTACTCGACTATCTGCGGACCCTTGGCCATCTCTTTATTCTCTGCCTTTTTTTTCTTTCCTTTTTTTTTCTGAAACTTTGGGAAAAATATTTCAGTGAAAACTGGTTTGGTAAAATGTGTTTGGAAATTAAATTTTGGGACCAGAAAATATTAGGACAAAATAGCCTTGGAAAAAAAGTTTTGGGAAAAACGTACGGTAACCTCGCCGGTGCGTTAGTGGAGGTCCCAGTCTAGAACCATGAAAGCGACAGGACTGGGCACTCACACCTCAAACGCACCTCGTTCTGTCGAAGGCGGCGGCGCCTCCCCCAGCCGGGCCACCGGCCTTCTTTTATTGAGTAGAGGTCCCAGCCTAGAACCTAGAAACGACAGGACTGGGCACTCACACCTCAAACGCGCTCCGTCCTGTCGAAGGCGGCGGCGCCTCCTCCAGCTGGCTGCGGATTGTGTAGCCCACGTTTGCCCTGCGGCCAGGAGTGCCAGCGCGCCAGCGCGCAAAGCCGAATCGGCATTGTCGCAGCTCGGGTGCTCGGGCGCTCGGCCCCTCTGCGTGGCGCGCAGGGGAGGAATGAGGACCGTGGCACATTCAGTTACTTAATCAAAAAAGAAGAAAAAATAAAATAATAGCTCAATTTTTGAGACTTCTGTTTAGCGGATAAAATCATTAAATTCGTGATGTGATTCTCGCAATTAGTTCTGACTGAAGTTTTCCTCATTCTGTGGCTAGTTTTGAAACCTAGGGGGCCGTTTAACGCGTTAGCGTTAGAATTTTTTTCATCTATACAAGGAAAATATGAATTCCTTTCTAAAAAGTTTGTACGAAAACGTAAAAATGTTCATTATTCAATTGTAAAACTAGGCGTTGTTGATAGCTAGCCCGCTGGGCGCTATTTTGTGTGGCCAAATGCACATTTTAAGGTAAGTGAATGGAAAAAGTAAGATTTGCACACACTTTTGTATGATTATGTGGCTGCATTTAGTGCTCGTCCAGGCTGTGTTGTTGACAGCTGGTCAACATTTTTTGGGACTTCTGTTTAGCGGATAAAATTCGTGATGTGATTCTCACAAATAGTTCTGACTTAAGTTCTTTCTCATTCTGAGGCTAGTTTTAAAACCTAGGGGGCCGTTTAACGCGTTGGTGTTAAAATTTTTTAATCTGCTTGACGATGGCCCCTTATGGCCGCAGCCGATCCTGTCGTGCCGATTTACAACAAATTTTATTCAAAAATAGTACAAAAAATTAGAAATTTTTTGAGATACGCCTCATGTTAACCTGTCTTTACGTTTTGGCGTAAAATTAGTTTGCATCGTCAGTTTCTATGGTAATTGCGAGCCGAGCACCCTGTGCCGAGCCAAAATTGACACCCTCCAAAATGCTCTGGCCAATAGAACACTGTGAAAAATATCCTCGTAAATTTACGACATTTTTTGTAAATTTGATTTGCAAAATATGTCGTAAATTTACGACTGCCCATTCTTGCTCGTCGGTCAATTCCAAGTCGATAGGGAGTGCTTGTAAATTTACAATTTCAGATTGTAATTTTACGACTTTTATCATGGAAAATTTTCCCGTAACCCTTACGAGTATTTTTCACAGTGAATGTTTCGCGCGAGAATACAAACAAAAAAAAGGTCCGCCTGTTGCTTTATACCTCGATATCCAAAAGTTTCAGCGCAAGGAGTGGTCACGTCAGAATCGTTGCAGATTCACGCCATGTAAAAGGGTTCACCACCAGGGGGCTTTCAAACGTGACCACTAGCTAGCCGCCGCGGCTCCTGATTGTTGGCTGGTACTGTAATTTCGCCTTGGGCGGGGCTTGTGACAATACCGCCAACCTCAGAGTGAGTCCTCAGCTCATGTTTTCGGTAAAAGATACAAATAAGTCTACCCTTGTGTTCCGTGTTAATGCGAGGACGCTTCGACAGTTGCTTGCTAAAGGCCTACAACATCATTTTACGTCGTTACAAAAACTAAAACTAGCAAAGTATATTTTGAGTTGGTTTGAGTGGACACCAAGCCGGCGTTGTTTATAGCTGGCCCGCTCGGCGCCATATTTGTGTTGGAAATGTGAGGCGGATAAAATTGGGCTCTCGCAGAGAGTTTTGACCTAATATTTTAGATTTCTATTTCATTTTATGGTAAGTGTGTGGCAAATGTGAAACTAGGACCCTTTAATTATTGCCTGGTGGTTCGATTTAGTGGTTGTCAAGGCGCGTTGTTGACAGCTGGCCCGCTCGGCACCATGTTTGTGTTGGAAATGTGAGGCGGATAAAATTAACGATTTGCCTCTGTGTCAGCCTCTGTGTTTCTTGTGAATGTGTAGTGGCCTCCATAACTGTTCTAAAGGCCTGCAACATAACTTAGCGTGGTCACTAAATTAAAACATGCCAAATATATTCTAGGTTGGTTTGAGGTTGACGCGTGAGGCGCCGAGTCGCCGGCCACGCACCGGCCTTCCCCAACCATGGCTGCCAAAAAGTTAATGAACTTCGTGCCTACCAGATTTTTGTAAAATCGATTTTTTAAAAATAATTGTCAATTCAGCTCGCATCTTTGGGTTTATAGTGATTGCTTGCGGCAGCGTTGTTGATTGCTGGCCCAGCGGGTGATGACATTTTATGTGGAAAATGTGAGGTAGATGAAATTCACGGTTTGGTTTGATAACGTTTTGACTGAAAATTATTGAAGTCTTTCTCATTCTCGAGTTAGTGTTAAAACCTAGGGGGCCGTTTAACGCGTTAGCGTTAGAATTTTTTTTTTTTTGAATTAGCACGGCCCCTTACCTAAATCCTGATTTTTCTATACGATTTTCACAAGACTTGGCAGAGAGGTAGAACTCGATCTCCTTAGTTCACTGCCGATGTGCAAGCCCAAAGTCATTGACCAAGTTTGAGAAATTTCAATCTAAAATCTCCGTTTCTTTGGAAGTACTCGACTTGTCTCGGGAAACAAGCAGGCCCGCCCTTCCGCCAAACGTCGTTGCCAGCTCCGCTTTGCTACGCTGGCAACTCCGTTCGGCAGGGGGCGTGCCTGCTTGGCCTGCCGGCGGCGTTCGGTCGGGCCTTCGGCCCGACCCCTAAGTCACACAGAACGTCCTCTTAGCTTGTAAATGATCGGGCCTGCGGCCCGTAAAGGCATTCTCTTCGGAAAGAGGCAGTTTGTAACGGTGAACCACCGGAACTACAGCCCTCCCTTCTGCTTTGAAAACGTGCTAAAAGTGACTAAACGGTCAGTTATTCGGCAAAAAAGGGGAGTCGGAAATCTCGAAAAACGTCGAATTACGTGAGTTCGGCCTCACAAGGGAACGTTTTCCGGTGATACACTTAGAATTGCACGGCACAGTGATATTTTGTAGGTGGGACCTATAGACAAGGATTGGCACTAGTTTTAGCTGCCCGTTTGAGGTTTGACAGTCCCTACAGCGAATTGAAACTCCAAAAAAATGCTTAAAACTATTTTTTTTTTCCAAGAAAAAACCAAAAACGACTTTAAGGTCATGATTCGTCCAGAAATGATGTCCTTTTGGTGATTTGGACACTTTGTACTTTTTCCCAACTGATTCCATACAAAATTAGGTCAAAAAGATGTGTTTTATTTATTTATTTATTGAATATGTCCCAGGAGCCAGGGCTCCGTTTTTCAGGAAAAAAAAAACACAAAAATGATCTTTAGGTCACAATTCGTCCAGAAATGATGTCCTTTGGTCGATTTGGGCACTTTTCCTACATTCTCCCTTCTAATTTCACACAAAAAAAAAGTCAAAAAATATTTTTTTTTAATGAAAAAAATAAAAATGATCTTTAAGTCGAAATTCGCCTGGAAAGGATATCCTTCTGGCAATTTGGATACTTTCTACTTTTACCCTTCTGATTTCTCACTTAAAAAAAGAACGTACGAAACGTTTATTCCATGAAAAAAAAAAATTATCTTTCCGTCAGGATTTGTCTAGAAATGACGTCCTTTTGGCGATTTTGGACATTTCCTACTTTTTCCCCTTCTGATTTCATACAAAAACAAGAGAAACTATAAACACGAAATGAATTCCGTGTGAAGTGGGAAACTCGTTCTTTACTTGCAAACCACTGTCCGCACTTTCATCTCAGAGTTACGATTTGTACTACGCGCGGCCCGTGAAGTAGTTACCGTCGCGAGTCACAGATGGCAGCACAGCTGCGCCCTAACCTCACGTACCATTCCACCGACACGGGACTTAGAATATTTCTGGTAGACCTGTTAAGTGATCTTTTTAAAATGCTATGGAAGTGACATAAATCATCGTGATAAACCATATTCATTTTAGGCTGCCGATTTCAAATATGTTAAAATGATGCATTCCCGTGGCTTCGAAATACATTTCCCAGAATGGGCAGAGAAGCTGAGGACGCGGACTTAGAATGAAAACACGCAAAATTTGTTAAGAGTTCTCAAAAAAGTAGTGTCAAACTTGAAAAAAGGTCCATTATTGGTCACGCCTACAGCATTCCCAGTTTCAAATGGTATAAATTTCATGAGTGTACGTATTCTGTATTGCGAGAACGACTACCGTCACGCGTGACATCGCACTGAGATCAATACTCGTTCTTCTACCACCAAGTAGGAGGTGGTGGTGGTAAAGAACGAGTAAAAAAGTTTATTTTTTTCCCATGGAAAACCATTAATGACCTTCAGGTCTTGATTCGTCTCATAATTACGTCCATTACGCGATTTCGGCACTTTCTACTTTCTCCCCCTCTGATTTCATAGGAAAATTTCAAAAAATGTGGTTGTTTGAAACAACCAAAAATTACCTTTCGGTCATGTCCAGAAAACAACGGGAACTTTTGAAATTTTGAAAACTTAGCGCCTTTTCTCCCATATTTTTACAAGGGAGAACTTCTTTCACCCAGAAAAATGGAAACCTGTGGCAACCATGGTATGGTAGGCCAGGGACAACCATACAAAATATGGTTGAGCCAACACTCAAATGGTTGTACCAACAAGGGCAATGGTTGCGGTAGCTGTTTTCATAGTTGAAGCAACCATAAGACTGTTGCAGTAACCATATTTTGTATGGTTGTCCCTGGCCAAGTTTTAAAATTTCAAAAGTTCCCGCTGTTTTCTGGACATGACCTAAAGGTAATTTTTGGTTGTTTCAAACAACCATATTTTTTGAAATTTTCCTATTAAAACAGAGGGGGAGAAAGTAGCGAGTGCCGAAATCGCGTAATGGACATAATTATGAGACGAATCAAGTCCTGAAGGTCATTAATGGCTTTCCATGGGAAAAAAATAAACTTTTTTTTGAATGAAATCAGAAGGGAAAAAGTAGGAAATGTCCAAAATCGCCAAAAGGACGTCATTTCTAGACAAATCCTGACGGAAAGATAATTTTTTTTTTCATTGAATAAAAGTTTCGTACGTTCTTTTTTTTAAGTGAGAAATGAGAAGGGTAAAAGTAGAAAGTATCCAAATTGCCAGAAGGATATCCTTTCAAGGCGAATTCCGACTGAAAGATATAAATTTTTTTTTCATAAATTTTTTTTTTTGACTTTTTTGTGTGAAATTAGAGGGGGGAAAGTAGGAAAAGTGCCCAAATCAGCCAAAGGACATCATTTCTGGACGAATTGTGACCCGAAGATCATTTTTGTTTTTTTCATGAAAAACACATTTTTTGACCTAATTTTGTATGGAATCAGTAGGGTAAAAGTACAAAGTGTCCAAATCATCAAAAGGACGTCATTTCTGGACGAATCATGACCTTAAAGTCATTTTTGGTCTTTTCTTGAAAAAAAAAAAATTAAGCATTTTTTTTGGATTTTCAATTCGCTGTAGGGACTGTCAAACCTCAAACGGGCAGCTAAAACTAGTGCCAATCCTTGTCTATAGGTCCCACCTACAAAATATCACTGTGCCGTGCAATCCTAAGTGTATCACCGGAAAACGTTCCCTTGTCAGATGGAACGGTCAAACTCGGACTTTATTTGGCAAAAGTTGACAACACTGAATTAAGTTAGTCGAGGGGTGTCGAAAATTTCATAAATTGTCGAAATATGTCGAAAATTGTCGAAATATGTAGAAATACGTCAAAAATGTCGAAAAATCTCGAGATATCTTTAAAATGTTGAGATATATCGAAAAATATGGAAAATGTCGAAAAAACGTCGAAAAACATCGAAAAATGAGGGATAATGTCGAAAAATGTCGAAGAATATCAAAAATTGTCAAAAATGTTTAGAAATATCGAAATATGTCGGAATATGTCAACAATGTCAAAAAATATCGAAAAACATCGAAATTTATCAAAAATGTCAAAAAATTTCGACAATTATCGAAAATTATCGAAAATTATCGAAAATTATCGAAAAATATCGAAAATTATCGAAAATATCGAAAATTATCGAAAATGTCGAAAAATATCGAAAAATATCGCAAATGTCGAACAATATCAAAAGATATCGAAAAACAACGAAAAATGTCGAAAATATCGAAAAATATCGGAAAATATCGAGAAATGTCGAAAATGTCGGAAATAATCGAA
Source organism: Frankliniella fusca (assembly GCA_029379305.1). Classification (NCBI taxonomy): domain Eukaryota; kingdom Metazoa; phylum Arthropoda; class Insecta; order Thysanoptera; family Thripidae; genus Frankliniella; species Frankliniella fusca. Next base: position 80,173 of record JAHWGI010001423.1, read on the forward strand.
ATGTTTGAGTTTTGACGATTGGCAACACTGGAAATTGAAAAACGGTTGGCTCCAATGAATTGCGCTCGAAAAGACGGTTCTAGAGAGGTGCGGGTCGATGGGGTTCGTAAAAGTTGAAAAGTGGGTCAATTTTGGGTGCTTTTTACAGTGTAGTCGCGAGTTGGGTCCTTTTTATCGAAAAACGGTGGGCGCCATTGAACTGGACGCGAAAAGACGCTTCCGGGGAGGTGCAGCTCGATGGGGTTGAGAAAAGTTGAAAACTGGACCAATTTCGGGTGCTTTTTACAGTGTAGTCGCGAGTTGGGTCCATTTTTTCGTAAAACGGTGTGCACCATTGAACTAGACGCGAAAAGACGCTTCCGGAGAGGTACGGGTCGACGGGGTTGGAAAAAAGTTGAAAATTAATTCCTGAAAACTTTAATAATTTTTTTCAGTGCCTTAATGAGGGTTGGCAGGATTTGCACCAGGCGTTTCGGTGTCCAGGAGTGACCCTTAAGATACCCTAAAAATTTCAACTCTCTAGCTCAACTCCTTCGAGTGGAACAGACAGACAGACAGACAGACAGACAAACAGACAGACACCAGATCGATTGCATAAGCCCGCTCTGAAGCTTTTTCAAAGCAGAAGGGCGGGCTAAAAAGCGTGGAAAGAGGGGCCGAGCCAAGTAGCCATTGTTGCGGCTGCTCGACCCCTCGGCGCGGCGCGCAGGGGAGGAGGACCGGGGCCGGGGCCTTGTTTTTAGCCCGCCCTTCTGCTTTGAAAAAGCTTTAGAGCGGGCTTATGCAATCGATGCGGTGTCTGTCTGTTTGTTTGTTTGTCTGTCTGTCTGTTCCACTCGAAGGAGTTGAGCTAGAGAGTTGAAATTTTTAGGGTATCTTAAGGGTCACTCCTGGACACCGAAACGCCTGGTGCAAATCCTGCTAACCCTCATTAAGGCACTGAAAAAAATTACTAAAGTTTTCACGGAATAAGACAAGCAGGCCCGCCCTTCCGCCAAACGTCGTTGCCAGCTCCGCTTTGCTACGCTGGCAACTCCGTTCGGCAGGGGGCGTGCCTGCTTGGCCTGCCGGCGGCGTTCGGTCGGGCCTTCGGCCCGACCTCTAAGTCACACAGAACGTCCTCTTAGCTTGTAAATGATCGGGCCTGCGGCCCGTAAAGCCATTCTCTTCGGAAAGAGGCAGTTTGTAACGGTGAACCACCGAAACTACAGCCCTCCCTTCTGCTTTGAAAACGTGCCGATAGTGACTAAACGGTCAGTTATTCGGCAAAAAAGGGGAGTCGGAAATCTCGAAAAATGTCGAAATACGTGAGTTCGGCCTCAGATGGAACGGTCGCGGTCGAACTCGGACTTTATTTGGCAGCAGCTGGAAACACTGAATTACGCTCGTCGAATCAATGTTAATGGTAAAGGCGTCGAGGGGCGTCGAAAATTTCAAAAATTGTCGAGACATGTCGAAAATTGTCGAAATATGTAGAAATTCGTTAAAAAATGTCGAAAAATCTCGAAATATCTCAGAAATGTTGAGATATATCGAAAAAGGGATGTTTTCTTCAGACATAACATTAAACCCACATAACTGTATATCCACATAATTGTTGACAGACATAACCGGCTACAGACATAACTGGTGTCAGACATAAAATAGGATTAATTATGGTTGAAAAACTGTAAACACACATAACTTTAAATACACATAACTTTATTCAGAAATAATATTTGAATTTTTAAATAAATAAAATAAATAAATAAATAAAATAGAGGACAGTTAGAGTTGGATCATCATATGAGCAATATTAAAAATAGTGGTTTTACTCAAAAATTTCTATCATCATCAAAATTTCCTTCCTGCACAGCGGGCAAGTGGCGCTTTCAGAAACCCTTCCCGCGCAGGTCTTACAGCAAATGCGGTGCCCGCACGGCACCGCCGGAGGTGGCGTAGTGTAGTGTGCTGTCTGTGGCGTGCCGCGCGGCTGGGCGAGATGGTTTGAACGGCGCGGAACAACAGCAGTGCAGACGACAGTATACGCAGTGCTGCCAGAAAAGTAGGCAAAACCCGCCCAACACACAGCTGTGTGGAGCGGGCGGTATTCGCGCCTGCCTACTAGGCAACATCTACACACGCCTGCAGAGGAATGGCCTAGTAGGCAGGCGCGAATACCGCCCGCTCCACACAACTGTGTGTTTGGCGGGTTTTGCCTACTTTTCTGGCAGCACTATCAACGGTTATGCCTGGCAAAGATTATGCCTGTTGAATATTATGTCTGACGACAGTTATGGGAATAAACGGCTTGAATAAACGGTTGGGCGGGTTTGGCCTACTTTTCTGGCAGCACTAGTATACAGTTATGTCTGTCAACGGTTATGTCTGTCAACGGTTATGCCTGGCAAAGATTATGCCTGTCGAATGTTATGTCTGACGAAAGTTATGTGAATAAACGGTTTGGTTATTTCTGAAAAAGTTTATGCCTGTAGCAATTATTATTTTAATTTAAATAAAAATATATTTTTTATTTAAAAATAATTGTGTTATTTCTGTCACCAGTTATGTCGATTTACAGTTATGTGGGTTTAAAGTTATGTCTGTCAACATCACCTCTCGAAAAATATGGATAATGTCGAAAAACATCGAAAAATGAGGGATAATGTCGAAGAATATCAAAAATTGTCAAAAATGTTTACAAGTATCGAAATATGTCGGAATATGTCAAAAATGTCGAAAAATATCAAAAAACATCGAAAATTATCAAAAATGTCAAAAATATCAAAAATTATCGAAAATTATCGAAAAATATCGAAAAATATCGAAAATTATCGAAAATGTCGAAAAATATCGAAAAATATCGCAAATGTCGAATAATATCAAAAAATATCGAAAAAGAACGAAAAATGTCGAAAATATCGGAAAATATCGAGAAATGTCGAAAATAATCGAAATGTTTGAGTTTTGACGATTGGCAACACTGGAAATTGAAAAACGGTTGGCACCACTGAATTGCGCTCGAAAAGACGGTTCTAGAGAGGTGCGGGTCGATGGGGTTCGTAAAAGTTGAAAAGTGGGTCAATTTTGGGTGCTTTTTACAGTGTAGTCGCCAGTTGGGTCCTTTTTATCAAAAAACGGTGGGTGCCATCGAACTGGACGCGAAAAGACGCTTCCGGGGAGGTGCAGCTCGATGGGGTTGAGAAAAGTTGAAAACTGGACCAATTACGGGTGCTTTTTACAGTGTAGTCGCGAGCTGGGTCCATTTTTTCGTAAAACGGTGTGCACCATTGAACAATTGACAATGTTTTTCGACATTTTCGATTTATCTCAACATTTTTAAGATATTTCGAGAGTTTTCGACATTTTTGACGTATTTCTACATATTTCGACAATTTTCTACATATTTCGACAGTTTTTGAAATTTTTGACACCCCTCGACACCTATACCGTTAAAATCGTTTCGACGAGCGTAATTCAGTGTTCCCAACTGCTGCCAATTAAAGTCCGAGTTCGACCGTTCCATCTGAGGCCGAACTCACGTATTTCGACATTTTTCGAGATTTCCGACTCCCCCTTTTTGCCAAATAACTGACCGTTTAGTCACTATCGGCACGTTTTCAAAGCAGAAGGGAGGGCTGTAGTTTCGGTGGTTCACCGTTACAAACTGCCGCTCTCCGAAGAGAATGCCTTTACGGGCCGCAGGCCCGATCATTTACAAGCTAAGAGGACGTTCTGTGTGACTAAGGGGTCGGGCCGAAGGCCCGACCGAACGCCGCCGGCAGGCCAAGCAGGCACGCCCCCTGCCGAACAGAGTTGCCAGCGTAGCGAAGCGGAGCTGGCAACGACGTTTGGCGGAAGGGCGGGCCTGCTTGTTAACTCATGCACAGTAGGTCAATAAATAAAATTTGGAACGACACGTGAGAATAAAAATGTAAAAGCTGTGTTCGAATGCCAACTTAGGGTTTTAAAATTACCGGTCAGATTCAATCTTACGGTAAGTTACGGCAAGTTACGGTATGTTACGGTAATATAAGGAAAGATTCGGAGAGATTCGCATAGTCGCGTAAATTTTTGTTTTTAATTTATTCTATGAAATTTACAGGTAGCAAAATAATTTCCGAAGTAAATAACGTGCACGATAAGGTTATTTCTACTATAGGTACTGCGATTTGGGAGTCAAAATAATGTGATTATAACAAGAAAAGTTGTCAAAGCTCCAAACATCTTTTATTTTTATTTCTTACAAAAATCACAAGTTTTTGTCAGTCAGTCTACCTCCCCTCCACTCCTATTTACGCGACCGAGAGCACGGTATAAATAATGTCTTCTAATTCAAGGATATTGCTTCAAATCCGCGGCATTTTCCCTTGAATTCCAAGCAATCGTCTTGAATTAGAAGATATCATTTTTACCGTGAGCTGCTGCGGGTTGATGTTGCCGCTGCCGTCACGCGAGTCCTTCGAGGGGCACTGTTAAAAATACCTTGAGTTACGGTATGCCTACGGTCCGTACCGTAATTTTCATGTACGTTCAGACCGTAACGTACACTTACGGTGGTACGGACCGTACTTTATGATGGATGGTGCTGCACTGAACTTCCCCGACATATTTGCAGGCTACAGTGTGTAGCGTAAGATTCAGACCATAGTCACTGACAAAAATTGTCGTAGGTTTACGGGAAAATTTTCCACGAAGTGGAGTTGTAAAATTACGATCACTTATCGTAAAATTACAAGCGGTACCAATCGACTTTAAATTCAATTCACAAGCAAAAATGGGCTGTCGTAAATTTACAGCACTTTTCGTAAGTCGTAATTTACAAAATAAATCGTAAATCTACGAACATATTTTTGACAGTGGTCAACTATTACGGTTCGGGACCAAGCAACAAATTTACAGAGCATACCGTAGGCATTTACCGTGGTATTTTCCAACAGAGCACGAGTAGTGACTAATTTAGTAATCATTGAGTAGTCTTTTCAGGAAAATTGATTTCTGAAAGCGGACTAGTGAATCCATGATACTGCTATAATTGTAATTTTACATATCTTTGTCATTTTTTACTTCTTATTTAAAGATCGAATCCATTCAGATAATAAAACTTTTCTTAAATAACTCACGGGGTATCCCACTGGTCTGCCTGTCACTGCCTGCTAGTGCCGGGCCCTCTACAACAGGGGCCTTCCAGGAAGGCACAGACCGAGGGGAGGAGGTTGGAGGGGGCCAGCGAGTGCGCAAATATAAATTACAGTGGCGCAACATCAGCACAGCGCATGGCTATTCCAGTTCTGCCATCTTCGCAACTCTAAAATACCTATTTGTGAATCTTTCCAAATATTTCCAAATTTACCGGCACAGGGTAATATTACCGTAAGTTACGGTAACTTACCGAATCTTACCGGTAATATTACCGAGCTTTAAAACCCTATGCCAACTGCACAACGAGCGTACACCTCAAAAATCAAGATGATCGGACAATTTTCACTGAGAGACTAACTTCTAAATCGATTGAGCTAGAAAGCCAAAATTTGGCATGTGACCCGCTGAACTAGTGACCCTGAAATAAAACAAATTCAACAACATGACCCATAAGGCAAGAATTTTTTTAAGTAAATTTCTACTTAAACCATCATCTACCGAAGTATTTAGTGAAACAAAAACATGAACGAACTTCGTGCCCACCAGGCTTTCATGAAATCGTATTTTTTTTTTAATCAGAAAGGCTCCGGTCTGCAATTCCTCATACTTTTTAAGGGAGGGAGCTAGATAATAAAGTCAGAACACGATAGCTCACTTTAAGTTGAAGAAAACATATTAATGACATTACATCCTTTACTTAATAAAACTAAAATCTTTTTTATTTTTATTTTTTATTTTACTGAAATTTCATTAATGGCCTATAAACTTTTCATGACATCCATTGTCAAATTTCAAAACAACGTGTTTTGAAATTTCATAATGTTTTTGTGTACTGAAATTTCTAAAATTATGGAAATGGCAGTGCGAGAGAGGCTCCTAATATATTGGGAACAGTCTCAACTGATAATACCACAGCAATACGGATTTAGAGCCAACACAAATACTGAAACAGCTGCTGCGGGTATGATAATAAAAATACAGGACATCGAAGATCAAAATGTGACCTCAACTGGAGTCTTCATTGGCCTGATCAAGCCCTTCGATACTGTTTTTAGCCCACCCTTCTGCTTTGAAAAAGCTTTAGAGCGGGCTTATGCAATCGGTGCGGTGTCTGTCTGTCTGTCTGTGCCACTAGATGGAGATGAGCTAGAGACTTGAAATTTTTAGGGTATCTTGGGGGACCCTCCTGGACTCCGAAACGGAGAGTGAAAATCCTGCCAAACCTCATTAAGGCACTGAAAACAGTGATTAAAGTTTTCACGGAATAAAAAATAATAATTTGTTACATAAAATTTTATGGTTTTCTTAGGGGTATCTCGACGAATTAGCGACCTTTGAGCCAAAATTTCGTCCGTTTCGCTCTATCTCTAACCGTTTCGGCGCTACAGCCACAGCAATCACCTAAATATCTCAAAATATCATGACGGGTGTCGTGGCATGGGTGTTGCGTAGCTTTGCGGTCCTGTGGACCAAAATTTCGTCCGTTTTGCTCTATCTCTTACCGTTTTGGCGCTACAGCCACACTAAAGGCCCAAATATCAAAATACATCATAATGGGTCATGGGTTTTGAGTTATTTTGCGGCCCTTTGAGCCAAAAATCTCGTCCGTTTTGCTGTGAGTAAATTTATTTAAGAAAAGCAGGGTAGGCAGTGTCACCTCTCCGATTTCAGCGCAAATTGGTGGAGAGGTTCCTCACATGAGCCTGAAAAAAGGCCACAGAGGGTTTGGGTGAAAAAAATTTCTTGTGGGATTTCTGGCCAATTTAGTGTTTTTAGTGCATTTTTTGGGTTATTTGCCCTGGAGCCAGAGTTTTTGTCCGATTTGGGCGCCCTACATGTTTCCGGACGCAGTTTTTGACAAGGAACACGATGGTGCCCTCGGAATTGCTTTACGACCAATAGTTTTGACGATATTGTCAAAAAAGTGCTAAAAATACACTAAAACAGAAATTTCTTGGGGAAACGGTGAAAAAAACCTATAGTGCACCATATTATTAATGATTCCTGTAGAAAATGACGCGCTGAATTTTTTGAGCACACGCCCAGATTTTTAGCTCAAACCGTTTAGAAGTTATGGGGCAAAGAAAATGAGAAATTTCGTAAAAGTTTCTTAAAAACGCGATTTTCGGCAATATTTGCTACCTTGTGACTACACAATGGGTTTGGATGGTTACCCTCGTCAAGAAATCCATTGTCGGGGTCATCGCGGGCATCCAGGATAATCCTGGGGGGGTGTCACCAGCCACCTCAGGAGGTCCCCGACGACGCCCCGCCCCGGCAGTCGCGTTTGGGGGGGAGGGGGGGGGGAGGGGAGCAGCTGATCAGCATCTACGGAGACCGTTGCATCGTTTCAGGAGTTCACAGGGTGTCGAGACGTCCCCGGTGTCGGGTGGGGTGTCCTGCCTACCCTCAGAGCCGAGCAATAGGGCGGAGGGCGCAGCCGAAGCGCAGCCTGCATAGCTGCAAGGAAACTGAGGGAGTCGAAGCCACCTCTCACACACACGCTTTGCGTGGGCTGCCTACCCTCAACGGCGAGTAGACCGAGGGGGGGATCACTTCGAAAAATCATTGTACAGACCCAAAAAATCATTTAAAGATTTAAAAAAATCAAGTAGAAAGTTACAAAAAAAATCCGAAAAATCGGGGACAAATGACCCAGAAACTGTGAAAAACGGAAACAAAAGAGATAAAAAAACAAACTTGCGTGAAATAAAATCATGTGGAATCAGTTCACACATTTGCTTTGCCGCTAATTCAACAACTTGAATTAGCGGCAAAGCAAATGTGTGAACTGATTCCACATGATTTTATTTCACGCAAGTTTGTTTTTTTATCTCTTTTGTTTCCGTTTTTCACAGTTTCTGGGTCATTTGTCCCCGATTTTTCGGATTTTTTTTGTAACTTTCTACTTGATTTTTTTAAATCTTTAAATGATTTTTTGGGTCTGTACAATGATTTTTCGAAGTGATCCCCCCCTCGGTCTACTCGCCGTTGAGGGTAGGCAGCCCACGCAAAGCGTGTGTGTGAGAGGTGGCTTCGACTCCCTCAGTTTCCTTGCAGCTATGCAGGCTGCGCTTCGGCTGCGCCCTCCGCCCTATTGCTCGGCTCTGAGGGTAGGCAGGACACCCCACCCGACACCGGGGACGTCTCGACACCCTGTGAACTCCTGAAACGATGCAACGGTCTCCGTAGATGCTGATCAGCTGCTCCCCTCCCCCCCCCCTCCCCCCCAAACGCGACTGCCGGGGCGGGGCGTCGTCGGGGACCTCCTGAGGTGGCTGGTGACACCCCCCCAGGATTATCCTGGATGCCCGCGATGACCCCGACAATGGATTTCTTGACGAGGGTAACCATCCAAACCCATTGTGTAGTCACAAGGTAGCAAATATTGCCGAAAATCGCGTTTTTAAGAAACTTTTACGAAATTTCTCATTTTCTTTGCCCCATAACTTCTAAACGGTTTGAGCTAAAAATCTGGGCGTGTGCTCAAAAAATTCAGCGCGTCATTTTCTACAGGAATCATTAATAATATGGTGCACTATAGGTTTTTTTCACCGTTTCCCCAAGAAATTTCTGTTTTAGTGTATTTTTAGCACTTTTTTGACAATATCGTCAAAACTATTGGTCGTAAAGCAATTCCGAGGGCACCATCGTGTTCCTTGTCAAAAACTGCGTCCGGAAACATGTAGGGCGCCCAAATCGGACAAAAACTCTGGCTCCAGGGCAAATAACCCAAAAAATGCACTAAAAACACTAAATTGGCCAGAAATCCCACAAGAAATTTTTTTCACCCAAACCCTCTGTGGCCTTTTTTCAGGCTCATGTGAGGAACCTCTCCACCAATTTGCGCTGAAATCGGAGAGGTGACACTGCCTACCCTGCTTTTCTTAAATAAATTTACTCTGTATCTCTTACCGTTTTGGCGCTACAGCCACGTCGACGACCCAAATATCATAAAACATCATGTTGGGTGTCCTGTCGGACAGGACACTTTCAGTCTCCAAACGGTAACGAGACTGGTATGCTTAGACGACCAAATCGTACCAAAAAACGCCACTTTCACGTACTAGTCCCCATCCAGTCCAGTACGCTTTCAGTGCGCGCTCATTTGCGAAATCCGACAGGGAATTTACCGATCAGACGCTACCGTGCAAAAATTGGTTGGTGAAAAACGTGCAAAGTTCTAAGTTTATTCTCTACAAATAAAGTAAAACCTTTTGTAACAAAACAACCGAATCGTGGTTAAGGGGTGTCGATAACGAGGCGAAGCCAAATCCGCTGTCCGTTTTGACCTAGCTAAAGCCGTTTACAGGTTGCCAGAAAAAATTTCTTCGATTTCAATGAAACTTTAATGGCCCTACTAAAATAGCATGTAGATGCCCCAAGTAAAATTTGAGGTCAAAATTCCAATAACTTTCGCAGTTACAGCATGCTAAATTTGATTCGGGATTCGCTCCGATCAGCTCTTTATTTTTTAACAGTGCTTGGCGCAGCGCCCAGGCGTACTGTTTGAGTGAAAGTCCTGGACCAGCAGTTTTCTCGATACCTTTTCGCACACTAGTTCGTTATCAAGGGACCAGAGACGTCCCAGTCTCATGTGAAGGGTACTGAGGGCGTACTGGTACGCGTCACGGATGCCGCCGCCGCTGCAAGTCGCAGCAATCTCCAAGCTTCCTAGTCCCTAGTCCCCATGCCATCGGTAACTAAAAGCGTTCAAAGTCCTGTGCACGCGCACCAATAGTGTCCTAGTCGACAGTCAAGCGTACTAAAAACGTACCGAAAGCGTACTAAAAGCTTCCTCCTTTTTTGTACGAGAAATTGGCCAAAAATTCGTCCGTTTCACTCTATCTCCTACCGTTTCGGCGCTACAGCCACATCGGAGATCCAATCATCATAAAACATCATGTTGGGTATCGTTTCATGGGTTTTGCGTAATTTCCCAGCCGAAAATTCCGGTTACGGTTACGGCTAGAATTTCCGATTACGGCCGGAAATTTCGCCGGTTGCGGCTAAAAACTACGAGTATGGCCGTAACCGTTGTTCGGTTACGGTTAACTCTTACGGTTACGAGTAGCGTTCACAGTTACGACCGTTACCGTAGTCCGGTTACGGTTAACTGTTACGGTTACGAGGAACGTTTACGGTCACGACCGTAACCGGGCTAGGGTAGGAAAAAAACGTTTTTTTTTTTTAATTCGGAGGAAAGAAACGTTTTTTACTAGGAAAAAAAACGGATAAAAACCCAAAATTTGGGGAAAAAACGATTTTTTTCGTTATTTTACTCTAAAAACCATTTCAACTGTTAAAAGTTTAGTTTTCATTCAAATAGTAGGCACTTTACTGGCATTTCGTCCTTTCGCGCCGGCTCGATATGCTCGATATTTTCATTCGATCGCATGAAATGAGCTGTGTTGCCTTTAATTTAATCCTTGAATTAGAAAAGACTGAACTCCTTTAAAAATCATTATTGTTCTTTTGTTGTTTACTATGTCTTGTTTCTTTGCAAATATATGCATTTTTAAAATGATAATGTACATGTGGGTGTGTTTTTCCCCCTCAGTTTCTGTTGTTTGTGAAACTAATAATATAAAAATTAAGAACATATCATTGCTTTACCCATTTTCTAAGGAAAGGGTTTGGATAACATTAGAAAGACACAACACACTTTATAGCTGCAAATATCTTTGATTTAACAACAGTCTAGCTTGGCGATCCATGTTTGGGTACCCCCACCCAAACATGGATCAAAAGTGGAGGTCATGGAAATTCCGAAAGTATTGGAGCTAGGAACTTTATTCCCTCAGGATATCTTCCCTGGGGGTTCAAACTACCCACCGATGAAAAAAAATTACGCTCATCACACTTTTATCGATCCCAAAACTGTGGTTTTCCGAAAAATGATCCATGTTTGGTACTTTTACCCTAAAACAATTTTTTTATTATTAAGTCTAAAACATATAACCTGCTACTAGTGGAATTTATTAATCAAAGTAAAGCATTTTCCTTTCCCTTATTTGCCCTGAGGGCAGAGCGGACTAGCACTTCCGCTTTAGATACTGGTCATCTACGCAATTTTCCAGTGATACCCCACGCGTTCGAGGCACCGCAAGTGCTCGTAGTAGATGAAGGGCTAGGATATATTGGTAGGCAGGTACGTCACGTCGAGACTCACCAAAAAATATCATTTTTTGTGAAATTTTGCTATTTATGCTCATTGCAGCTTCAAAAATCGTTTTTTTTTCCCGTTTTTTTTTTTCGTTTTTTCCAGAGGGCTTCGGAAAAAAAAACGAAAAAAGACGGTTTCTTTCCTGTTTTTTTTTCCGAGGTTTTTTTCCATCCCTTACAGAAAGCAAAACTACTCTTTTGGTCCCCGAGAAGTCTCTTTCAGTCCTCTAAGAGGGCGCGTGGAGTGCGTTCCCTCTGAGACTACACTGTAAAAAATAATGTTGTTGGTTAACAACATATTGTTGTTAATTTTTTAACTGACTGTTATTGTTAATTAACAACATTGGTTGTTGGGTAACTGCAATGTTTGTTTGAGAAAAAATGAAAACAACTATTTTAAATAGTTCTGCGACTCTAAACATGTAATGTATACCTTGAGAAAAATATTTACCCTTCAACGATACTTGTTGTTACATAATTAACATTGTTGTTTTTCAACAATAAACGTCACTTAAAAAATTAACAACAAATTCACTGTTTTCCAACAACTTTTTTTTACAGTGTAGTGCGCTTTTTAGCCGCATGCGGCGAGGGACATGTCCTCCTCGCGGTCCCCTCGCTGAGACCAGTGCGCCAAGAAGACTCGTGATGGGCGGACTAGGGTCCGTTTGAGGACCGAGCCGAGAGGACTAGTGCTCCCTAGGTACTTGTTAAGCACGGACTAGGGTTCACGAGAGAACCTCACCGGACGGACTAGTCTCCTCTGAGGGCTCTTCGGATGGGTACTAGGGCCCGCATACATTTTTCCCCGAGGCCAAGGGTTCGAGAAGTGTCCGTTTGCGGTACTTGGCCGCGAAGAGTACGCGTCCAGTACGTTGACCAATCAGAGCAGAGCAGCCCACAGCACAGGGACTAGCTCACACACAGGCCGCTGCTTGGCATTGCGATCGCGACTCTCACGCGTTCATGTGATTCGGTGGTCTCATGGTCAGCGAGTCCGCATCAGCATCCGAAGGTCCGAGGTTCGATCCCCGCTAAAGTAAGTACATATATCCAATTAAAATGGCGTGAATAACTGTAGTGTTCGTTCTCCAGCACAAAGAACTGCGTAACAAGCGCAAATGAAAATAGTAGGTTCCTTTTTTGACGAATTTAACGAAACAACGCCATCAACACACGCCACGCCAAAGTTTTTTTTATCCCATTGAAACTTTAATCAAACCCAAACTGTTAAAAAATATCCACGTCGCACTATTGCGTGGTTACGAGACAATTCGACATTTAAGTTCATTTACAGCAGCGGCAAAGCATCGCAGTGGGCAAGCTTCTACTGCAGTAGCAGCTCCCGGCGCGCCACACGAAGCTGTAGGCACCATAAGGCACGAGGACTAGTCCACAAGAAGTACACTCTAAAATACTAGGGACAATTTCTGTTCCTAATTGAGCACGAATCCGTGCATACGCAACATGTGTACGATTTCGTTCCTAATAATGGAGTAAAACTGCACAATAGTGCACTTTTACTTCTTTATTTAGGAAAGAAATCGTACACATGTTGCGTATGCACGGATTCGTGCCCAATTAGGAACAAAGTTGTCCCTAGTATTTTAGTGTGTACGGCTGCACGGGCTAAATGGTACTTCTGCGCGCCCTAGTCCCCTCGCCGCGAATGAGGACAGACCTCTCCGTAGTGCGTTTTTTGGTCACTTTTAGCCCTGTTAGCGGCCAGTCCTCCCAGTCGAAGCGCACTATTAGTGCATTAGTCCAAGAGGACTGTGAGCATACTTCTCGCGCCCTAAACGAGACTTTTCGGGGACCAAAAGCGTACACGCTAAATGCCTATGGACTTTTCTATGGACAATTTTGAGCATGACCAGAGCTGGTAACAAATTTGCGTACATATATGGACAATTTGTCCACAGTTATGGACAAGTTTTGTGTACAATTGGACACAATTTTAATTTGTCCATAGTTGGTAACGTTTAAAAACGTCTGTAGACTGTCTGCAAAATTGCTGCCAAACAGTCCACTATTATGCCCATAAAGAAATTTTGTGAACAACGACGAACAAATTTGTTCTTAGTTGTCAACAAAATTGTAGACAACACTCTTCACACTAAAATACCAGGGACAATTTTGTTCCTAATTGAGCACGAATCCGTGCATACGCAACATGTGTACGATTTCTTTCCTAAATAAAGGAGTAAAAGTGCACTATTGTGCAGTTTTACTCCATTATTAGGAACGAAATCGTACACATCTTGCGTATGCACGGATTCGTGCTCAGTTAGGAACAAAAATTGTCCCTAGTATTTTAGAGTGTTAGTAACAATTAAATTGTCACTGAATCTGAGAACAAAAAAGTCTATAGGAAATGTCCATAGACTTTTAGAGTGTACTTCTCGTTTCTGTAAGGGATGGGCCATCCCTAAACCGGGCTAGCCCAAACTTTCAGGCGGCTTACGCCTGAACTAAGTGTCGCACGGCAAAACGGCCGGGTGATGTGCTCGTGTATCACATACTGTACCGATTTGTAAATTAAACCAAAAAACACCTTTTTCACCATAGGATTATCACGAAAACGGTTAAAAATTGAGCAATAAAAACAGCACTATCATGCTCAGCGAGTGAAGTTTACGCGGGGGACCTTACAACGGCTCTTGGTGGCCGCCCTTTCACGGACTTACGACGTCGTAACCGTAACGTAGTAACATTAACCGTAATCGACCCGTAATTTTAACCGGAACTGTAACCGTAATCGTAACCGGAAATTGTCCCAATTTACGAACGTAATCGTAACCGAAACCGTAATCGTGACCGAAACCGTAATCGTAATCGTAACCGGAATTTTCGGCTGGGTTGCGTAATTTTGCGATCCTACAGACCAAATTTTCGTCCGTTTCGCTACACCTCTTACCGTTTCGGGGCTACAGCCACATCGAAGACCCAAATATCCGAAATCGTCATTTTGGGTATCGTGTCATTTCTTTCATTACAGAAATTATGATATAAGCGCAACGAATAGACACATAACCACTGCGTTTTAAAGCAGAAGGGTGGGCTGCAGTCACGGTGATACACCGCTACCTCAAATATTTTCACGCCTAAAATACTGTGCGTTTCAAACTAATTTATAGTACTTTTTCTCCGCTTACCAAAGCTTTGCAAGTCGTTCAAATGGTGCACACTTACTAGAAATGTACTCCTGTGTTCATGTATATACTCATGACAAACGAACATATTAAACATCGTTTGTAATACTAAATAACACTGTGTTTTGTCAAGTCAAATACACACCACTGTTGCGGGTGTGCCTACCCGATCTGCACGTAAGGCGCCGTAACTCCAAGGATAGGCAAACCCACATCACTGGTATATATTAAATAATCAGGCATAATCTGTCCAAATAAATAAATCGATGATTAGGCCGAAGGCCAAAATGTACCATATGACCGCGAGAGTCGAAAATAGCTCAGCGGGCAGAAGGCCCGTTATTCAAGGCAGTAATTTACATTAAAAAAATAAAAATTAAAAATAGTATGATGGCCGAAGGCTCGAATTGTTTGGTACGACCGTGACAATAAGTAAGCGGGCCGAATGCCCGGTTTTTAAATTAATATTTTTGTAACCTGTGACTCCGAGGACGGGTCGAAGGCTCGTACATAACGCCGCCAGTAGGCCAAGCTAGGCCGCCCCCGGCCGAACGGAGTTGCTAGAGCAGCGACGCGGAGCTGGCAACGACGTTTGGCGGAAGGGCGGGCCTAGCTTGTTCATCCACTTCTCGTCTCAAAACTAGAAAGGTCAGGCCTATTTAAAAACATAGTTGAATGGCTCTCTAGTAATTTTGAAGACAGGCACCAATATAAGCAAGCCAATGGAGTAGACAGTGGCCTTGTTAAGATCAAATACGGAGTACCTCAGGGCTCCATATTGGGTCCCCTGCTCCTTATTATCTCTTTCAATGATATTCATCTGCTGCAACTCCATGGAACTACGTATCACACTTTTCGCCGATGACACAAGCCTATTCTACTTTGGTACGGATATCAATGTGCTGAGACAATAAATGGAAGAGGACCTACACAAACTATCAGCTTGGCTAAGAGATAATCAAATCTTTATGAATTACAAGAAAGACGTCTATAAGATCTTCAATAAGCCGAGCAAAAACAATAATAATGAGATTTAATTGAAAATCGAAAATGAGGTGAGAGCACGTGTGAACCACACAAAATTCCTTGGATAAATTATTGATGAAACTCTCAGCTGGGAACAACACATAAACAGTATCATTAAGAAGATTGGCTCGCTCAGTGGAGTCCTGTACAGGCTCAGACATGTTCAGGATAGAGAAGCTATCAAATCAGTCTACTATGGCTTAGTCCAAGGTAACTTATGTTATGTGAGTCGTATCTGAAGGACTGCCACCAACACAAGATTGAACCCCCTTCTAAGACTTCAAAACCGGGTAATTAAACAGATCTTTGGCTTTCACTATAGACACTCCTCCATTGATCTATATTCTAGTCTTGACATCATCCCAATAAGAAACATTATAAATCAATTGTCTGCTACTTTTGCATATCTAGTCACAAATAAGAAGAGAAACACTCAAACCACATTTAACTACAACTATGAAGTACACAATTATAACACCCGAAACAATGATAAATTGCGCCCCACTACCTCCAACTCAACTCGCTATGCACTGTTAAAAGAAGTTGTTGAAAAACAAACATTCCCTCGATGACAGAGTTGTCGAATAACGACACAAGTGGTTTTGGCCAGAAACAATCAATTTGTTTTCATACAACAATTTTATCGTACACTGTAAAAAATAGTTGTCAGGAGACGAGAGGTAGCGCGACGTGCAACTTGTTCTTGAACAAAGGAGTTGTTTTTAGGGATGTATTTCTACCGTAAAATTAAAAGCTAGCGGTAAAATACGGTAATTTTGGGTAAAATTGGTAAAATTCAACTTTGGCCGTTTTTCATAAAATTTAGAGTTCTTTAAGAAAATATGGTGTTTTAAGTTGATTTTAACGCAACATAAAACACTTATAAATTGAAAATAATAACTAATCGTTATTTGAATAGGCAAATTAAATGCTTTAGGACAAAACATGGTACAAGGTCACTTATTCACACAGAGATAGGAGGACAATAAGGGTGAAAGAGCATTTAAAAATTCAATTTATTTCCAAAGACGCTTTGGTCGTCCACCAGTTTGAGTTGCTTCGGCAGATGCAGGACGCACGAAATTCAAAGAAACGCAACCGCTGACAGCCCAAATGATGAAATGAGTAGTGAAAAGTCAATAAATCGAATTTTACCAAAATTACCAATTTTACCGGGGCCGGGTAAATTATCGTATTTTACCGGTATAATACCGTTACTTACCGGTAACGTTACTGGCGAGTACATCCCTAGTTGTTTTTAGTATAACACTTAAAAATATCCGTATGTTCTTACCACATGGCCCCATACAAGAAACTGGTGTGCATGGATCGGTATGGATATGTTGTTACGTGACAACAAAACTGTTGTTTACTTTTTAACTAGCACATGTTGTCGGAGAACAGTGAAGTTTGTAATTAATAACTTTTCTGCGCAGTTACAAGACAGAAACTCTTATTTTGAATAAAAGAAATTTTTTGAGCTCTTGACCTCTGACAAAAAGTTTGTTTGTAAACAACATATGTTGTTTAAAAAGTTAACAACACTTTTGCCGTTAATCAGCAACAAAAATTTTTACAGTGTAATGTTATAATTCATTTTTTTTTAACAACAAATGTTGTTCAATAAAAACGCTAGAATCATATATCTGAACAGTATTCGTTGTTACAAAACAATCGTTTTGTTATAAAACAACATGTGCTGCTATCAAACTTTAAACATTTTTGAAAGTGTGGGATCCTTGTGTAAAAAGCTATTGCATCCGAATATACAACACCTTGCCGGAAAGTTTACGAAAGGAAGGAAAGATTGGAAGGTTTAAGACTGAGCTAAATCAGTTAATGTTGCAAAACCTACTATTGTAGAAATAACTTATCCCTATAATTATAGGGAAACGTCCGGAAGTCCCCCCCTCCGGGAGGTCCCCGGATTATTTTATTATTTTTTTCGAATGAATCTATTGAGGAATTAAAATATAACAAAATATTCTAAAATATTCCAATATACTAAAAATATTATGTAAGCGAGCTGAGCGATTTCCCATACCGTGTCCGACACGGCATTCGTGAATCCCGCCGTCCCAGCGCGATATTTGAAAATCGAGATGGGCAACCAAGCATTCGAAGCATGTGTGGTAGGCTACTTTTAAAAAATGAATTAAATTATTGTTGCCATCCTAACCGTCTGAACAGTGATCTGTCGTTCTATTGCTTCATTCCGTCCGGGTAAGAGCACTTCCTATAGAAACAAAAAATGTGTGTTGGTACACTTGATATATAGAAAGCTACAATGAGCTAGCTGGTCAATTTTTTTCTCTCATTTAATACCAAGGCTACATTTTTTGTATTCTTTTAGGACTTGGGGATTGCACCCTTTATCGTAGAGCTCTTCATCAGAGTAACGAAGTACGTCTTTCGTGCTTAGCACGACTTTTCTTTCTCAGTTTATCAAATCAATAATCAATTGCACTAAATCTCGTCTCTCTTTACGACCTGCATTCCCACATAAATGAAATGTACTGATGTCGTGTTCACTGGGTGATATGGACAACTGAATAACTGAACTGTCCTCGTTCGCCACGATTCTGTGCTGTGATTTTAATCAATGTTATGAACGAGTCATAAGTATTCTGTTCTTTGAAGGAACCGACACCTTATAGCTCAAATTTTTAGTTGGCCTTCCTTCCTCCCTCGTCCCACTGTAAATTGGTTGGCGTCTCTAGACGCCAAAATTTTGGCGTCCTCTGAGAACGCCAAATTTTGGCGTTGAAAGACGCCAATATTTGGCGTTCTTCTTCTCAGAACGCCAAATATTGGCGTCTTTGAACGCCAAGATTTGGCGTTCTCAGAGGACGCCAATATTTTGGCGTCTAAAGACGCCAACCAGTTTACAGTGCCTTTTGTACTTTTGATGTCTCTTCTCATCTAGACTGATCAGTTGTCCATATATCGGTCTATCTTTGTGAGAGTGCAGGTCATAAAGGGAGACAGTGGCGGTCTTAGGTTGGACTGAAAAGGGGGAAGGGGGTGGCGGCCGCCGGAGAAGCACTTCAGGTTGCCTACATACAGGGATGTTGTCGGGCAATTTGCCTACTTTTCAGGCGGCTATCTCGAGACCGATGGAGGGGGAAGGGGGCATACCCCCGGAGCCCCCATTCCCCCCAGAACCGCCCCTGAAGGGAGATGAGTTTTAGTGGAATTGTTTATTGATTTGATAAACTGAGAGAGCTAAGTCGTGTTAAGCAGGAGAAATGTACTTTGTTACTCTGATACAGAGCTCCACGATGAGGGGTTCGATCAGCGGGTCCTAAAAGAATGAAAAAGAAAAATATATAAATAAAGAATCTGTCTCCTTGGTACGAAATGAGAAAAAAATCAACCAGCCAGCTCATTGTATTGTAGCTTTCTGTCAAGTCAACCACTGACGATTGAGGAGTCGCCTTATTTGTCGTTCTTAGGAGAGCGACTTTTCTGTACCAAATTTTTATGCTCCTGGGAGAGCGAGATGGATTAACATCGCTCTATTAGAGTCACTTAGATGACTCTTTTTGAGTCAAATCACCACACGTCACTCTTCTAGAGCGATTTCAAAATACCTACAAAGACTCGATTTGAGTCGTTTTAGCGAACGTCACTTTAACTGAGCGATGAAAAAACGCTCCGCTCATTACGGGCGATAAATGTGACTATTACATTTCCAGTGAACCAACGAGCATTTTTTGTTTTTATAAGGAGTGCTCTTACCTGGATGGAGGGACGCAATAGAACGGCAAAGAGATCACTGCTGAGACGGTTAGGATAGTAACAATAATTATATTAAATTTTTGAAAAGTATACTTCACTTCCACACATGATTGGTTGCCCATCAGGGTTTTCAAATATCGCGCTGGGACGGCGGGAGACACGAACCAACGAAAGCCGTGTCGGAAATGGTATGAGAAGTCGCTCGGCACGCTGAGATAATATTTTTTATTATATTTTAATGCCTCAATAGATTTATTCGAAAAAAATAATAAAATATTCAGGGGGGGACCTCCCGGGTTCCCGCATCGACCCTAATTATATAATTATATAATTATATAATTATATAATTATATAATTATATAATTATATAATTATATAATTATATAATTATATAATTATATAATTATATAATTATATAATTATATAATTATATAATTATATAATTATATAATTACATAATTACATAATTATATAATTATAATTAGTGTATAAATTATTATTCCTATATTGCCTTGTTGACCTTCTTATATAGTATGCATTGTGATGGGTCGATGCGGGAAGTCCCCCCTCCGGGAGGTTCCCCCCTGAATATTTTATTATTTCTTTTGAATAAATCTATTGGGGTAATAAAATATAGTAAAATATTCCAACATATTAAAAATATTATCTTAGCGCGCCGAGCGATTTCTCATACCGTTTCCGACGCGGCGTTCGTGAATCCCGCCGTCCCAGCGCGATATTTGAAAACCAAGATGGGCAACCAATCATGTGTGGCGGTTTACTTTAAAAATAAAAAAATTTTGCAAAAAAAAAAAATGTTGTTACCATCCCAACCGTCGTTCTATTGCTTCCCTCCGACAAAAAAAAAAAATCTCATTTTATAACAAGGAGGGTGGGGGTGGCCTGGGTGGGACTAGCCACTAGCCTGCCTGGGTCGTGGCGAGGCTCCTAGTGCCCCCGCCCGGGAGGCGTGGGGTCGTGGGTTGCAGTCCCTGGTCAGAGAGGCAGAAGGCTGATTTCAGAATCACATTAATGATGTCGGTAGTTTCAGTGATAACAGTATTGTGACTTTGATATCAGTAACTGATATCGTTAAGGAGCTTTGATATCAGAAAGCTGACATATATTACTGACCTTTGTCAGTCTCCTCATTTTAAGATAAATTACTGACATCGTTTAGGAGCACTGATATCTTAAAGCTAACATAGGATACTGACATTTGTCAGTCTTCTGATCAACAAAATGATACTGCTCATGTCATGATGAGAAGACCATCACTGTAAATCGAGGAGTGAGAAATCTCGCTCTCAGGAGAGCGAAATTGGTGACCCAAATTTTGTCGCTCCTGGGGAGTGGTATTATTAAATATTGCTATATTCAATTAAGAGAAGAGTTCGTTTCCACGCCTACGCTGGTGTGGATTCTACGCCTGTCGAGGCGTGGAGGCAAGCGTCCACGCCCTCGGAGGTGTTGAGCCACGCCTCGGCAGGCGTAGAATCCATACCAGCACAGGCGTGGAAACAGACACTTCTCTTAGTTGAATATAGCATATCACTCCTTTTGAGTCGCTTCGATGACTCAAAACGAGCGATATCAAGTGATCTCGCTCGATTTGAGTGAGGCTTATCACTCCAAATGAGCGATATAGAATTTCGTCACTTCTTTAAGGCGACGTTATATGCTTCGCTCAATTTCAGTCAGAAACATGACTCTCAGATTTACAGTGATCACACAAAGTCATATATCTGACAAATTAGTCTCCAGAACTGATGTAACCAGATGTGATATGAGTCTACGTACCAATCGAATTCAGCATGCTGAAAAATCTTAAGTTATTGGAATATTGAGCTGAAATTTGTTTGTAGCACCTTTACTCAATTTTAGTAAGGCCACGAGGAGCCTCGCCACTCGCCACGACCCAGGTCGGCTAGTCCCACCCAGGCCACCCCCACCATCCTCGTTATGAAATGAGATTTTTTTGTCGGAGGGAAGCAATAGAACGACGGTTGGGATGGTAACAACATTTTTTTTTTTGCAAAATATTTTTTAAGTAAACCGCCACACATGATTGGTTGCCCATCTCGGTTTTCAAATATCGCGCTGGGACGGCGGGATTCACGAACGCCGCGTCGGAAACGGTATGAGAAATCACTCGGCACGCTAAGATAATATTTTTAATATATTGGAATATTTTATTATATTTTATTACCCCAATATATTTATTCAAAAGAAATAATAAAATATTCAGGGGGGGACCTCCCGGAGGGGGGACTTCCGGACGTTTCCCATTGTGATTCTCATCAAAAAATGTCTAATCTTGCTCGCAATGCCTGCATTGTGCCGCCATGTGTGTAAATGTACTCTGCCCATTATAGAGCCTTGCTCTTAGGGCCTTGTTATTAATAAATAAGTAAAAAATCAAAACAAAGAAGTGATTCAAATTACACTAAAATTTATCGATATTTCAACATTAATTTTCCTCTTGTAATGGGTTATAAAAAACAACTGACATACGTTTTCCAGCGATTTTAGAAGGAAATTTCGTTGCCTGAAAAACACACGATTCGGAATTACGCCCGGACTCTATTTGCGACAATATTGCACTGATGACACCACAACTTTGACAAACGGCGGCGGTAGGGAGGGCGGGGCCTAGCTCGCCGTGGCCGTCTGACTGGCCAATGAAACCGATGGGGTCACATTCGATATTGATTCGGAAGGGGAAGGGAAGAGGGGGGAGGGGGGGGGCGTGGTCACCCTTACTCACTTCGCCTGACGTTGGAGTAGATGCCGACTTTGCCGGATACTCGTCCCCCGACCGGCATGGTGGGGCCGGCTGGTCCTGCCGATTATGGTAGTAGGTGGCACGGTGCTTCGGCGCAGAGTGGGGCCAGGTACCTTAAAAACGTCAGACAGGAAAAGGCAATGAATGCTGCAAAAACAAAGTAACAAGAAAGGGAAGGAGTCAAGCGTTCTTCGGTTGATCAAGCGTCTACTGGGGACCTGTATGGACCTTGACGTTCCGACATTTCTGTAATTGGTTTCTCTACACCCTTAATTTCGACGTGTTTCAGGAGGTAACGCATGAGGTGTTTGCTACAAAACAGTACGCCTACGCCTGAAGGCGTCTAAATACTGCCTTCGGCGTTCTCTCCCCAAAACACCTTCCCACACTTAATAGCCTATGCACGCACGGCCTCCCCTATGCATTCAGTCGGGCGTTATCAGGAGCGTCGATCTGGCAATTTTTCAGGGGGGGCGGGGGGAGGGGGGGGCAAAACGAGGGGTCTTATGAAAGTTGCCTATCTACAAAGGGGCCACTGTCGCTTCCGTATTTTTTTGTAATTTGTGCTTTCTAAGTTAAGCATAACATTGAGTAAATTCAGTTCTTTAATGGAATTTTTCGAAAAATTAGAAAGATAAAGAGCGTTTTCAACGAACTTCGCAAAGAACACAATCCCCAACCATGTCGGTAACGTTCCGTGCGTGTCGCGAGCGAAGCGAGCGAAAGAAAATGACTTTTTGTGTTAATTTAAATGCAGTTTTTCGAGAATACTTAAAGGAATTAGTCGGAATTTGCAGAGTCAAATTGACTTCAAATATTCCCAGAGTACATACCACTGTGAAAAAAAGTCGTAGCGGTGATTGAAAAAATTTCCATGACATTTGTTGTACTTTTACGAGTCACGTTTGTAATTGACAAAGACGTAAATGTTGTAATTGGCTATTATTAAAAAGTCGTAAGATTGTAATTTTCTTCGTTGACTTTACAGTTAGCACTCGTAGTTTCAGGAATGCATGTCATAAATTTACAACCCAAAAATCTCAAATTCATCCATCAAAGACTTACGAAACTTCTCGTACATTTACGAAATTTCTCTTAAATTTACGGCATTTCTCAAAACTTAACGATGTTTCCGGTAAGTTAACGACATTTCTCGTAAGTTTTTTCAAATTGTCGTATTCTTACGGAGGTAACTCTACACTCTAAAAGACTATGGACATTTCCTATAGACTTTTTTGTTCTCAGATTCAGTGACAATTTAATTGTTACTAAAAGTGTTGTCTACAATTTTGTTGGCAACTAAGAACAAATTTGTTCGTCGTTGTTCACAAAATTTCTTTATGGACATAATAGTGGACTGTATGGCAGCAATTTTGCAGACAGTCTACAGATGTTTTTAAACGTTACCAACTATGGACAAATTAAAATTGTGTCCAATTGTACACAAAACTTGTCCATAACTGTGGGAAAATTGTCCATACATGTACACAAATTTGTTACCAGCTCTAGTAATGCTCAAAATTGTCCAAAGAAAAGTCCATAAACATTTAGCGTGTACGATAAATTTCATACTTTTCTGCAAAATGTCATAACTTACGAACAAATCTCGTAAATGGTTTCTATATATTAGATTCGTAATTTTATTACTTCTGTTGTTGCGTTACGGAAAATGTTGTATTCTTACAACAAAAATCATAAACAGAATTTACAAAATCTGTTGTAAATTTACTTATCAGAATTCGTCACTTTACAAATCAATATCGTAATTATAAATTTCATAATTTGTCGTAAATTTAAGAGTATTTTTCCCATAGTGTACATCACCATGTTACTCGTCATATGCACTCTCAGACCGTAATAGACTTTTTTTCTATAACTATACTGAAATATCTGAATATCACATAGACTTATATACGCTAGTATAATATGGAGAATTTTGTCAATTGGTTACGCAGTAAAAGGGAGGAGTCACTGGATTTGCTTATAGATAAAGTAATCAGTATTATAGACAATAATTATTGCACAGTTAAAGAGAATTATTTTGTCCATAGAAAAATTGTCTATAGATGCCAGTATATTATGCCATACACATAGACTAAAATATTCATACTTGTAGACAATTTCCTCTTTATCAATGGATAGTTTCTCCATGGCAGCTAGAAAATTATTCCATAGAAGAATGAAATAATTCCATGCAAAAAATGTCTTTTGATAAAGACTATTTAGTCCAAAAGTTAAAGACTTGGTCACTTTAACGGTAGCCGTAGCAAATGGGATAGGGTTTTGAGGGAAGGGACGGGGGGAGGTTGACTAGGGGTTGGAATTAAATGGGATAACAATACATGCCTGATATGTTTTGACTTGAGGTAACCTTTCAAAACTGTTCAATCACTCCGCAGATTGAAGAAAAGACAATCGAAATTCTTCTTTGCAGTGTTATTTTACAGTTTCTCCTAAGCGAACATTCTGCACAGCTACTTGAAAACATATTTTTACCTCCAGCTGGTGGAGCATTCCTTATCATTATGTTTGTATTATATGCATTAAGGACTGATATAAAGAGCTCCCAGAACAAAAATTAGTTGTTTTACTGCTTGAGAATACAGTACTTTACTTATTTATGTTTAGATTTATTTTTGTTCTGATGGGACTCAACTATCAGAATGACAGCGTTTGATAAACATGGTGTGGTTAACTAATATGACTTCAATGTGGCAAAAAATATTGGTTAACCCAACTGTGAATTAGTGTACCTGCTATCTGATGATGGTGACATTTGATGTTGTCTGGAAGGCAGGCAGCTTGGTGGAAGCTCTAAGTAGATCCACCACTTTATCCTTGCTCTTGAGATCATCATAGCCCTGGAGAGGTTGTTGGATGCTTGGGCCGTTAGTTTTAGTCGAACGACGACACGTAAAAAAATCAATAAACACCTGTTGTCGTCGCGATATTTTCTCGTATTAGAATATCAGAAAATCGTTTCATGAAGTCCACTAACTTTTGCACTGATTTGGTTTTTGGTACTACAAAATCAAACAAATGAACGTCGGCTATTGCGGCGAGAACAGGAGCAGAGGGGAGGGGCAGGGCGGGCAGGGAAGAGGGCGGCCTGCCTATTGGCCCTATTGGCAGTCGAGTCGCGGCGTCTGCTCGAGTGTTCCATCCTTATAATGTAAACAGCGCGCTTTTAAAGTTTGCTGTAATTTCTGACCACCCTAAGAATGACGCTTAGCCTAATGAGTCTCCCGTAAGAGCCTTGCTTCGAGTACTCTGTGTTTTTGTCAGTTTTTGTTAAATACCGTGTGAACTAGCCTTCCGCTCGCAGTTGTTTACAAACTTAACCTCTGGGAGAAGGTGTTGCTGGGCTTTCTCGGCTTGACCCGCTTGGCTATGTTGCGTGAAAAATACTGATTCTGACTTTTAATTTGAATCTGTTGCCAGGTACTAATGAGCTTCTGTGTTCAACTGCATGCCATGTACCGTGTGCCTGCTTTCCTGTAAATGGCAACACCCCAGCTGCCTTCAGACACCTGTTGAAGTAATGCTTTCAAATCCCTGCACCCATGAAGTTGTTTTCTGCTTTTATTTACTAAATTTTGCTTAAAATAATAAGATGTGCTGCTTTCCAGTAAATAAAATTTACTTTCACTTTAATTCAATGTTGTCACTATTACCCGCTGGCTACTTCCAATGACAAGTTGCGAGGTCGATATTAAAAATGTTAATGGCGAGTAAGTGGGTTGTGCAAATATTCAACACCAGAAGCAAAGAAGGATACGTTGATGGTGCTGAGTCCAATAAATGAAAGGTTAGACCATATTAACAGAGAAAAGAGAGGAAAAGCTTTGCAGCCTGATTACCTCGATCAACATGAAACACTACAAGCGATGTTTCCCGAGTTTAACTTTCTTTGCGCTTATCTTCCACAGATCTATAGACTTGACACTGAAGTTGATTATTCCTGAGTAGAGAAGCGTCTTTCAAATTTTAGATGCAACTGATGTAGGTTACAAGTCGTTAATTATTTTTAAAATTTCAGTAGACTAATACTACAGTACTTCATGAAGTGGTCAAAGGAAATACTTCAGCTATCAATCAAAAATTAAGATTCAGTAGCTTAATTACCATAATTTGTGCACTTTCCCTGCCTTTGACTTAAGGTACTGTTTATGATAAAATATTCATTGAATGAAAAGCACTTCTTCAGATGAAAATGGAGAAAGTAAAGAGATAACAAAGAAAGGTGGAAGGGAGCAGCTCAGGGGCTTTCAGCTACAGTATGTTACAGCACAGCTCAGACCAGTGATTATCATTTTGGCACAACTTGCAATATGTCATAAGCATTTAAAATCATGATTAGAAGAGGTGTGTATTCCAAATTCTACTCTTTATTACAATAAACTTCAAGTAAAACATTATTTACTTCATCACAGAGTCTTAATCTTAAAATCTGGGGAAAAAAACAATACACACTCTTAAGTGTAAGCAATGAATAAAACAGTTGAAAAAATAAAAGACAATTCTCTCTTTGAGTGAACCTGCTCTTTGATGTAGCAAAAAAGAGATAACAAAGTTAAATTAATTAACAATCAAAAAAATTAACAATTAATACAGTTAAAATTTGTTCTATCACAAATTTAAAAATTAATTCATGAAGGGTAAGCACACAGGAGGGGCAAATTACTTTCCCTGATACAATTTTACTTTTTGTAAAATTTCTTTACCCTTGTTTGTCAGTTTCTGAGGGGTAATGCTGTAGATGCCAAATTCAATGAACTCCCAAAAAGTTTTCCAGCCCGCTGGGTAATGAGCGTTGAAAACATGGTAAACTTTGAAGAGCATATCAAAAGCTTTGATAAGCGTTACTTTACCCAACATTATGCATTTGTCATCTAAAACTATGCACAATGAGGTAAAATCTTGGCCAGGAGCTAGGCCCAAGAGATAGGGTTGCACTGGTTTCCCTTTGGCCGCAGTTCGTCTGGCCTTGATTTCATCTTTCACATTTGTATTTTCCTAGAAAGAATGTCTACAATGAAAAACTAAAGCAACTTAAAGTCAGATTCATTTGCACATTCTCACATGGTAAGTTATCTTAAGAAAAATATAATACAGCAGGTAAGCAAACTTACGGGAATGATGGTAACTAAGGATGATACATCAGGTCTCAGTGGTTCAGTTCCACCTGTCTTTCCCTTTTTAGATCGGGGAAGGTTGGGGCGTGGCAACAGTTTTGCTATAGTTAAGCATGCAGAAATGACCTCTGGAAACCAAAAAGAGTTACTCTTAAAGAAAAACCATGATAAATTAAGTCTTAATAAAATAAAGAAAGAAGATAGATAGCTAAATTCATTAATTAATTTTAAAAGAGAATAACAGTGAAGAGACATGTAGATTAAGATAAACTAACCACCATCATCTCCAGTAATTTCTTCAAAAGGCATAAAGTTCTCTTTTTCAACTGCCCGTAGTCCTCTTATGAAGGAAGGAAACTCCTTCATGAACGTTGACACATGATTAGGATACATGAATTCAAAATCAAGTTCAATCTGAAAAGAGGAGTATTAAACTAGAAATTATCTGTCAAATGTTGTTGATTGAAGATCGATAGAGATTAGTTTGTACTTACCAATTCACCGTCAAATGACATTAGGTGAGGATACCTTTTGAGCACAACTGCGATGTATGGTCCCTCAGAAGTTATCCATTTTCTCCTGACCTCTCTACTTCGTCTCATTCCCTCTGTGATCTTTTTCTTGTTGCATTCCAAAGCCATTTCAAGACTCATCCATTCTTGCTGAAATTTAAAAATGATTGATGTGCATAAATAGAGAAAAATATAATAGTACTAATCAAAATCATATAAAATGTACTTACATCTGGATCATGGGAAGAATTTCCTAGACTTTGGTTCTGGTCTGAACTGTCATCAGAATTAGAATGATTACCTCCTTTTTTCTTCTTTCCTCCTCCTCTAGGGCGTTTGTTTTGAGGAATATGGTTAAAAATAGTTTTAACAGCATTTTGTAAATAGCCTGCAGGCTTTGAAGGATCAAAAATTCTCCACTGAAATAAGATTGGAATTAATGTTTAAAATGAAAGCATTGATTACAAGATAGTGCCCTCTTAGAGTGCTCCCACACCGTCTTGCAGGTAGATAACTTTCTAGACAGACTTCTCCGAGATACAGTGGAATTATTGTTAGGGCCGAAGTTATTTAGAGAGGGCAATTCTGATTCTATAAAACAAAGTCAACTCGAGTACCAAATAAAGCAATTTTGTTGTAGTGATAATAATATTATACTTAATTAAAAATTCAGAACCTAAACTTGGCAACCTCAGCAGAAAAAATTGCATTTTTTAATACTCAAGTTGACACTATTCAATAGAACAACACTTCCCCTTTTTAAATAACTTTGGTCCTAACAATAATTCAACCTTATCTCTGAGAAGTCTGTCTAGAAAGTTACCCAACTGCAACACATTGTGGGAGCGCCCTTAGCTTACCCATGATCTCTTGTTTTGATCTTCATTACTCTTGTATAATGGGTACTTGTTCACAAAAGAGCATGCCATTCCTTCTCTCATCTTAACAGTCACATGCAATGGATCACTGGAAAAAAAAAGAAAAAAAAGAAAAAGAAAAAAAAAATAGGTACACTAAGTAATATAACTTGACTGTCAATAACAGGTGTCGATTTATCAGATACAAAACTTACCTGACTTCTTTGAAGTAGAGATGATTTGCTAGAGTTCTTATCACCCTCTTCCTTTCAGGTCCAAAGCATATACCATCTTTACCTAGAATACTTAGGGCCTCCTCTAACTCATCCCCAGCATCTTTCAAAATTTTATCAATGTCATACTGGAAAAGACAAATAAGATGGTAATTTCAAGAAATGATGAATCTTAAGTTTTAATCTAACAACTAGAAGCAAGACGCACTTTGGGAAGGGTTGCAGCATATTCCTCCTCAGAGAGTTGTACCTTTGAGCGCTAAATAAATAAAAAATATGTGCATTAGTTATTCCGAATCTATTAAATCTGCTGTTAAAGTATTACACAGCCCACCTGTCTTCTGCTCCTTTTCTTCGTCTTTCTCTTTTTCTTTGATGGTTCACTTGAATCAGCAGATGAACTCAAAGACTTTTGAGTCAATCTAGACTCTTTTGACGAACCAGCTGCCATGCCACTACCTCTGGGTGTTTTACTGCGGTCACATTCCGAGTCTGTCTTTTCACTATCGTCTTCTTGTTCTTCATCACCCTTCATAACATGCCAAGACAAAACAATATTAGAAATTTCAGCATGAATGTAAACTAATGGAAATGTGGTGATTTGGAATGCAACATTACCTCCCCGTTTGAGTTTTTTTCTTGGTCAGAACTAAAAGAACTAAAATCTTTCTCTTTTGATTGTTTCACCTTCTGAGATTTTGATGAGGAGGGTTTTGACTTTTCATGTTTTCCATTCCCATGTGAGTCCTACAAAAAATACAAACAATCATGTGTAGAGAATATGAGACGGTTGAACTTCAAAAATAAGTTGAAAAGCCTTACAAAATATGTAGGAGCTAACTACTGCTTCTCTTTACCTGAACTATTTCACCAGAGCCAACTTTTCGATTCCTTACAACAGCTCTACGGCTCAAAAAGAAAGGCATGGGTCTAAATTCTCCTAAAATGCAAAAGAGCAACATAAGCTTGGAATGATTTGAAAGCATAAAAGGTCGGTTGAAAGTTTGATAATAAATTATAACATTACCTGCAGCTAACCCTGACTCATAGTTTCTTTTTTGATTGAGGTAAACTTTTTTTTCATAATGGCTCAGCTTATCAAGATCAAAATAAGGAGAAAGTTCAGAAAAATCTTTATCAGAATCTTCTGAGCTGCTTGAAGCATGAAGAAGGGAAGATTGCTGGTCTTCACACTTTGATTTAGATGTATCACTTGAAGTACACAATTTTGAAGGTCCTGCTTTAGGTTCCACATCAGAAATGCTTTGAGATGATTGCGCTGATAACCCCGGCTTTGAACTGTCATGTTGCTTTGACTGGGACTCGACAGACTCAAAGTTCTTACATATAATCCAAATGAAAAAACAAGCAAAACATTAAAGGCAAAAACCTAAATGACAAGATAGATGAAAAAGGAAGAATAAAAACTTACAAATGTCTGATTAAACTCAATGATGTCTTTGGCATCGCCATATCGAATGCCCATGGAGTGAAAGTCAGATGTGTTGAGGGCTCTTGCTCTTCTCCCATTTATCCCTTCATCTGAAAAGAAATAATAAATATCGAACTCGAGCACCAATTATGTAAAAATGCAAAGAACAAATAATGCTCACCCTTCAACTGTTGCAAGGTCTTCTCACTTAGATCTGGCAATCGTTGAGACAAAAGCTCTACATAATCTTTGACAGATAGCTTGTCCATTTTCTAAACCATCCGACGCTGAAACGATTAATCCACGCAGAACTCTGTACATCAAATCAAAGCTTGAATGTTTTTGATGGAAATCATGTTCTGACCGAGGACTCAAACCTCAAACCACACAACCCTCAGCAAAGAATGTTACTGATCCCTTGAGCCTAAAACCTTTTCAAATTTTGAGTACACGATCCCCAAATAACTGCACCTTTTCGATTTTGATCCTGATTCAAGAGAGACAGTAACATTCTAACGATTGGGCTTGAAATAAAAGCATCACTAAGAACCGACTAACCTACAATATCATCATACAACACAAAACTTTACTTTGTCAGACTCGGACAGATTTGCAACAGAAAATTAGTACCTATTCTGTTCCTTTAAAGGAGGATTTGAAGGAATGACAAAGACTTCAAGATATTTTCCAAAAAATGCTAGTCACCAAAAAGATCAGCATTGCTACAATGTCTCGATGGGCGTAACTTTTACTAACTCGCGAAGTTTGGCCTTCCCTTCTCACAGCCTTTTGTCCATGTCTCCACCTGCTCCACCTCGAATCGTTCGAGAGCTCGAGTTTGAGGTTTGAACCTAAAACGTCCAAAGATATTCGAAAAATTAAATAAATTTTGGAGATTTTTGGAATATGACGAACAAATTTTGAAAACGCGAGAGTAAAAGTGTTAATTGGAATTGAAGAAGAAGTTTATTAGAGATCGAATTTTTATCCCGCGCTCGATATCATACAATATGTTGAGATAGACGCACAACTCATCATTTGAATTTTGCCGCGCAGGCGGTGTGTCTGATGACGTCACGATCCACTGACCAGAGAGGAAATGGAACAATGGATTCATTTCTCCGTGTTTCTGTTTCTACTCACTTGTGGAAAAGGTGACTATTTTTATTTCAATGTTTTGGTTGATATCAATTAGTTTTTCGACTGAAAAAAAAATACATTAAAATAAAAAAGAATACCTTGCTGTGTCTTGTGGCTTGCTTTTGTTAGTGAAGCAGAGAATGTGTATTGCTTATGAAATCTTAAGGCATATTCAAAATAAAAAAATATCAGTCCAGGAAAAGTGGTAAATAACAGTGTTTGAGTGATTTTAATTTGTTAATCATCAAAACATATAGTAATAAATTATCAGCTTATTGACATAGTTACAGAATATCACAAAAAATATCTACAACACTGTATCACAAGTTTATTAGGAAATATAAAGGGACAGCACTTTCAAGTGACTGGCCATTAAACAAACAGACAAGCAATGTCACTCACAAAAATTAAGCAAAACATTTCTACATACAAAGTAAAACTGTTGATTTGAAAATATAATATTTCCTCATAATGAGGGCACAAGAAATACAAATAGTCTCAGCTGCATATAAGACTCTGAACTGCAAAGAAAGATTTTCAGGCAGTTGAAAAACATTAATAATTTGAAGTTGATAATAAAATGGTAGTGGTGCAATAGTTTTTTACTCCACACATAACATGGTATTCAAGACCAAATAGTTTCCGAGTCAAATAACTGAGTGTAGCACCTAAACAAACAGCTCTCAAATATTACTGGAGCCTTCAGAATGAATTTACCAGTCTATCAAAAAGGTGACAATACAGAGGTCTTCTGCTGTTAAACAAAAAATAAATTAAAGAAATTGGTATGTGAAAAGCACATTGATCAGCATTGAGTAGACAGAAAACTATACTTTGCTTCACTGTATTAAGACTGTATAAAATAAAAGTTTTTAAAGTAAGGCTGAAGAAGTTTGGCATGTATTATAAAGCAATCATACAAATGGCAAGGTAGCAGGTACAGTGATACACGGATGACTTTCTTTCCTCTTCAGCTTCACACATTGCGACTCATAAAAGAAAACTGACTATACCACATTTAAAAATGCGTAAAATCTTTAACAAACAATCTTAAGGAACGTTAGGAACAGAATTTGAACACAAAAAGAGAGTACAATCTGGAAGCAATAAAACAAAATTTAAATGCTGTAAGAAAAGGGGAAAGTAAAAAAACTGCTTTTGCTTGAGTCCAGCAGAAAAACTTACACTAAAATCTTAAACAAACCACTATCTGGATAGTCAGTCAGAGTAGTTCACCAAAAATAAAAATTTGTACAACTCACTTTTAATCTACTAACAATAGAGTTTAGAAACTGATCAAAACTAGAATTGAGTAACAAGTTGTACAGGAATCACAGAGAAGACTAATATTATTCATCATCATGCAATTCTACACTAGTTATGAGATAGACAGCATATCCAGTCAATTTTAGCGTACAAGTTCACTATCAGCACATATAAATATACAAAATTACATTGGAAAAATTATAGTTCTTGGAGCAAGGTAGGTTTCTCTTAGTTTCCAAGGTCTCCATGGTGCAAAAGTACGGTGAGAGGAAAGGTCTGCTTGCTTTACAATAAGAGCCTGGCTCTGTGATGGGTTTACTTGATATGCACAGTATCTTCTGACAAAACCAAGGGTTTCCCATGGAGAGACTACTAGAAACACATTGTTTTGATGAAGATAAATTTTTTGGATCACTCCAAAAGCTGGTATTCTTGAGTCCAGAAGTACAAACAGGCCATCACGGTAGATGTCACCAGAAACTTTGACAGTACGAGTAATTGACACCATGGAAGTAGCTTCAACACCCATTCTCATGAGAAGGTTGCTGTGTGTGCAATTTTGACACAGAACATCCTGAGTTGACTGGCTTTCAATGTCTTCAGAGCGTAAGGTGGTTTTCAGAATACTGCCCAGAGTGCTGATCTGGTGCATTTGAGCCATCGTTTTTGGGGGATTGATAAAATTTCCGCAAACAGATCCATACTTCACAAATATGTTGTGTCGAGCTTCAAACCGGGCACACCAATATTTTACAAGAGGACCATGTTGACGAATCTGCTCACCAAAATGTTTCATTTCATGGAGTTTATTCCCAGGTGTCACTCTCTTGGATGGTTGTGCTTGCAGAGCAGGGTGTTGAGGTGCTTCTACCTCTTGTGGATCCAGATCTGGATCATCAGCATCCTCTTCAGCCTCAGCTTCCTGATTTAAATCTTGTAAATAAAGTTGTTGAAATAATGCATGATGTTCAGTAATCAAAATCTCCATTCTGTCAATATCTGTTTGACGGACTGCTTCAGCAAACACAATGAGGCATATTTCTTGATGAAGATTCAACAATTTTAAATGTAAATCATCATCTGGTACATTAGGAACAAGAAAACCAAATATTCTCAGAAAACACCAAACCTGAGAGCCAGTTTGTTTCAGTTTGGTGTATGACATAAGTGTCTTCAAACTTAGGTTGGAAGATGGTTTATTCTTGATGTCTGTCACACCATAATTAAAAGAATGAAGCCGCCCATTGATTTCATCCACAGTCACTAGTTTTCTTGAAATAAAGGAACGCAGAGTAAGAACTAAAATCCACTGAGTGGCGCCTTCCAAGAGCACATGAAAAATATCCAGAATTGAATCGGTTGTTGAAGAGAAAGTTTTCAAAACATCTAAGGGACATTCTCTCTTTACTCCATACTCTTTACTTTTTCGAGGATCCTGTCTAACTTCCTCTAGTTGTTCTTCAAACATAGCTTTGGTTCTTCTTGCACCAATAGAATTCAGATTTGCATGGAACTCTGGTCTGGATATCATGCAAATTCGACAGAAATGACGAGCACCAGGGCCCAGTAGTCCGATGAGGTCATGTGCAGCTAAGCCGTCACAACACAAACAACAAAGGGTTGCTCTCAACCTGTCCGGTTCTTCTCCAGGGATCTTCACTCCACGTTCACTTTCAAGCTTCTTCAGCTCAGAAATAAGAGGTGCAAGGACTTTATCAAAGCCAGCTTCCCTTATATCTTCAGAATGAGCTAAAGCTACTAGATGCACTGATGAGAGTTGGGAATTTTCAACTGCAGGTAAATTTTGGATCGCAAAATAAAATGCTGCTAATTTATGAATTGAGGTTTTTGACCCAAGAGGGTTGACGACTTCAAGGTCATCCCAGAAAAGATTTATCCTAATCATATGAGGAAATTGTTGGAGCAGTTCACTCTCAGTGTATCTGCTACCATCAAGATATGACCTCAGAATGCCATCTGTACTCTTTGATTCAGACATTATAAGATTCTTCAACTTCGGGTTTGACAGAATTTGAGTTAGTGTTTTTTGTATTGAAACACTCTCAAACGTCATGGGCACTTGTTGAGGCTCATAGATACCAGATTCTGAGTTGAGAAAATACTCTATACGGTAGTCAAGGAACTTTGTTTCTGGTATCACAAGCCCATATTCTTTTGAGAAAAATTTCAGTTGCTGCTTAATTGTCCGCATTTGTGAAAAAGGATCTTCTATTTTCAGGTCCTTCAACAGTTGTTCAGATGCTGGATTATCCATTAGATTATTATCAATTAAAAATTGTTTCACTTTACCAGTAGCTGCAGAGTTTACATCTTCAGCCATCTTAAAACAAGCTTCCTCACAGCGCTCAATAGAAGCACTGGTGGCACCGGGACACTGACGTAGAGTTAGTACAATAGAAGCAGCTGTCTTCACTAGGTCGATGGCTTCACCTTCCTGGTTAGCATTCTCCTCCTCTTGAAGGGCGTCCTGACCAAGGGCAGCACCTTGCATGGCTCCTGCTCCTGCTGCTCCTACATCCCTATTGTGTTGGTTTTCTTCATCCTGTTCTCCCAAATTCTCACCATCGCCTAAATCCATTTCATCATCAGCTGCACCCATACCTATCTCCATGTTATCATCAGAATCATCAGTACTATCAACAAGATTATTTTCAATGTGGCTTTCGACAGTGTGACGTGTCAGCGATGTCAAGTGATAAAAGCCTCTATCACAAACAGTGCATTTGATGGGCATTGGATGTCTTCTGGATCTCACATGATGCCGGAAGGATCTACCACCTCTGATGAACACGTCACAGACATAACACCTGCAAAAATTAGTGAACATTAGAGATTTACTTTAGAAGGTGTTTAAGGATCCAATTAAACTTATAACAACTAAACTTACTTGTACAAAAAGTCACTGTCCAAAGCCTCCCTGACAGCCATTTCAGTAGTAGCACAAACAATTGTTCCTGGAAAGAAAAATTAAAAGAGTTGAGGTTCGAGGCCAGAGGCGAATCTTTACCAGATAGGGTTATGGTCGAGGTAAATAAGTTTGCAAAAGCTTTGTATTATTTTCGGATAACTTCTACTTTCGTCGGAAATTTAAATCTAGATTGAAACTCATGATAAATTTGTTATTATTAAAAGCTTAAAGTTGTGTTCGACATGATTTACTAATTTAAAAGAAAGAAAAAAACAGCACAGCACAACTTGATAATATAAATGTGTTTTAGACTTGGAGAAACTCCACAAAGAAGTCCACGAAAATTGTAAGTGAACGAACTAGGTCAGTCTTATTTGCCCGCTTACATGGTTTGTTCAAAATGAAATGATATCAAGTCTACATCTAAATCTCACAAGAGCCAACACCGCCAATAGGTTTGCCCTCGCAGCTCTCAAGGTATACTGATAGGAATATCACTAACCTTTCTCGGCCGGCGACGTTTCCGATGTTTGTGGGCGTAACCGATAGATGTCGCTGAGGCGCCGAGAGTTCGGATGGATAGGAGGGAATGGGAATACAAATACCTCAACTGCCATTACATTAAAAACAGAAAAGGGCACCTGTTTACGTTCTTACTGAAACTAACATGCTAAATAATACTCTGGTCGCTACGCACTATAGTCGTCAGCAACGAAAGGATGGGCGGCGGCGGCGCCCAGCCGATAGAGACGCCGTTTGGGCCGGAAATCTGGGTCTGGTTCGCCCAAAGCGCTTTTTGCGTTGGGGCCGGGCCGGGCCGGGCCGGCCCACCCAAGTCTGCATTTCCTAGACCTCCGTGGCCCATAAGCTAATGAGTTTGGGTCAGTCAGACCCGCTGCGGGCCAGCCCGGCCCGTGCCAACCTGTGCAGGGGGCCGGCCCGGCCCGCACTGAGCCAGACCTGCCCAGCTATTTTCTAAAGGTTCATGCACGGTGGGTTCATGCCTTCCCCTCACCCCTCGTCTCCCTTCCCCTCACCTGCGATTTTGCAGTCTGCACGCGCGGGCCGGACGGGGCCGGATGAGTCTACTGATCCGCTGCCCGGGCCAACCTGCAGGGTGATTCCGCACACTGGTTTCGTCGCTCTGTCCTTGTCGCACTCGTGGAGCACGGCCATAAGGTGCAAGAGAGAGGGCACTACAAAACGGTGTTCGGAATCGCCTTGCTGGCCCATGCAGGTCCATAGGCGGGCTCGTCAGACCCAACATCGCTCAGTGCGGGCCAGCTCGACCCGCACTGGGCCGGCCCGGCCCGCGTGTCAGTGAACTGAAAATCTAACACGAGAAATGATACGCAGCTACGGCATGGGCCGGATGGGCCGCCCAAACGGCGTCTCTACCAGCCGAGCGGCCCGGTGCGGCGGTTCGCGCCTCGGGCGGCAGGGCGCGCAGGCCGCGGCCAATACTGCACCCCAGGCGTGCAAGTGCGAAAGGTTGCCTACGGTCTCGGGGTCTGCTCAGGGTGGACGGGACGTGTATCGCTATCTCGTCATCAGGTCAGGCGCGAATCAAAGATGCGCTGTTATCGTGTTGAGATTAATGTGTTGATGGTCAGTGTGCTAATGAGCCAATCTGTCCGTAATGGACCTTTCAAAAAAGATATTGGATCGTCTGTTGTTGAAATAATGAAAAAGTCTTCTCTTAATTGTCCTAAATAATCGTTGCATAGGCAGTTAACGGAAGCTATATGGACAATTTTATCTCTATTGACTATTTGGCTGCGCTGTCTATCGACAATAATGTTGTATGGAGTATTTGTCTCCATTCTTTATTGACAAAATTGTTGTATTCAGAATTTATGCTTAATCTCTATGGACTAAGTTATTGTATTGACAATCTGCCCACAAGCTCTATTGACAAAATGGTGCTAAGGACAATTTTTCCATAAGCTATGAACATTTTTTCTGTAACTATGCACTTTTAAAATTCTCCATAAATTTATGGAGAAAAATGTCAATAGGGGTCTGAGAGTGTG
>JAHWGI010001423.1:117799-271384 GCA_029379305.1 Frankliniella fusca
TGCTTACATCTAGGCGGACAAAAACAATCGGATATCGCGAGCGAAGCGAGCGGGAAGCCAGAGCTGAACTTCCGTTCTTTTCTAGCTTAGGGTCAATTTTAGATGAGTTTTAACGTTAAATGTAGTGGTTTCTTATCTATTATTTTGACCCTTGTTGCAGCCCCAGGCCAAAACCTGGGGGCATTGCCCCCCCTGCCCCGGTGTCGACGCCCCTGGGCGTTATCTCCGAAAACACCTTGGAATTTACAGTGTACTTACCCTGGAGGCGGGCCTGGGCCGGGCCCGCACCTGATGGTATCTGCCGACTGGCGGTGGCTGCAACTGGACCCAAGGGTATCCCCCGGGGAGTCTGCCGACACACGAAAAGAGCACTACATGAGCCGTGTTCCTCGAGATAACAAAACCTCTTCTCCATGTTTGATGGCCCACCACCTCCGCCCGAGCTTTTGCCACATGGGCTCTCGAAACGCCGTGTTATACACACGCTAGCGCTCGAAATGAGGGACCGTTTCCCCGGCGCCGTGTCAACATGATCCGAGGCAGGAGTGGTATAACTGGTACCTGCTGCCGGTTATCTACCTTCCACACACTAAATTGCAAACCCGTGAAACCTCAGTTGTAAGATGTATACAACTTGTTGTAGGTGGGTTGTATGGTTAGCACACATACAACCTGTACGGTCGCTGTATGTACTCCGTATGTTCGTACGAAGTCGTATACGTATTATTGTATGTTGACGGCTTTCACATACGGTGTGTATGTGCTTAATTCTGGAGGATTCCTGTTTCAATTTGGTGGAGATTTTAGAAAAGCTTCTCCACCTAGACGTCAGCTGTCCTGTGGATAGAATTTTGGTTTGGTTCTACGTAGAGTCATTGTGGCCTGATCAATTCATTTTGTCTTCACTTCGGAGACTTATCGCGTGTATTTCATTGGCCAGATTGATTCCCGGATATAAACAAGAATTTTACGAGCTTATACACTCTAAAAGGCTATGGACATTTCCTATAGACTTTTTTGTTCTCAGATTCAGATACAATTTAATTGTTACTAAAAGTGTTGTCTACAATTTTGTTGACAACTAAGAACAAATTTGTTCGTCGTTGTTCACAAAATTTCTTTATGGACATAATAGTGGCCTGTTTGGCAGCAATTTTGCATACAGTCTACAGACGTTTTTAAACGTTACCAACTATGGACAAATTAAAATTGTGTCCAATTGTACACAAAATTTGTCCATAACTGTGGACAAATTGTCCATATATGTACGCAAATTTGTTACCAGCTCTGGTCATGCTCAAAATTGTCCATAGAAAAGTCCATAGACATTTAGTGTGTACTTCAGATCCTAAAATTATATGATGTATAGCGAAAACTTCCCTCATTCCATGCGCCACATGCGCTTTACGAAAGTAGAAAATATGATCGATCTCTTGGACGAAAATATTTATCGACCCTTGAGCGTCAAAGCCGAACGGGATGCAATTCGCGCAATGATTTTGCAAACCCGAGGTACCAGATTGGTTAATGCAAATGTCAGGTTTCCCGACGATGGTGAGTATATCTGTGTGTCTATGGAGCCAATGCGTGGTCTATTGGCCACCTTACTCCATGCACTCGACGCATCCAAAAAACATGTGCAAGATGACCGACATTCCTTCGATGACGCATATCTGTCAGCCAGAAAGAGCATGCAAAGAATGCTCGAGATTCTCATGTCGGAATCTCAAAGGGAACTTTTTAGTATTTTTACACGAGAAACGTTCGAGGAAATGTACTCCCTAGAGTGGTTCATACCAGCTGGGGACTTAAAATTGTCGGGATCTAAGAATTCCCAAGCATTTGTTAGATTTGTCACTTCGCAAACGCCAAAAAGCTCAACGCTGGTGAGGAGAACTCCGAGATATATGTCTATTCAGTATCAGATTTCTTTAATGTGTTGGACTAATGTGTTTGCCATCTGAATGTGAGAAACAGAAATGTTGGGAACATTAGTCTCTTATAAAACATTTAGTTTTTTTAAGCAAACATTATGTTTAATACTTTAACACTTTAGATTATTGTGTACAAGTTAATACAATATGTTAATCGTGTTCGTGTACAGTGCCGTACGTAGGCTGTATGCTAGGACTCTGACACATACGTGATTGCATGTACCGTCGTACGTGTACACATCAATGTACGGAGACTGTATGCAAAAGGCTTGTGTGAAGCTTACAAGTTCATATGTTCGCGTACGCCCTCGTACGCAGGCTGTTGCTGGCACTTGCAGTCACATAAAAGTTTGTACGTCAGCCGTGCTTTACAGCATACAAATTTCCATACAACTCCTTGTGCATACGAAATGCATGCGTTTTGTATGTAAGACATCACCTCCTTACGTACAGTTTTAAATACATGATTGTATGTGCACGTACGGTGCGTATGCGTTACGTATGTGCCCATCCAACCATTTTATACAAATCATATACGAATTGCATACAACCCAGGTTTCACGGGAAGGACAATTTTTTGTCCCCAGAATCAGGTACAAAGTGTTTGCATCTTTCAGTAGACAAAATTATCCCTAAAATTAGATGCAATATAACTTGTCCATAAGAAACAGTACAATTTTGTCCAAAAGAATCGAACATTCATTTTATTGGCTAAGCGATAGCGAAGCCTATTACGCCACTGGAGTGCTAAAAAAGTTCAATGTCCGTGTGTCTGTTTGTCTGTCTGTCTGTCTGTCTGTCTGTCTGTCTGTGTGTCTGTTCGCACGATAACTCGAGAACGAGTTAAGTTATATCGACCTGAAATTTTTACTGTAGTTTCTTGGCCTAAAAAGCTCGGACGAGTTCAAATAT
Source organism: Frankliniella fusca (assembly GCA_029379305.1). Classification (NCBI taxonomy): domain Eukaryota; kingdom Metazoa; phylum Arthropoda; class Insecta; order Thysanoptera; family Thripidae; genus Frankliniella; species Frankliniella fusca. Next base: position 120,646 of record JAHWGI010001423.1, read on the forward strand.
GAACACTCTAGCTCAAAAATTGACCCTGCTTAAAATTGATTTATATTTTTTAAAAAATAGATTTTATAAATTACAAAATTGTATGGTGTCCTAAGGGGTATCTCGGCGAGTTGCGACCCTTTGGGCGAAAATTTCGCCCGTTTTGTTCTATCTCTTACTGTTTAGCCGCTACAGTGGTAAATGTGGACGAAAAGTCGTCAAAATGCATGTTAGGTGTCGTTTTCAGGGTAATCTGTCGAGATGCGATACTTTGGGCAAAAATCTTGTCTGTTTGGCCCAACGGAGAGGGGTTTTGGGGCTCGGGCCCTTCGCGTAAAAATTGGAAAATTGGTTACATAATGAAAAGAGGCGAGCGGGGGTCCAGGGGGTGGCAGCCCCCCTGGCCTATTTTAAATAAAGAAAAGCGGGGGACCAGGGGGCGGCATCCCCCTGGCTTAAATGAGTAAATCTTAAATCATGCAGGCTCGCCAGCGCCGCAGGCCTAGGTAGATGTACGCAGGCCCGTCGCAGCGTAACAGTGTTTCGCGATCTATCGCGAAGCCTGTTACGAGAGACGGTGTCTGGCGTACATCTACCTAGTTTTATTTTCTCTTCCTTAATGGACAAAAAAGTCCAAAGAAGTGTTGCAATTTAGACCAATGACAAGTTTAGACCTGTCGTCCGCCAGTAGGGCAACTAATTGACAAATATTTATGTTTGAAGGAGGGTGAGGGGTAAAATAATTAAAGATGACGGGCATGCAACTTGCAGGAATGGCGAAGCAGAGGGTAACATATCAATGAGACAGTTTGCCAGGTTGAGTAGGTAATTGATAGTCCTTAACGTCACATACTATACTTGGAGTTTATCTCTTCTAACTAGGTAGATGTACGCCAGACACCGTCTCTCGTAACAGGCTTCGCGATATCTCGCAAAACACTGTTACGCTGCGACGGGCCTGCGTACATCTACCTAGGCCTGCGGCGCTGGCGAGCCTGCATGATTTAAGATTTACTCGTTTTAGCCAGGGGGCTGCCGCCCCCTGGACCCCCGCTTCTTTTTTTTCTTTTACGAGCCTGCATGGTTTAAGATTTACTCATTTAAGCCAGGGGGCTGCCGCCCCCTGGACCCCCGCTTTTCTTTATTACGAGCCTGCATGATTTGAGATTTACTCATTTAAGCCCCCGCTTTTCTTTTTTTAAGATAGGCCAGGGGGCTGCCGCCCCCTGGACCCCCGCTCGCCTCTTTTCATTACGTAACCAATTTTCCAATTTTTACGCGAAGGGCCCGAGCCTAAAAACCCTTTTCCGCAGAGCCAAACAGACAAAATTTTTGCCCCAAGGATCGCATCTCGACAGATTACCCTGAAAACGACACCCAACATGTATTTTGACGACTTTTCGTCCACATTTACCGCTGTAGCGGCTAAACAGTAAGAGATAGAGCAAACCGGTCGAAATTTTCGTCCAAAGGGTCGCAACTCGCCGAGATACCCCTTAGGACACCATACAATTTTGTAATTTATAAAATCTATTTTAAAAAAAAATATAAATCAATTTTTAGCAGGGTCAATTTTTGAGCTAGAGTGTTCATATTTGAACTCGTCCGAGCTTTTTAGGCCAAGAAACTACAGTAAAAATTTCAGGTCGATATCTTAACTCGTTCTCGAGTTATCGTGCGAACAGACACACAGACAGACAGACAGACAGACAGACAGACAGACAGACAGACACACAGACAGACAGACAGACAGACAGACAGACACACGGACATTGAACTTTTTTAGCACTCCAGTGGCGTAATAGGCTTCGCTATCGCTCAGCCAATTATTTGATCTGAAAATAGAGGAGCCTCAATTTTTTGTACCTTATGACAGGTGAGTCTATTTATATGGATAAATGTAATGCTCACTACATACTTACTCTAAATATTCTTGTTTCTTTCCAGTAAATGCTAAAAGCCGCTCTTTGATTTCAAATCGTCCCAAATTCTAAAAGAGCGGATCTGAACTAATACTCTGGAGTGTATCTAGTTCAGGTTAATTGGTGGCCAAATTCCAAAGCACTGAAATCTTTCAATGCAAATGTGAAGTGCTTTTTTTCATCTGCTTTTATTCGCAGGGCACGGTGGAATTTAAGTCTGGAGATACGTATTATATGAATTTTATATTTCCACCACATTTGACTCTTTGCTCGTACCCTTTTACAAAGTAAAGTGAATGTAGACTTCATATCTTTGTTGGAACTGTAATCTTTTTAACTTTTTGACTTTACATTATGAATGAAACCAAACACCTAATACAATGTCATAACTACTAGGTAGATGTACGCCAGACACCGTCTCTCGTAACAGGCTTCGCGATATCTCGCGAAACACTGTTACGCTGCGACGAGCCTGCGTACATCTACCTAGGCCTGCGGCGCTGGCGAGCCTGCATGATTTAAGATTTACTCATTTAAGCCAGGGGGCTGCCGAGGGGGAAATCACTTCGGGAAAGGGTGTACGAACTATTACACATTACGTTCTATTACGGCTATTTCGCCGCTATTACGGCCATTACGTAGCTATTACGGCTATTAAGCCGCTATTACAGCTATTACGCCGCTATTACGACGCTATTACGGCTATTACGACACTATTACGGCTATTACGCCGCTATTACGCCTCTATTACGGCTATTACAAAGCTATTACGAAGCTATTACACAAGTATTACGCTGCTCTTACGAGGATATTTTGCGTGCATGACACTACTCTTCGTTCATTTGCTGCTCTTTCCAGTAAATGATTCAATCATTACGACTAAAACTTCAAGAAAATGCGTCCGACGGAAGAGAATGCAACCAACCGTGCAAAAGAGACTTTTTAATGCCATCCAAAAGTCGAAATCGAAAGGTCTGCCAGATCGACTCACCCTTACACTTCTGCATACCCATTCTTGCTTAATTTTTCATATCGTACGAAAACCGAGAGTTCAGCACACCAACTGGAAAGGAAGTATAGGCTAGCCCACGAGTGCGAGAGAGAGGGAGAGGGGGAGAGAGAGAGAGAGAGAGAGAGAGAGAGAGAGAGAGAGAGAGAGAGAGAGAGAGAGAGAGAGAGAGAGATAGAGAGAGAGAGAGAGAGAGAGAGAGAGAGAGAGAGAGAGAGAGTGATAGGCTATTCTTCCGGTGGGACCACGATACCAGCGTATGTTTGTTTACGACTGTCCCGCTGAATGGAAATAAGTACCAAAAAATGTGACTTGGCAAAGTGTCCGAAAAGTGTACAAAAACTTAACAAAAAGTATGCAAAAAGTATCCTGAAAGCTGCACCAAAGTGTTGCCGTCCCAATCTGCTATAGTTTATGTATACTTTAAGTATACTTTTACTAAAGTACTACCTAAAAGTGTCATTTTGGTATACCTATTTCCATGCGTTAACGCTGTGCGTCAGGAAGTAATGTAAGAAACAGAGTGCGTCACCTTTTGGAACAATGTCGGTTTAAAAGAATTAGACCTAAAATCGTCGTTGTGGTACTGATGTGATATTTACTATTATTCAATTGTGTCTACTAAAATGGTGCACCATTTTACAGTTTTGTAGTTGATGCTACGACCATGCTTCAATTTATCTCTTTAAACCCTTCGAAGAAGATATGCACTTCTATATTCAATCATGGCTCTGTGTAAAACCTACTAGACAATTCAGAAAAAGTAGTTGAGTTCTAAAAGTTTCGGTTCTGCTAACGAGTAGAGCTCGAAAACGTTTCAACGGAGACACCTAACGTAAGGTGTATGTGTAAGGGTGCTTGTCAATGTGTTGCTGTTAGCTGGTTTTCTTGCCAAAAATCTCAAAGAAAAGATTGATTTTTTTTTAATTTAGGAAGGGGATGTGGGATAGTATTTAACTGAGACAACAGAACGGTGTGTGTGGTCACAAACTAACAAACCGTTCTTTTAAAACAGACCGAAGTGCAGCCTCGAGCTTGAGCGCTTCATCCTCATAAAGCGCCATTACAACGCTATTTCGCTCTATTACGCCACTATTTCGCTCTATTACGCCACTATTACGCTCTATTACGCCACTATTACGCTCTATTACGCCACTATTACGCTCTATTACGGGCAATTTCGCCCTATTACAGGCTATTACGCACTATTACGGGCTATTTCGTTCTATTACGTAATTATTACAGGTCTGGGTGTACGAGCTATTACGCAAGTGATTTCCCCCTCGGGGGCTGCCGCCCCCTGGACCCCCGCTTTTCTTTGTTACGAGCCTGCATGATTTAAGATTTACTCATTTCGGCGGCCAGGGGGCTGCCGCCCCCGGGACCCCCGCTATTCTTTCCCGTGTGGCAGAGGTAAGCTGAATAGCACTTGACCTCCGCCTGAAAGATTAGACGGTTTTCACGCCCCGGTCCGACGCCAGTTTGTCGGTTTCCAGTGCGCTTCGCGGTCGGATTCAGACCGTGCACGAAACTCTTCGGAGCCAGAATTCGCCCGGAATACCGATTAACTGGCGACGGACTGGCCTCGGAAAACGGCCGACCTGCGAACTGAAAAACGACTCGTGTTCATGCGGCTTTCAGTCCGCTTTCTGGTGATCGAGGGAGGCGCGGCAGATGGGGTTGCTGGATGAGAAACTCACCGCTCATACGTAGGGGTGGCTTTGTCGGCATGCCCGGCCGACTGAAAACCGTCTGGAACCGTTCAGACCGTTTTCGGGCCGCGCCGGGCCGGGCCGCGCGGTGTCCCTGCTTCGTGCGCGTTCGGTTGCCTGTGCGCAGGGGCGTGCCGCGCGGGGTGCCTACCCGTCAGGCGGCAAGCAACGGCGCCCGCCCCGCCCCGGCCCGCAGCAGGTGCCTCACAGTCCGGGTTATTACTCAGATAATAGCGAATCGAATCAGGAAAAGTGTGTTTCATGAGTGTGAACGGGTGGCAGGGTTTGGGGTTTGTGTGTGCAAGACAACTAACAACTATATCATGAGAGCTGGATTTATAATTTAATCCAAAAAAAATATTAGTTATAATAATATTAGTTGACAATAAATTACTCCATTTCATAAGGATTGAGTGGATCAACCAAGTAAGGTATGTCATGAACCAGAAGGTACCATGATACACTTATTAAATTCCTTAATGGTATAAAATCGGTCTTTTCAGACAGGGAACTAAAAACAACATGACGCTCAAAAGCCAATGGCTCATTATCTGATTGCATTACATAAGCAAAGTACTGTGGAGGTTCAACAAGCACTTTCACAAATGTTAATATTTTACCATGCACAGGGCCCTCAGAGGCATAGTATTTACAAAATGAAGAAACTCTAGATCCTTTTTCATACGAGGAACTTACAAACAATACCTTCTTTTTAAAAATACGTGAAAATGTTTGAAACGGAACAGGTTTCCCAAAAATGCTAATGCAAAGCTCTGATATACTAGCTGAGTGTTGAGTGATACAATCAAATTCTCCTACAACATGCACATGTTTGTCAATTTTTTCAGTGAGAGAAACATATTTGGGATTTTTAAGTTTGGCACAATAAGACTTTGCTTCCTCACACTGAAGACCAGACACTAACAGAGGCAAATCAGAAAGCACAGACAAATTTTTGATAATCTGCAGTGCTGCATGATTAGTCCCATGCACCAGAGTGGCAAGCTTTCCATTTAAATCTTCAAACTTAAAACAGTTAGTCAAACATAAATTTCCACACTCCGCAACAGAAGATGCTAAATGCCTAAGAAGGTGTATGTTAGTGGACATATGACGAACACCATATAACTCTTGAAAAGTTTTAGAAAACTGGTTCAACAATTCATCTGCCATAGTAATATCAGAAAAAGATATGCTTGATTTATGAAGTAATGCAGCACCATTCGCTAAGAGACATAAATTACTGTAATAATCTGGTTTCATAAAAGGTTTCATTACCACTATAGCTATGTACAACAAAAAATTTCTGCAGAGCGAGGCCTTCCAAAAATGCAGTTGCGTTACATCCTCTGGCAAACGTTGCACAAAGTGTGGGAGGTTTAACTCTTTTAACAATGCATTAACTTTGTCTGTTGAAGTAGAGAGAGAGAATGGTTCACTAGAATATTTTCCATCAAACCATAACCGCAATAGCTGCTTAACAAGGCCGCCCAGACAATGCATACTGTCTATACTTATAGATTGAATAAAGCTGGAATAAGAAATGTAAGAGAGCAATGAAGGCCCAAATACACCACGGTCTTCTGACTTCCTAAGGGCAGCATTTTTAACACACTCTGCATAGTTAGTATCATTTCTTAAAACTAAATTTTCTACATGAGGAAAAACTGTCACATTTCCTGTTGCTGCTGATTTCTCTCCACGAATAAAACATTTTGGGCACGAACAATATCCAGAATGACCCTTCATGTTCATAAAGCTTGCTTTTGCAGGGACATCAGCAGTGCCAAACAAAACAACACCCTTAACTTCAACTTCATGCTCCTCACCATACACTGAAACAGGAAATCCCTCCTTCAATATTTTAATTTCTTTGTACATAGGAAGGAGAAAGAGATTAGGATGAGGTTTGCAGGAATCCCCCCAAAATCCTCCAATGATCAGGTTTTCTTCTTTAAATCTCTCTTCAGGAGGAAGTTCATTAATTATAAACATAAAAGGCCACAAAGAATAAGAACTGCAGTTAAACAAGGCCACTCCATCTGTATACCAAGTTAAAGAAATTTTAAACACATCAGTAAGAAAAGAATTTTCTGCTTCCTTGTAAACTGAACTGTCATAAACATCTTCAATATTATCTTGATGTTCTTTAGTTCTTGTGTACTTGTACTGTAGTTTTTCAACAAAACCAGGCCTTGTGAACATTTTCTTAATTTGATCAACAATAGAACAAACAAGAAAATATTTTATGGTACTTTTCTGGCAAACATCACACTTGTCATGGGCAGAATTTCGGACTTTCCAACATTTACTGCAGTAATAAATTAAATTCATAGGCTTGTTATCATTTTTAAAGATACTAAAAGCAGAATGCTTACTAGAAGGCAAATTGTTAGGCTTAGGAAGCAAAAGATGGAGAAGGTCCAACAGTTTGCAAAAATCTGTCCCACTTAATCGACAAGAAGAAGCAAATGATAAAATAGACACAACACTATCTTGAACAGAGAGACAAGAATTTGAAAACAATTCAAGATGAGAGACATCCTTTGAGGTTGTGTGAACGCTGATTTCAGGTGGGTTATTTTCTGGTGCGTCATAACAACTCTCAGTGCCCTCTGTGATCTCTTCTAAATTACTGTACATATCTTCAAAAATTTGGAAATCTTCACTAGGTACCACTTGTTGTGGTTCATGAGAGATGAAGTGTTCCCATACCAAAGGCACACCTACAAAAACAAAACACAAAATAAGTGAAAAGAGGTCGTGTTATTCTTAAAGTACTTTCAAAACAAATATGCATAGAAATGGGACTAATTAGAAAATGCAAAGCAATTCAAGTTCATGTAATCATTAATAAATATTTAAACTGTTTCTCTCATTTCTACTGTACTGTACCTTCATTTATGGGCACCAATGGCATGTTAGGAGCCAGATATGTAATGGGAGAAACATGATCTGCTTGAGAGAAAATAGGTTCAGCAGGAAGAGTCAGAAATTTTTGAGATGCACCTAGAAAGAAGAACCAAAGGTAAAAAATACATTTCATAGCCCACAAATATTTTTAAAATATTAAGTTAAAGAGGGAAAATTTCTCTACCTGTTGGGCCTGAGTCAGTATCAATAGGAATGTGTTCCTGCATTCCTCGGACAGCAGCAGAGCAACTACCTGTTATGTAAAAAAAGACAAATAAATATTGTGTAATTTACGCAACACTTAAACAAAAGCCCTGAAGGGAAAGTTTGCGATCAATCTAAAGTGGGCAGCCTAACTAGAAACTAAACTACTAACCTTTGTCCTCAATGACATTTGAGCTTGATGAAGCAGGACTGCAACTCACAATTCCTGGACGGGACTGTACTGCTGTAAAAAGCAAAAAATAAATAAATAAATAAATAAATAAATAAATAAATAAATAAATAAATAAATAAATAAATAAATAAATAAACAAACAAAAAATTATGTTGAGTGGAAGGAGTCACACATGCAAGAGCCATCAAGGCCCACATTATTCTGGAAATTCAGGAAGGCACTGAGAAGGCACTGAGAACCACATACCTGGAAGTTGTATTCTGGTGGAGCCCAAGCTGCTGAAGGAAGAAGGCCGCAGCTGGAGTTCAGCTGGAGCGAGCCCGCCAGATTGTGTGAACCGCTGTCTTGAAAGTCTTTCTTCAAGTGACACACCGTGCTGCAGGCGACCATCCAGAGAAACGGCAAATCTTTAAAGGAACGAATTGCAAATAGTTAGCCATCACACTTTTAGGTTAGTCGGCGATTTACCAAAACAGAAATAAAACGATAGCAAATGGAAGCGATACCGCAGATTTCGCACACAATAATAACAACACAAAAAAAACGACTTTAAAATAGTTAGGAGCAAGACATAAATGCCGTAAATCCAGTGACAAGCAGGACTCGTGACAAAAATACTCACGGCGACATTTCTCCTTCATCATCGTCGGATGTCGACGGCGGCATTGCGGGCAGCCTCAGCCTTTTAACGTGCGGTTCATCCTTGTCCATTTTAACACATTTAAATGCGTGCAATTACTTTTAAAAATCACGAACTCGGCGAGGGCACACCAAACTCGCTTGGGCACACAGAGAGAGATAGCCGGTGTAAACATATCAGGCTGCCAACCGCGCGCGCAGCTGTCCCGATTCTTGTGGCGAGGCAACAATCCAAGTGTAGCGCTGCAAGCCGGCTGACTTGAAGATTATTTTTTCTTCAGTGTTTTCTTTATGTTTCCTAGCTTTACCCAGGAAAATTAGGTGAGTGCAAGTCCAATTTCGTCTCTGATTTCAGCTTTGATCAATGGCAAACCTGTTGTTCGATGGGTTTGTTGTTTTCCGGTTCCGCCCGTTTTCATTCCAATGTTTACATTTGTACCCCTCGTGGCCCATAGGTTTCAGTGCTACTGTCGTTTCGTGTCGTTTTCCCTTGCTGTGAAATGGCGAAGCCCAAGTTTGGGCTGATTTTCACCCGTGACCCGCCCGCCGCGGACATCTTCAAGGAGGATGAGGTGAAAGGCGAGGGCGCCTTCACGAAGGGGACGGTCCGCAGAGTGGAGCGCCCGTCGTGGAAGGAGGAGATTGATGGGACCATCCTCACCACGGGTATGTAATTTTATTATTAATTATTAATTAATCAGTGCCGCATAGTGTTTTATTGAGGATTGGGTGTGGGTGGGAAGGTAAGTTGCATCCCTCCCCCCTCCCCCCACTGTACACGGTTCGAAGTAAATATCAAGTTAATTCTAGAAATTAATTTCAATTTTATGAAAACTCTGTGTTCCTCATTCATCCTCTGTTGGAATTCCCTTGTGCATGTTAAATCTTGGAGAGAAGTGTGATTTTTAAAATTTGATTGTGAAAAGTTTCAACCGGGCTCTAACTTTTAAAATAATTATCATGTTAGTGTTACTGAGATATATAATTTGTGAATAATTTTTTAATTTTATGGTGTCATTCTAAAATATTGTAGCAAATTGCTCATTGTAGGCCTACTAATTTAAAAACAAAGAACTGAAACAAATTTTAAAAATAAGTAAATGATTGTAAAATAAGAACCTAAAAAAAGGTTTTCCTTTTTTTTTTAAATGTTGATTCCCAGAACTTGTTGTTCAAGGCCACACACAGGGTTGATTATTTTTTTCCTTTATGGTTCTTTATAGTATTTGGTTTTTCCTCTGTAGGCACAAAGTCATATCTCCTCAAACTGAGGGTGCTGCAGGATGGCTCTTTCTTGGAGCCTGATGAGCCTCTCCAGCCGGGCTCTCTGGTTGTGGGGACCCGTTTCAAGGAGCTCCAGCAACAGAGGGCGAAGGCGGCCGAAGTCTCCAAAGATGGAAATGTGGAACGCCTCGGACTGGAGATGTTTCAAAATGGCCCAGGTTCACTCTAAATGACCATGGACTTTTATTGTTACCAGCCCCTGGACTTTTTTGAGCATGCCTAAGCCGGATACAATATTGTGTATAGTTAGTTAAACTTGTGAAAATTTTGTTACTAGCTAGCAACAAAATTTTCATAAATGTAACTAATTATACACAATAATGTATCCGGCTTAGGCATGCTCAAAAAAGTCCAGGAGATGGTAACAATAAAAGTCCATGGTCATTTAGAGTGTTTGTTGTTCGACCCCATAAAAAGTTTACTTTTAGCTTATTGTGTGGGAGAGTATGTATTTAAGTTTTTGCATGGGCTAGTCATTGGGTGGCTTATTGGATGGAGAGAGCTAGAGGGAATGAGAGGCTAAGGATTGAGGGTGGGTGAGAGGGGGTAAAGGGTGGGGTGGTGGAGTGCAAGTGCAAGGGGGTAGAAGGAGGGGTGCGAAGGGGTAGAGGGTGGGGTGACGTAAACGGGCCGTGAGGGGGTAGATATAGGGGTGCAAAAGGGACGGGGAGAAGGGGCGTAGACGGGGGACAGAGTGTAACAAGGCAGAGACGCGTGCGAATGTTCCTAACACATAATTTGTATTTTTAGATGCAGTTGCCTCTGAGGTGCTCCCTCCCCAGCCCGAGCGACCACAACCAGCAAGGCGGCTCATTGTGCGGGACGAGGACATGCTGGCGGCGCTCAGGACAGAGCTGGAGGCCCTTCCGTGCTTCACGAAGCAACGCGGTGATGTAAGTTTCTTTTAGTTAGCACCATTTGCATGTCGGCTGCTTGTTTTACTCAAAATTAAAATTTCCTTAATTTTTATTGGACTCTGTCTGACTGGTTTGACTGGTTTCTGTTTACTAGATTGAAGTGACACCAGGTCTAAAGATTTATTTGAATGGGGCTACTCAGACCAGAATCATTGACAACAATTTTAAATCACCCTCAAAAATGTACCGGGCCGTTTTCAAAGCCCTGGTGCCGAAGCACATCAGGGAGAATGCAGCCGTCAGCGTGTCGGGGGCAGGCCATACGGTGGCGATTCCACCCGTTGTCCTGGATGCGGCTAGGGGTGAGTTATAGTCCTCTTTTACTAAACCCACTGCAGCCCTGCGCTGCGCCCCGCTGCGGGGGCGGCGTAGGCGTAGGGCTGCACAGGGGTAGCACACGGCCGGCGGCGGATGCCATATGGTGGCCGAAAATCAGGTACATAATTAAAATATTTTTGCAGGTTTTGTCAGCCAGTATGCGGAGAACGGCAGCGAAAATTTCGCCAGCAACAAGAAGACCGCGGCCCTCTTGTACTACGAGAGCCACAGAGCGGCCCTCAAGGCAAAAAGGACGACAGCCCAACCGTATGCAGCTGCAGCAGCACGACCAAATGCCGCATCTTTGACCTTGAGGTTGCCACGCAATAATGCGGTATTACCACCCTTCTTTCATGACCCTCCCCAACCTACCCCTCCCCAACCTACCCCTCCCCAACCTACCCCTCCCCAACCTACACCTCCCCAATCTACCCCTCCTCAACCTACCTCTTCCCAACCTACCTCTTCCCAACCTACCTCTTCCCAACCTACCTCTTCCCAACCTACCTCTCCCCAACCTACTCTACTTCAATCTAGCCCTCTCCAAGCTGTCCCTCCCCAAACTTCCCCTCCCGAGACGCCACTGACTTTTGAAGAGTTTTTGCTCCCATTAGCGGGGCCCCAAGCCACTCAAATTAAAGTAGCTTTCGGGGAGAAGGAACTTTTATTATTGTAGAACATATATTTTTTTTTTTCGGTAAGATTACCCGTATTGTTGTGTTTTTCGAACAGAATTTATTTTTATTTGAAATTGACATTTTTGGATTAAATTATAAATCCAGCTCTCATGATATAGTTGTTAGTTGTCTTGCACACACAAACCCCAAACCCTGCCACCCGTTCACACTCATGAAACACACTTTTCCTGATTCGATTCGCTATTATCTGAGTAATAACCCGGACTGTGAGGCACCTGCTGCGGGCCGGGGCGGGGCGGGCGCCGTTGCTTGCCACCTGACGGGTAGGCACCCCGCGCGGCACGCCCCTGCGCACAGGCAACCGAACGCGCACGAAGCAGGGACACCGCGCGGCCCGGCCCGCCGCGGCCCGAAAACGGTCTGAACGGTTCCAGGCGGTTTTCAGTCGGCCGGGCATGCCGACAAAGCCACCCCTACGTATGAGCGGTGAGTTTCTCATCCAGCAACCCCATCTGCCGCGCCTCCCTCGATCACCAGAAAGCGGACTGAAAGCCGCATGAACACGAGTCGTTTTTCAGTTCGCAGGTCGGCCGTTTTCCGAGGCCAGTCCGTCGCCAGTTAATCGGTATTCCGGGCGAATTCTGGCTCCGAAGAGTTTCGTGCACGGTCTGAATCCGACCGCGAAGCGCACTGGAAACCGACAAACTGGCGTCGGACCGGGGCGTGAAAACCGTCTAATCTTTCAGGCGGAGGTCAAGTGCTATTCAGCTTACCTCTGCCACACGGGTTGTTGCGAGCCTGAGTGATGTAAGATTTACTCATTTAAGCCAGGGGGCTGTGCGTCGGGATGTCTTAGAAGAAGGAGAGTTGTTCGGTTGCCTCGTGGTTTATTCGGTAGTGGTTCGCAGCAGAGTGACAACATGAACAGCTGACCTGACCGAGCAAACCTACCACTTACCGCGCCCTAGCGGCCGGCCTATTAACTCCGTGCAGAGGAACCAATGGCGGGGCTGCCTACTCCCGGGAACATTTCAAGTATGGTTCTCGCACATCCCCCCTTCTTTAAAGTGAGCTCTAATTCACATCGAGATAATTTATAAAATCCCATAAAAAGCTCGTCGGTCAAAAGAAGGATAAATAACAGCAATAGATAACAAAAAAGCTGATAACAAAAAAGCTGCAAAAATATCACAGGGCCTAGTAGCAATAAATAGAAAATTGCAATGGCAATAAAATACAAATTGTAACACCCAAGAACATCAATATCACAGTAAGAGACGATGAAACAAAAACAGATGATAACAACAGGACAAACGTGCTGGTTACTTAAAGTTTACACATACACTACAAAAAACACTGTAGAAATAGAAACATAGTAAGTAACACATTTCGAGCACGGAAAAGTCACCTATAGGGCGGGTCACCAATGACCGATACCGCCCCAACTAGCGTCTTGGTAGCGCACGGGTGGCTTGATCTCGCGGGTGCGCGTGTGTTGTCCTGATCCTGCCGCGCTCCCGCCTGGGCGAGTAGGAGAAAGGGATGTCCGCCCTCGGCCCTTGCCTTTCTTGGGTTCTTTGTCCTTAGGCTTCGACTTTGACGACGGAGGAGGTCGCGTCGGGGTCGGGGTCGGCGTCCTTGACGGAGGAGGTCCTCTGTCCTCAGTCGAGTCCTCGGGGACCAGACTGTCCTGGAGTATGGAGAGGTACTGGAAAATTCCCAGCTGCTGTTGCTCCGACTCATCTGGACCGACAGGGATTAGTTCCTTCCGGTTTCTTCTCAGCATTGCTCCTTGGCTAGTTTGAACCCAATAACTTCGAGGAGTGTCGGCCTGGCCTGAAACTGAAGCAAAGGATTTGTAGTCGCTTATCCACACCCGCTCACCGTTTGATAGCTCTGGGAGAGGGCGAGCTTTGTGGCGTGCATTAAAATTTGCTTGTTGCTTAGCCTGTTTCTCCTGGCGTTTCTTCCTGAAGTCCTCCAGATATGACCAGTTGGGTACTAGTTTCCCTTCCAGTTGGGGGAGTGTGGTGCGCAAACTGCGTCCCATCAGGAGCTGGCTCGGGCTGAGTCCTTCCTCCATAGGTGCATTTCTCAGCGCTAGCAGACCGAGGTGTAGCAGGGGCTCTTTCTTCAGGATTTTCTTGAACTCCTTTACGGCTGCCTCTGCCTTGCCGTTGCTCCATGGTGCATTGGGACTGCTAGTGATATGCTGGAAACCACATGAGGAGGCAAAATTACTAAATGCATTAGAATTAAATGGCGGACCGTTGTCTGACCTGACTGTATTTGGAATTCCATGTCTTCCGAAAATCTCAAACAGTTTTGGGATGACTGCTGCTGCGGAAGTGGATCCAACTTCTGCTACTTCAATGTAGGTGGAGAAATAGTCCACGACCACAACCATACTTGAAATGTTCCCGGGAGTAGGCAGCCCCGCCATTGGTTCCTCTGCACGGAGTTAATAGGCCGGCCGCTAGGGCGCGGTAAGTGGTAGGTTTGCTCGGTCAGGTCAGCTGTTCATGTTGTCACTCTGCTGCGAACCACTACCGAATAAACCACGAGGCAACCGAACAACTCTCCTTCTTCTAAGACATCCCGACGCATGGTGGCAGCGGTGGGATGTCTTAGAAGAAGGAGAGTTGTTCGGTTGCCTCGTGGTTTATTCGGTAGTGGTTCGCAGCAGAGTGACAACATGAACAGCTGACCTGACCGAGCAAACCTACCACTTACCGCGCCCTAGCGGCCGGCCTATTAACTCCGTGCAGAGGAACCAATGGCGGGGCTGCCTACTCCCGGGAACATTTCAAGTATGGTTCTCGCACAGGCTGCCGCCTCCTGGACCCCCGCTCGCCTCTTTACATTATGTTACCGATTTTCCAATTTTCACGAAAAGGGGACGAGCGCCCAAACCGTTCTCCGTAAAGCCAAACGGACAAAATTTTCGGCCAAAGGTCGCATCTCGACAAATTACCCTGAAAACGACACCCAACATGCATTTTGACGACTTTTCGTCGACATTTACCGCTGTAGCGGCTAAACAGTAAGAGATAGAGCAAAACGGACGAAATTTTCGCCCAGAGGGCCGCAACTCGCCGAGATACCCCTTAGGACACACTAAAATTTTGTAATTCTTAAAATCTATTTTTTTAAAATATAAATTAATTTTTAGCAGGGTCAATTTTTTAGCCAGAGAGTTCATATTCGAACTCGTCCGAGCTTTTTAGGCCAAGAAGCTACAGTAAAAAATTCAGGTCGATATCTTAACTCGTTCTCGAGTTATCGTGCGAACAGACACACAGACAGACACACAGACAGACAGACAGACAGACGGACATTGAACTTTTTTAGCACTCCAGTGGCGTAATAGGCTTCGCTATCGCTCAGCCAATGAGGGTTTGAGTGTAATTTTCTGCAGTGTATAATGAACATTGATGAACTTGAAATAAGTGTCAAAATTACGAGGTAATGTATTTTAATGATTTTGACTTATTGGCTGAGCGATAGCGAAGCCTATTACGCCACTGGAGTGCTAAAAAAGTTCAATGTCCGTGTGTCTGTCTGTCTGTCTGTCTGTCTGTCTGTCTGTCTGTCTGTCTGTCTGTCTGTCTGTCTGTCTGTCTGTCTGTCTGTTCGCACGATAACTCGAGAACGAGTTAAGATATCGACCTGAATTTTTTACTGTAGCTTCTTGGCCTAAAAAGCTCGGACGAGTTCGAATATGAACTCTCTGGCTCAAAAATTGACCCTGCTAAAAATTGATTGGCTGAGCGATAGCGAAGCCTATTACGCCACTGGAGTGCTAAAAAAGTTCAATGTCCGTCTGTCTGTCTGTCTGTCTGTCTGTCTGTGTGTCTGTCTGTCTGTGTGTCTGTCTGTCTGTGTGTCTGTCTGTGTGTCTGTTCGCACGATAACTCAAGAACGAGTCAAGATATCGACCTGAAATTTTTACTGTAGCTTCTTGGCCTAAAAAGCTCGGACGAGTTCAAATATGAACACTCTAGCTCAAAAATTGACCCTGCTAAAAAATAATTTATATTTTTTAAAAAATAACATTTTAAAAATTACAAAATTTTATGGTGATGTAAGGGGTATCTCGGCGAGTTGCGACCCTTTGGGCGAAAATTTCGTCCGTTTTGCTCTATCTCTTACTGTTTAGCCGCTACAGCGGTAAATGTGGACGAAAAGTCGTCAAAATGCATGTTGGGTGTCTGGCGTACATCTACCTAGTTTATATTAAACTAGGTAGATGTACGCCAGACACCGTCTCTCGTAACGAGCTTCGCGAAAGCTCGCGAAACACTGTTATGCTGCGACGGGCCTGCGTACATCTACCTAGGCCTGCGGCGCTGGCGAGCCTGCATGATTTAAGATTTACTCGTTTTAGCCAGGGGGCTGCCGCCCCCTGCACCCCGCTTTTCTTTATTGGCTGAGCGATAGCGAAGCCTATTACGCCACTGGAGTGCTAAAAAAGTTCAATGTCCGTCTGTCTGTCTGTCTGTGTGTCTGTTCGCACGATAACTCGAGAACGAGTTAAGATATCGACCTGAAATTTTTACTGTAGCTTCTTGGCCTAAAAAGCTCGGACAAGTTCAAATATTAACACTCTAGCTCAAAAATTTACCCTGCTAAAAATTGATTTATATTTTTCACAAAAATTAGATTTTAAAAATTACTAAATTTTAGGGTGTCTTCATAGGTATTTCGGCGAGTTGCGACCCTTTGGGCGAAAATTTCGTCCATTTTGCTCTATCTCTTACTGTTTAGCCGCTACAGCGGTAAATGTGGACGAAAAGTCGTCAAAATGCATGTTGGGTGTCGTTTTCAGGGTAATTTGTCGAGATGCGACCCTCTGGGCGAAAATTTTGTCCGTTTGGCTCTACGGAGAACGGTTTGGGCGCTCGTCCCCTTTTCGTAAAAATTGGAAAATAGGTAACATAATGTAAAGAGGCGAGCGGGGGTCCAGGGGGCGGCAGCCCCCTGGCTTAAATGAGTAAATCTTAAATCCTGCAGGCTCGTCACAAAGAAAAGCGGGGGTCCAGAGGGCGGCAGTCCCCCGGCTTAAGTGAGTACAGTAAATCTTAAATCATGCAGGCTCGCCAGCGCCGCAGGCCTAGGTAGATGTACGAAGGCCCGTCGCAGCGTAACAGTGTTTTGCGAGATATCGCGAAGCCTGTTACGAGAGACGGTGTCTGGCGTACATCTACCTAGTTTAAAATAGGCCAGGCGGCTGCCGCCCCCTGGACCCCCGCTCGCCTCTTTTCATTATGTAACCAATTTTCCAATTTTTACGCGAAGGGCCTCCCAGTCCAGAAATCCCATGATCGTTCCCATGAGCCATGGCACATCAAGGAATGTCATGGGAGACATTTCCCCATGGATCATAACTTTCCATGTAGTTTTTGCCCACTTCCATGCGAGGTAGTGTCCATGGAAATAAGGCTCCTTGGCAGCTGACCGTCTCCATGGAATAGAGCTCTAACTCCATGGAGTAATACCAAAATGTTTAAGTCCACAAAAAGACAAAGTAAAAGACTGATCGAAATAAATGAAACACGATTATAAGGTGTCGGAATCGAGGCGGAGCCAAATCTGGTGTCCGTTTTTGCCTAGCTCAAGCCGTTTTCGAGTTGCCAGAAAAAAGTTCTCAGATTTGAATGAAATTTAAATGGCCCTACTAAAATTCATCGTTGATGCTACATACCAAATTTCAGATCGAAATTCCAATTATTGGCTGAGCGATAGCGAAGCCTATTACGCCACTGGAGTGCTAAAAAAGTTCAATGTCC
The DNA here is from genome assembly GCA_029379305.1 of Frankliniella fusca. NCBI lineage: Eukaryota > Metazoa > Arthropoda > Insecta > Thysanoptera > Thripidae > Frankliniella > Frankliniella fusca. Next base: position 138,163 of record JAHWGI010001423.1, read on the forward strand.
GTGTGTCTGTCTGTGTGTGTGTCTGTCTGTCTGTCTGTCTGTGTGTCTGTTCGCACGATAACTCGAAAACGAGTCAAGATATCGACCTGAAATTTTTACTGTAGCTTCTTGGCCTAAAAAGCTCGGACGAGTTCAAATATGAACACTCTAGCTCAAAAATTAACCCTGCTAAAAATTGATTTATATTTTTTTAAAAAATTGGATTTTAAATATTACAAAATTTTATGGTGTCCTAAGGGGTATCTTGGCGAGTTGCGACCCTTTGGGCGAAAATTTCGTCCGTTTTGCTCTATCTCTTACTGTTTAGCCGCTACAGCGGTACATGTGGACGAAAAGTCGTCAAAATGCATGTTGGGCGTCGTTTTCAGGGTAATTTGTTGACATGCGATCCTCTAGGCGAAAATTTTGTCCATTTCGCTTCGCGGAGAACGGTTTGGGCGCTCGTCCCCTTTTCGTAAAAATTAGAAAATTGGTAACATAATGTAAAGAGGCGAGCGGGGGTCCAGGGGGCGGCGGCCCCCTGGCCTATTTTAAATAAAGAAAAGCGGGGGTCCAGGGGGCGGCAGCCCCCTGGCTTAAATAAGTAAATCTCAAATCATGCAGGCTCGTAATAAAGAAAAGCGGGGGTCCAGGGGGCGGCAGCCCCCTGGCTTTAATGAGGAAATCTTAAACCATGCAGGCTCGTAATAAAAAAAAAAAGCGGGGGTGCAGGGGGCGGCAGCCCCCTGGCTAAAACGAGTAAATCTTAAATCATGCAGGCTCGCCAGCGCCGCAGGCCTAGGTAGATGTACGCAGGCCCGTCGCAGCGTAACAGTGTTTCGCGATCTATCGCGAAGCCTGTTACGAGAGACGGTGTCTGGCGTACATCTACCTAGTTATAGATTCTGCAGCACTTTTATTTTTCATGGAAAATTGTTTCCATGGTAAAGAGAGGCAAGTGCCCAATGGGATAGGTCACCCCATGGAAAGACAACCGTTCCATGGAGTCCTCTCGCATGGCAAGCATTTTTCCATGGAGCCTTTACCTATGGTAAGAAATTTTCCTTGGAGTCCTCACATGGAAAGCGATCTTCCATGGCATCTTGTTTCAAGGAAAACACATTTCTATGGTAGAACGCCCATGGAAACAGACAGCACATGGAATATGATGCATCATACATGGAAAACAGACCTCTCTCCATGGAAAAGAGATTATGGAATCCCATGGTGTCCATGGGATTTTTGGACTGGGCTCAGCCCCAAAACCCTTCTCCGCAGAGCCAAACAGACAAAATTTTTGCCCCAAGGATCGCATCACGACAGATTACCCTGAAAACGACACCCAACATGCACTTTGACGACTTTTCGTCCACATTTACCGCTGTAGCGGCTAAACAGTAAGAGACAGAGCAAAACGGTCGAAATTTTCGCCCAAAGGGTCGCAACTCGCCGAGATACCGCTTAGGACACCATAAAATTTTGTAATTTTAAAAATCTAGTTTTTAAAAAACTATACATCAATTTTTGGCAGGGTCAATTTTTGAGCTAGAGTGTTCATATTTGAACTCGTCCGAGCTTTTTAGGCCAAGAAGCTACAGTAAAAATTTCAGGTCGATATCTTCACTCGTTCTCGAGTTATCGTGCGAACAGACACACAGACAGACAGACAGACAGACAGACGGACACTGAACTTTTTTAGCACTCCAGTGGCGTAATAGGCTTCGCTATCGCTCAGCCAAAAAAAAAATAGATTTTAAAAACTAGTAGAAATCGGAGATTTGGGGCTGAGCACGGGCCCTACCGGGCGTATTAATAGGAGGAAAAAAAAATTCTTATCTTGGACCTAAGGTAGAGACCTATGCTGGTGTATTATTAGGAGAACAGTTAACTGGAATAAAAATAAACCAACAGAAAATTAGGGGGGTGGGGCGTGGCCTTGCCCACGGAACGCGCTATAATCGCACAATATTAATTTAACATAATTAAATCATAACAGATTCTTTATTTCAAACGAAAACGAGTTGCAATTCAGTCACACCTCTGCTGCTAGCGTCCGGCTAAATTCTACTATAGGCCTCCTTGTTTATAGTTGACCAGGGATACCAGCCTACGCACAATTAAGCAAACCAAACCTAACAAAACTTTAGCCATTAATGTACTATCAACCTCTGATTTCGAACTTTTACCAAAAAATCACAATTTCTTTTTAAGCTACCAGGGGGCGGCAGCCCCGGCTGGACCCCCGCTGAAGGGAGTTCGATACTATACACTTCCGCGGATGGGGTAAACCCTGGGAAAAAATTTAAGTAACAGATGGCAGTAAAGTGGATGTTGACATTTTAAGGGCAACTTGCCACTCAAACCCTGGAAAAAATTTTAAATGGCAAAGTAGCACTAGAAGGGATTTCGACATTTTAAGTACCGACCACTTTGCCACCTAAAATATTTCCCAGGGAAGTGTACTATCGACAGCCAATGAGGTATTTTCCGAATTAGAAGAACAGGGAAAGTATCGTCTGCTCACGGACCATCACAAAGCCTCGACCGAAATCAGAGGGCTTCTCCCCTGGCCCGGTCCAGAGAGCACTTCTCTGATTGGTCGAGGCTTTATGATGGTCCGGGAGCAGACAATATTCCTCCTGTTCTTCTAATTCGGAAAATACCTCATTTTCTAATTTTTACTAAAAATCACATTGAACTGCCCCCTGGACCCCCGCTGAGGGGAGGTCGATAAGGAGGTCGATACTGCACTTCCGCGGATGCGGCAAAGTGTACTATCGACCTCAAATTTTCTAATTTTTATCAAAAATCACATTTTTTTAAAAAAAAACTTTACCAGGGGGCTACCGCCCCCTGGACCCCCCCTGAGGGAGAGTCGACACAACACTTCCGCGGATGGGGCAAAGTACACTATCGACCTCAGATTTTCTTAATTTACCAAAAATCACATTTTTTTTTCAAAAGCTATACCAGGGGGCTGCCGCCCCCTGGACCCTGGACCCCCGCTGAGGGGAGGTCGATACAACACCCGCGGATGGGGCAAAGTGTACTATCGACCTCAGATTTTCTTAATTTACCAAAAATCACATTTTTTATTTTTCAAAAGCTATACTTCCCGCTGAGGGGAGGTCGATACAACACCCGCGGATGGGGCAAAGTGTACTATCGACCTCCGATTTTCTTAATTCACCAAAAATCCTTTTTTTTTCTTTTTTTTTCTTTTCAAAAGCTATACCAGGGGGCTGCCGCCCTCTGGACCCCCGCTGAGGGAAGGTCGATACAACACTTCCGCGGATGGGGCAAAGTGTACTATCGACCTCAAATTTTCTAATTTTCACCAAACATAAAAAAAAATTTGAAACATTACCAGGGGGCCGCCGCCCGTTGGACCCCCGCTAAAATCTGTCTTAATCACTTCTTTCGTCTTCATAAGTTTTCTCCCTATTATATCTTGAAAAACTTCACTTCACAAGAGCCCACATTCCTTCTATAGTATTTGTGCAAACTTCGCCTTCCTTGAAAGTGACGGAATGATTAACTTGGAGACGCCTAAACCCGTGCAGGCCAAGCGTGGCATAGGCTTTCCATGAGTCTAGGGTAAAAGTACCAAACATGGATCATTTTTCGGAAAACCACAGTTTTGGGATCGATAAAGGTGTGATGAGCATAATTTTTTTTCATCGGTGTGTAGTTTGAACCCCCAGGGAAGATATCCTGAGGGAATAAAGTTCCTAGCTCCAATACTTTCGGAGTTATAGGGAATTTCCATGACCTCCAATTTTGATCCATGTTTGGGTGGGGGTACCCAAACATGGATCACCAAGCTAGACTGTTGTCCTTCACATATGTGATACACAACAGTGTTACGGGAAGGCAACTTTTTTTGTTTTATCCCAAAACAACCCCTTCCCCCTTTTAGGGGTTGTGATCCATGTTTGGACGCTGACCCAAACATGGATCAAAACTTAGGCTTGTTTGGATACGTTTTGCAGGCTCGTCTGTCTACGAAATAAATAGTTTCTCATACCAACGTGTTTCTCTCACTATTCTGCTCAAGAAATTACAACTTGCTTCCGCCCATTTGCATCTTCGGGGCTGATATAGGGCCTGGGAAAGTGGCATTTCTTTAACGAGAAATTCGATTCTTTTCTATATATCCTAACTAACCACGTGACATAGACCCTCCGATTCGTGGTAGATATGTTGCCTGAAACCTGATCTATAAACTTAAAACATACGCTTTTGAATTTATTGTATTTTCTTGCTTAGTCACGTGATCCTTAGGGCGCCAAGAGTGGAAAGAGATCTGATGTGTGCGCTAGGTTGCCTACCCGGACCTCTCGTAAGGCGCAATGGAAGATGTAAACGCTTGTAAAAAGTTTCCTATTGGAAATTTGTGCTGTTTGTTTGCATCAATCCCTTTATTTTGGTCATATTTTGCCGTGTGCAAAGTGGCATCACGCATGAACGATTTCTAATGACTGATATTGAGGCGCAAACTAAAGAAGTTACTTGAGGACGGTTCGAATTCTATGTTTTTACCCCTACCCGCATTTTCAAAATACTTAAGGTAAAGGATCAAAACCTTCAGAGTCTTAAAAGGCATATGTTAAAGTGTCTTCTCATCGAGTACCAAGTATTTCCTCCGGTTAGTGTTCTTACAAATAGTAAATAAGTAGAGCCATGTATCTTGCTTTGTCTTTTTGCGCGCTTTCACGAGGTCTGTTGTGCAGACTGTTTTTCGGAGAGCTCCAGCGGGCAGAGGAGCCAGAAGACAATAAAATGTCACATACACATAGTGTTGCATATGTAGTCGTCTACCTGGGGAACTTTGAAATTTTTAATTCAGTCGACCCAATCAGCCGTTAGAGCCCGCCAAACAGAAATGATCCAAGTTTGGTACCTGATCCATGTTTGGTACTTTTACCCTAAGTGGATGGTAGTTCCGGGCAGCACATTCTTTTAAATGAGTGGAATCAAAGTACAGTCATCCCGTTTATCAACTTTTGCCAAAAAGGAAACACTTGTTTGAGGGTCATTCTCTGTCAGATCACCACAAGGTCCAAAATGATGGTTTTTGGATTGAGTTGGGAGTGGTTAAGTATCATTTGGGACCACCCAAAGGACCCATATGTCAAAGGAAATTTATTTAAAAATTTTGGTTTGGGAGTTATAGGAGGTCAAAGTTTGGTGTTCGACCAATCCGTCTCAAGATATGAGTGACACCTAATATCCTGTATGAAACACAATACCAACTCTAGTCATGGTGTTTTACATTCAGTTTTTTATACTGATTCAAATGATCCATGGTTGGATTGGATCGTGAAAAATTTTTCTTGGCTCTATTAAGTAAAATCTCGTTCAAATGTTGTATAATTTCACTGTTTCAACTCTAGCAGAAATACGTCATATTAGAAAAATTCCAAACCATGCTTTTTTTAAAAGCTAATGATGGGTGGAACATCCACACCAAGTGACATGTTGGCCCCGGAGAATTTAGTCCCTTCGCCTTAGACTTTAAGGTTTGGAACTACTATGAAAAGACCGTAAAGAGTGACAATTAACTTCACTTTACTAAAATCAGTGAAGTGACACATCTCCTAAATATTTAACTATTTTTCAACACATTAGTCATAAAATGATATTATGAATGAAATTAAAAGCATTTTATACAGACCTAAATTAACAGTGATGTCCCCAAACCTACCAAAGCAAGTGTCCAAGCAATATATCATAGTTATAAGAAAAGCTTCCCAAGAAAGGAGAGCTTGCTACTAACCTCCAGATTAAAACAACAGGTTGACAGATTTTCCGCTATCTTAATAGTCATCAGTCTTTATTCGATCCCCTAACATTTTAGCCGTTTTCCAAAAAGAAATAAGAGATAATCACGGCTCGGGGACATTAAAAATTGACAATGTCAGAGAAATATAAACACGGGACAGGGACAATAATAAATGCATGTTTACAACAGCCTATAGCAACAGAAAACAAAAGTCACAGCCCTCGCACCTATACGATGAAGCTAGCGCTTTTCTTCTCGTCCTGTCTCTCTCGCACTTATGGGCTACATCATATTGGTGCAAGTGCTGTGACTTTTGTTTTCTGCTGCTATAGGCTGTTGTAAACATGCATTTATCATTGTCCCTGTCCCGTGTACATATTTCTCTGACATTGTTAATTTTCCATGCCCCCGAGCCATGATTATCTCTTATTTCTTTTTGGAAACAAGGATCAAATAAAGACTGATGACTATTAAGATAGAAAAAAATCTGTCAACCTGTTGTTTTAATCTGGAGATGCTTTTAATTTCATTCATATCATTTTATGACTAATGTGTTGAAAAATAGTTAAATATTTAGGAGATGTGTCACTTCACTGATTTTAGTAAAGTGAAGTTAATTGTCACTCTTTACGGTCTCTTCATAGTAGTTCCAAACCTTGAAGTCTAAGGCGAAGGGACTAAATTCTCCGGGGCCAACATGTCACTTGGTGTGGATGTTCCACCCATCATTAGCTTTTAAAAAAAGCATGGTTTGGAATTTTTCTAATATGACGTATTTCTGCTAGAGTTGAAACAGTGAAATTATACAACATTTGAACGAGATTTTACTTAATAGAGCCAAGAAAAATTTTTCACGATCCAATCCAACCATGGATCATTTGAATCAGTATAAAAAACTGAATGTAAAACACCATGACTAGAGTTGGTATTGTGTTTCATACAGGATATTAGGTGTCACTCATATCTTGAGACGGATTGGTCGAACACCAAACTTTGACCTCCTATAACTCCTAAACCAAATTTTTAAAAAAATTTCCTTTGACATATGGGTCCTTGGGGTGGTCCCGAATGATAGTTAACCACTCTTAACTCAATCCGAAAACCATCATTTGGCAAAACTGTTTTATAAGCCTCCATAAAAAATTTAAAAAATACAAAACCAACCTAAACTAACCTAACCTAACCGAAATGGAATTTAAAACTTGGATGGAGGCGTATACAACAGTTTTGCCCAAAGGGCCACATGGGACGCTATAGCCGATTCATGAATATTAAGATTAATACAGATCCATTCGATCCACTTCTTCCTATCTGGCTGTTTGGCTAACCTACAAAAAAATTACTTGACGTAAAATAAAAGCAATGATTACTTCAATCCGACAATAGAACCAAACCAATTTACAATTGATTCGTACAATACAGTACACTAACCCATAAAAATGATTAACCTGCCCATCTTGTTTGCGACACACAAAACACCGACGACGTCTCATATTTCCTCCAAAACTTTATTCTACGCGACAGAACAGTTCTCAGCAGACGACTACACGTTTTCCCGCCGGCATTTAACTCAAATTACACAGAATGCCAACATCACAACGACAAAACACAATATCCAATAAGTTCTTGTTTCCTTCTAAAATTAAATTAGAATGGAAACAGCAGGTTTCTTATGTAATGAATAATAAGAAATAGAATGGATGACATTCAAATTCAGTCAAAATTCAATAACAAAAAATTGGATTTTATTTAGTTAAGTTGGCAGAATGTTCACGAGACGACCAGATATTTTGCCGTCCGGATCAGTACCACGAATCTTCACGTATGGCTTCGCTAATTAGATTAGATTAGATTAATTTAAGTTTAAATTTAGATTAGATTAGATTGCTCAGCCAATTACAAAATTTTATGGTGTCCGAAGGGGTATCTCGGTGAGTTGCGACCCTTTGGGCGAAAATTTTGTCCGTTTTGCTCTATCCCTTACTGTTTAGCCGCTACAGCGGTAAATGTGGACGTAAAGTCGTCAAAATACATGTTGGGTGTCGTTTTCAGGGTAATCTGTCGAGAGGCGATCCTTGGGGCAAAAATTTTGGCTGTTTGGCTCTGCGGAGAGGGGTTTTGGGGCTCGGGCCCTTCGCGTAAAAATTGGAAAATTGGTTACATAATGAAAAGAGGCGAGCGGGGGTCCAGGGGGCGGCAGCCCCCTCGCCTATTTTAAATAAAGAAAAGCGGGGGTCCAGGGGGCGGCAGCCCCCTGGCTTAAATGAGTAAATCTCAAATCATGCAGGCTCGTAATAAAGAAAAGCGGGGGTCCAGGGGGCGGCAGCCCCCTGGCTTAATTGAGTAAATCTTAAACCATGCAGGCTCGTAATAAAAAAAAAAAAAGCGGGGGTGCAGGGGGCGGCAGCCCCCTGGCTAAAACGAGTAAATCTTAAATCATGCAGGCTCGCCAGCGCCGCAGGCCTAGGTAGATGTACGCAGGCCCGTCGCAGCGTAACAGTGTTTCGCGATCTATCGCGAAGCCTGTTACGAGAGACGGTGTCTGGCGTACATCTACCTAGTTATTCTACAACAGTGAGACTGTTGTAATTCATATTGAATAGTCCTTGTGAATAAATAGAAGTGTGTGACAAAATGATGTGTGGAAATAGAAAAATAATAATGTATCGGTATCTGTTATTGTTGTTCTGCGGGGGAATTCGAAGGAATTCATAAGTACGGTCCATCAGGCCCTATTATTTCGACCCGTATGAACAAAAACAAATTTGTCCTTAAAGTTGCACAAATTTGTACCTAGAATATAAGACTAATTTGTCCTTAATAAGATGCAATATTGTCCTTCTTAGAGTGCGTACAATATTGTACGTAGTTTTAGGACAAAATTGTACGATAAAAGATGCGCGTAAGAACGCATCCATTCCAGAGACAAAATTGTACAAAATTAGGGACAAAATTGTACTTTGTCATTGAGAGTGCACACTAAATCGCAAAGGACAATTTTTTGTCCCTAGAATTAGGTACAAAGTGTTTGCATCTTTCAGTAGACAAAATTGTCACTAAAATTAGATGCAATAAAATTTGTCCATAAGAAACAGTACAATTTTGTCCAAAAGAATCGAACATTCATTTTATTTTATTTTCTCTTCCTTAATGGACAAAAAAGTCCAAAGAAGAGTTGCAATTTAAACCAATGACAAGTTTAAACCTGTCGTCCGCCAGTAGCGCAAGTAATTGACAAATATTTATGTTTGGAGGAGGGTGAAGGGTAAAATAATTCAAGATGACGGGCATGCAACTTGCAGGAATGGCGGAGCAGAGGGTATCATATCAATGAGACAGTTTGCCAGGTTGGCAGGGCCGCAAAAGGAATCATTATAAGAGGTGGAAAGCAGGGCGCCGGGGTCCGTGGAGGACAGAGTTGACAGGTCAGCGGGGTCCCGGTGCCCGTGGGGGCAGAGCTGGCTGACAGGTCGTCGGGGTCCCGGTGCCCGTTGGGGGAGAGCTGGCGGGCAAGTCGGCGGGGTCCCGGTGCCCGTTGGGGCAGAGCTGGCGGGCAGGTCGGCAGGGTCGGGGAGGAAAATCAGGGTACGGCAACGCACTAGGGCCGGGCAGCTGGTTCTATCATTTGACCACGGCCGAGTGGGGGTAGGGCGTACTTAAACTAAGATTTCTCCGCGAAGGATTGATCGTTCGGAACGATCGAGGTGTCAAAACACAACGTTTTTCTTTGTAGATTCGATATTTAACATGTACGAGTGACAAGAAACAGCCGTTTGTCCGATCTCGACGGATTAAAATCATCCTGCACGCGGACTCGGGGCGCAGCGTCTCCGGTCGGCCGACTTCGTAGGAGAACGGGATTCTCGGCCTAGCCTCGCTACCGGGTGCCTGTCCACCACCTCGCGACTGTGATTCGATCGAAAGCCCAGTTAATCAAAACACACATGTCTTCAGAGGTTATAGTGTTGCGGATTTTGTTTACGTACGGGCGGGAGAGGCACCCGGTAGCGAGGCTAGGCCGAGAATCCCGTTCTCCTACGCTTCGTAATTTCAATCAACTAAACAATTAATGGTTCATATTTCGTCGACAACGTATTGCTATTACGAATCTGCAAGGACTGAACTGTACCTCGGTGAAGTAGGCCAAGCCCAGACGGATTCTAGGAAAACCAATCGTATAGGTCATTAGCATACGATTAGTAGAAATAAGTATACACCAAAGTTTTCCTCTAACTTAGAGCCACCACCACTTTTTTAAAAACGAGTTTGGGGCGGCCAGCTTCGCTCGAAGTTAGCCCGACCCAATTTCTCTGGGAGAAACCGCAGCAGTACGAAAATACCTACACCTTATTTTTTTCGTAAGTAGATAATAGTAGCCGTAAAAAGGGATCAATGACTCAATCCGATCAGGCATAAACATGTCAGGAAAGTACAATTGGTGGCGGCTAGGTTCGAAACATTTCACAGAAGAGCGCGTTTTCGCCATTTACACGCCAAACTTACTTTACTGAATTGGTAGACATTAGTAGACGTGTTTGCGTTTATCCTCCTTCATGCGCATACCGTGCGATTAAATTTAAGTACTGTGGTAGCGGCCAGGTTCGCAACTTTTAACGTACTAGCGAATTTATACCAGAAACACAAGAAACTCAGTTTACTGAATTAGTGGACAATAGTAGACATGTTTTCCTTCATTCTTCTATATGCACATACTGTGCGAAAGAGTTGAAATACTGTGGTGGGGGCCAGGTTCGCAACTTTTAGCAAAGGAGTGAATTTGCACGAGAAACACAAGAAACTCACTTTGCTGAATTAGAAGACAATAGTAGACATGTTTGCTTTGATCCTACTACATGCACATACCGTGCGATGTAATTAAAGGACTGTGGTGGGGCCAGGTTCGCAAATTTTAGCAAAGAACTGAATTTGCACAAAAAACACGAGAAACTCACTTTACTGAATGAGTAGACATAAGTAGAAATGTTTGCTTTCATCCTACTACATGCACATACCGTGCGAAAAATACTAAGTACTGTGGTGGCGGCCAGGTTTGCAAATTTTAGCAAAGGACTGAATTTGCACAAAAAAACACGAGAAACTTACTTTACTGAATTAGTAGACGATAGTAAACATGTTTGCATTTAACTGTCTTCGTGCACATACTGTGCGAAAAATATGAAATACTGTGGTGGCGGCCAGGTTCGCAATTTTTAGCAAAGGGCTGAATTTGCACGCGAAACTCAAGAAACTCACTTAACTGAATTAGTAGACAATAGTATACATGTTTCCTGTTAACCTACTTCATGCACATACTGTGCGCAAAATATGAAATACTGTGGTGGCGGCCAGGTTCGCAAATTTTAAGATAGGAGTGAATTTGCACAAAAACACGAGAAACTCACTTTACTGAATTAGAAGACATAAGAAGTCATGTTTTCATTTAACCTACTCCATTCACATACTGTGCGAAAGAATTGAATTACTGTAGTGGCGGCCAGGTTCGCAACTTTTCGCATAGAAGTAAATTTGCACAAAAAACACGTGAAACTCACTTTACTGAATGAGTAGTTATAAGAAGACATGTTTGCTTCCTTCCTACTTCATGCACATACCGTGCGAAAAAAATCAAGTACTGTGGTGGCAGCCAGGTTCGCAGCCTTTAGAAAAGCAGTGAATTTGCACGAAAAACACAAGAAAATCACTTTACTGAATTAGTAGAAAATAGTAGACATGTTTGCTTTCGTCCTACTACATGCACATACCGTTCACTGTTAAAAAAGTTTTGAAATTTCAGATCAAAATCTGTTGTAAAATTGTAAATGTGGTTGTGAAATTTCATAACATTACTAATTTTACAATTATATATAAAAATTCATAACTCTTTTTGTGAAAATTCAAAACTGTGTTCTGAAAATTATGAATCATTTGTAATTTTGTGACTCGAGATTGTTAAATTATGATCACTCAATCAGAACTTTGAAAACTGATCGCAATTTTCCCAGTGCTTATTCGAATTTTGCAATCCGCACATTTTAAAGGTGCATTCTTCTCCCGCCGCGTCCCTACTCGCCAATCCCAGACCTGAGTTATTTTCGCAAGAAAGAGTATCTTGCTCATGTCCTGCATAGTGAAGTGTTCTTCCCTTGTTTGCCACCAGATGGCGTATGGACTGGGTGTCTGATACTTTTTCGTTAACATGTCAATTATCCACTAAATTTCTGAAATTCCGCTTCGGAAATATTGATAATCGGATAGAAGAGTCTTTTCTTGATTTGCGAGCAGTATTCCTTTTCAACTTTTAACAAGCAGGCCCGCCCTTCCGCCAAACGTCGTTGCCAGCTCCGCTTTGCTACGCAGGCAACTCCGTTCGGCAGGGGGCGTGCCTGCTTGGCCTGCCGGCGGCGTTCGGTCGGGCCTTCGGCCCGACCCCTAAGTCACACAGAACGTCCTCTTAGCATGTAAATGATCGGGCCTGCGGCCCGTAAAGGCGTTCTCTTCGGAAAGAGGCAGTTTGTAACGGTGAACCACCGAAACTACAGCCCTCCCTTCTGCTTTGAAAACGTGCCGATAGTGACTAAACGGTCTGTTACTCGGCAAAAAAGGGGAGTCGGAAATCTCGAAAAAATGTCGAAATACGTGAGTTCGGCCTGAGATGGAACGGCCGAACTCGGACTTTATTTGGCAGCAGTTGGCAACACTGAATTACGCTCGTCGAACCAATTTTAATGGTATAGGCGTCGAGGGGTGTCGAAAATTTCAAAAATTGTCGAGATATGTCGAAAATTGTCGAAATATGTAGAAATTCGTAAAAAATGTCGCAAAATCTCGAAATATCTCAAAAATGTTGAGATCTATCGAAAAATATGGATAATGTCGAAAAACATCGAAAAATGAGGGATAATGTCGAAAAATATCGAAGAATATCAAAAATTGTCAAAAATGTTTACAAATATCGGAATATGTCGGAAAATGTCAAAAATGTCGCAAAATATCAAAAAACATCGAAAATTATCAAAAATGTCAAAAAATATCAAAAATTATCGAAAATTATCGAAAAATATCGAAAATTATCGAAAATGTCGAAAAATATCGAAAATGTCGAATTATATCAAAAAATATCGAAAAACAACGAAAAATGTCGAAAATATCGGAAAATATCGAGAAATGTCGAAAATAATCGAAATGTTTGAGTTTTGACGATTGGCAACACTGGAAATTGAAAAACGGTTGGCACCACTGAATTGCGCTCGAAAAGACGGTTCTAAAGAGGTGCGGGTCGATGGGGTTCGTAAAAGTTAAAAAGTGGGTCAATTTTGGGTGCTTTTTACAGTGTAGTCGCGAGTTGGGTCCTTTTTATCGAAAAACGGTGGGCGCCATCGAACTGGACGCGAAAAGACGCTTCCGGGAAGGTGCAGCTCGATGGAGTTGAGAAAAGTTGAAAACTGGACCAATTACGTGTGCTTTTTACAGTGTAGTCGCGAGCTGGGTCCATTTTTTCGTAAAACGGTGTGCACCATTGAACTAGACGCGAAAAGACGCTTCCGGAGAGGTACGGGTCGACGGGGTTGGAAAAAGTTGAATAAATTCCGTGAAAACTTTTATAATTTTTTTCAGTGCCTTAATGAGGGTTGGCAGGATTTGCCGTAGGCGTTTCGTTGTCTAGGAGTAAAACTGTAGACACCCTGAAAATTTCAAGTCTCTAGCTCATCTCCTTCTAGTGGAACAGACAGACACACAGACACACAGACAGACAGACAGACACGAGGTCGTTTGCATAAGCCCGCTTTTATGCTTTTTCAAAGCAGAAGGGCGGGCTAAAAATATTAAAAATCTTGCATAAGTTTTAAATCCGTTCTCGCTGACCACTCATGACGCGAGCACATCGACCCTCCGGCGCCCAGGCCGTTGACAGTGTATTCGAAGTGATGTGCGTATCACACGATTTTTATAATGTCATGCTACTTAGCAGCAGCTTCGAGTTCTTCTCTCGGAACTGCGCGTCGTAGCTTTACGACCCCCGAGAACTTTACTAACAGACATCATAAGTTCTGGTGATTTTGAGTTCTCTATGGCTAAATTTCTTAAATTTGTTTGCAAAATTACAAACCAGCTTGCATTGAAAATTTAAATCAGCATTTGCATTTGTAATATCGTAAATTCCCAATTTTCAGAACATGTTTGCAAAATATTTTACAATTGTTTCAGTTGGTAATTTTACAAACATTGGATTGTGTAAATAATTGCCAACAATGTTTGTAAAATTACAACGAATTTTTTTAACAGTGTAAGGTACCGTGGTGGCGGCCAGGTTCGCAAATTTAAACATGGGAGTGAATTCGCATAAAAACACGAGAAACTCACTGTACTGAATTAGTAGACAATGGTAGACATGTTTGCTTTCGTCTTTCTACATGCATGCATGTAGAAAGACGAAAGCAAACATGTCTACGATTGTCTACTACCGTGAGATGTACGTAAGGTACCGTGGTGGCGGCCAGGTTCGCAACTTTTCGCATAGAAGTAAATTTGCACAAAAAAACACGAGAAACTCACTTTACTGAATGAGTAGACATAAGTAGACACGTTTGCTTTCATCCTACTACATGCACATACCGTGCGAAAAACATGAAGTACTGTGGTGGCGGCCAGGTTCGCAACCTTTAGCAAAGCAGTGAATTTGCACAAAAAACATGAGAAACTCACTTTACTGAATGAGTAGATATAAGTAGACACGTTTTCATTTAACCTTCTATATGCACATACTATCGAAAGAATAGAAATACTGTGGTGCCGGCAAGGTTCTCAACTTTTCGCATAGAAGTAAATTTGCACAAAAACACGAGAAACTTACTTTACTGAATGAGTAGACATAATTAGACATGTGTGCTTTCATCCTACTTCATGCACATACCGTGCGAAAAAAATCAAGTACTGTGGTGGCGGCCATGTTCGCAGCCTTTAGAAAAGCAGTGAATTTGCTCGAAAAACACAAGAAACTTACTTTACTGAATTAGTAGACATAAGTAGACATGTTTGCTTTCATCCTACTACATGCACATACCGTGCGAAAAAAATGAAGTACTGTGGTGGCGGCCAGGTTCGAGCAAAGGAGTGAATTTGCCCGAGAAACCCAAGAAACTCACTTTACTGAATGAGTAGACATAAGTAGACATGTTTGCTTTCATCCTACTACACGCACATACCGTGTGAAAAAATGAAGTAGTGTGGTGGCGGCCAGGTTCGCAGCCATTAGCAAAGGAGTGAATTTGCACGAGAAACACGAGAAACTCACTTACTAAATGAGTAGACATAAGTAGACACGTTTCCATTTAACCTACTTCATGCACATACTGTGCGAAGGAATTGAAATACTGTGGTGGCGGTCAGGTTCGCAACTTTTGGCATAGAAGTAAATTTGCACAAAAAACACGAGATACTCACTTTACTGAATGAGAAGACGTAAGTAGACATCTTTGCTTTCTTCCTACTACATGCACATACCGTGCGAAAAAAATTAAGTACTGTGGTGGCGGCCAGGTTCGCAGCCTTTAGCAAAGGAGTGAATTTGCACAAAAAATACGAGAAACTCACTGTAATGAATGAGTAGACAATAGTATACATTTTTCCTGTTAACCTACTGTATGCACATGCTGTGCAAAAAATATGAAATACTGTGGTGGCCGTTACCGAGGCGGAACACCTGCGACAATATGGATAGGCCAAACCGCCAGGCACTCGTGTTAAGTTGGCGGCCTACCTGGAGAGTACATGCGCAGGGGGAAGCAGGTTTAATATTCCTGGTACCCAAAATTTCGTACCGTCACCTCCCAGTGAGTTGATTGTGGGGGCACCTTAACTGCCCTTTACACCCTGACCCTGCAGGGCTTGCGTATAAATCACGTAATAAGTGATTTTTTTTTTCATTTGCCTGCCCGGCAAGCCAAACGAGAGCCTAACCTGACACTGTCAGGCCCTCCCTAATGTCTACTATTATCTCCTGATTCAGTAAATGGAGTGACTTGTGTTTCTGTTGCAAATTCACTCCTCTGTTAAAAGCTGCGAACCTGGCCACCACCACAGTACATTAATTACATCGCACGGTATGTGCATGAAGTAGGATGAAAGCAAACATCTATACTATTGTCTACTAATTCAGTACAGTGAGTTTCTCGTGTTTTTTTTTTTTTTTTTTTTTTTTTTTTTAATGCAAATTTACTCTTTTGCTAAATGTTGCGAAGCTGGCAGCCACCACAGTATTTTATATTTTTCGCACAGTATGTGCATGAAGTAGGTTAAATGGAAACATGTATACTATTGTCTACTAATTCAGTACAGTGAGTTAATCGTATTTTTGGTGCAAATTCACCTCTTTGCTAAAATTTCCGAACCTGGCCGCCACTACAGTATTTCATATTTTTCGCACGGTACGTGCATACAGAAAGATGAATGCAAACATGTATACTTATGTCTACTCATTAAGTAAGGTGAGTTTCATGTGTTTCTGGTATAAATTCGCTACTGTGTTAAAAGTTGCGAACCTGGCCGCCACCTCAGTACTTCAATTCTTTCGCACGGTATGTGCATGAAGTAGGTTGAATGCAAACATGTCTACTATTGTCTACTGAATCAGTACTGTGAGTTTCTCGTGTTTCTCGTGCAAATTCACTCCTCTGCTAAAGGCTGCAAACCTGGCCGCCACCACAGTACTTAATTTTTTTCGCACGGTATGCGCATGAAGTGGGTTAACAGCAACAGCAAACATGTATACTATCGTCTACTCATTCAGTACAATGAGTTTATCGTATTTTTTGTGCAAATTCAGTCCTTTGCTAAAATTTGCGAACCTGGCCGCCACCACGGTACTTTACTTACATCGCACGGTATGTGCATGTAGTAGGATGAAAGCAAACATGTCTACTATTGTCTACTAATTCAGTAAAGTGAGTTTCTTGTGTTTCTCGTGCAAATTCACTCCTTTGCTAAAAGTTGCGAACCTGGCCCCCACCACAGTATTTCAACTCTTTCGCACAGTATGTGCATATAGAAGAATGAAGGAAAACATGTCTACTATTGTCTACTAATTCAGTAAAGCGAGTTTCTTGTGTTTCTGGTATAAATTCGCTAGTACGTTAAGAGTTGCGAACCTGGCCGCTACCACAGTACTTAAATTTAATCGCACGGTATGCGCATGAAGGAGGATAAACGCAAACACGTCTACTAATGTCTACCAATTCAGTAAAGTAAGTTTGGCGTGTAAATGGCGAAAACGCGCTCTTCTGTTAAATGTTGCGAACCTAGCCGCCACCAATTGTACTTTCCTGACATGTTTATGCCTGATCGGATTGAGTCATTGATCCCTTTTTATGTCTACTATTATCTACTAACAAAAAAATAAGGTGTAGGTATTTTCGTACCGCTGCGGTTTCTCCCAGAGAAATTGGGTCGGGCTAACTTCGAGCGAAGCTGGCCGCCCCAAACTCGTTTTTAAAAAAGTGGTGGCGGTTAGAGGAAAACTTTGGCGTATACTTATTTCTACTAATCGTATACTAATGACCTGTTCGATTGGTTTTCGTAGAATCCGTCTGGGCTTGGCCTACTTCCCTCCCGGAGGTCTGAACTGTTGTAATTGTGCCCGGATGTCAATGGGAGTGGAGTATTTCCTGAGAATAGCGAGCTGAAAGTCGGCCGACCGGAGACGCTGCGCCCCGAGTCCGCGTGCAGGATGATTTTAATCCGTCGAGATCGGACAAACGGCTGTTTCTTGTCACTCGTACATGTTTAATATCGAATCTACAAAGAAAAACGTTGTGTTTTGACACCTCGATCGTTCTGAACGATCAATCCTTCGCGGAGAAATCTTAGTTTAAGTACGCCCTACCCCCACTCGGCCGTGGTCAAAGGATGGAACCAGCTGCTCGGCCCCAGTGCGTTGCCGTACCCTGGGTAAAATGTTGCTAACGAGAGGGGATTTGTGGTCATCGGCGTCCTCTTCAGGTCCCCGACGACCACTTTGATGGTACCACCAGGTTGACAGCTTTGTCACGAACTCAACACTATGTTGATAAGGGAGACTGAGGTTGTATCAAATGCCTGCTGAAAGGGGTGGTGGAAATGACCAAATAAGTGAAAATTAAAATGTAAGTATTATTTTGGACTTGTGTTTTAGAGTTAAAACCTAAGTTTTCTAGTTTCAGACATGATATGCTATGAAAAAAATGGAGTCCTGGACAATAATATAGAAAACGTTGTGCACAGTGTTGTGAGCAATGTTTTATTTTACTGTCTAGCCATCTAGACATGACTTTTCTACTATGCAATGATACTGTATCCATTTCACTTTCAAAAGTACGTACAGATATTGTTGTATTCAAAACCTAATCAATACATAGCATTTACCCTCAGATGGCACCCACATTAACCGATCAAAAGTTTCAGGCAACTCCGTCATTTGTTCTATCTTTTATGAGCATTTGACTACGAAAAGAAAATTTGATCTAAAGTTATGAAAATGGGATGAGTATAATCAAGTCAACAAGTAATGTTATATTCCCTAAAATTTTATTGAAGACCTCCTCTATTCATAAGTAATACAAAGTTTTTTAATATCAGAAAGTACTCTGGACATTGAACTGACGGAAAGGGGTGCAAAATAGTCTAATCTCTAACATGATTTTGGAGCTAAAATACATTTGCATTCAAAAGATAATGTTGTGTTAGGTCTTTGAATGTTCATGGTGTGAGGTAAGTGGTTGAGGTTTATTTATCTTTTAACAGAGAAAGAGAAAGTTTTGTTCTAAGGTAAGTGGTTGAGGTTTATTTAGCTCTAAAAGTACTGTAAACAGGAGCTGCTGAAAATAGAGGTTTCCTTGCTATCATAATAAGAAAACAATATCCCAAGCTATTGAGGCAAGAGGTAAAGTCTAGCAGTGAATGTTCATTCATAGTGTAAAGTCAAAAAGTTGAAAAGATTACAGTTCCAACAAAGATATGTAGTCTACATTCACTTTACTTTGTAAAAAGGTACGAGCAAAGAGTCAAATGTGGTGGAAATATAAAATTCATATAATACGTATCTCCAGACTTAAATTCCACCATGCCCTGATAATAAAAGAAGAAGAAAAAAAGCATTTCACATTTGCATGAAAAGATTTCAGTGCTTTGGAATTTGGCCACCAATTAACCTGAACTAGATACACTCCAGGGTATTCCTTCAGATCCGCTCTTTTCGAATTTGGGACGGATTGAAATCAAAGAGCGGCTTTTAGCATTTACTGGAAAGAAACAAGAAAATTTAGAGTAAGTATGTAGTGAGCATTACATTTGTCCATATAAATAGACTCAACTATCATAAAGTACAAAAAATTTAGGCTCCTCTATTTTCAGATCAAATAATTAGTAGAGATAAACTCCAAGTATAGTATGTAATACTAAGGACTATCAATTACCTACTCAAAAGTGTGTAACACAAAGATACACACTTGAAATTTTGTGCCGAATCTAGTCTTTATGAAATATGTTTCATCTTTAACCTTATCTTGCATGGTCATTTCCCAAAAGCAACATCCAGTCTAATCTGAGCATGAAGTCCATGATCCAAAATAGGTTAGGTTATGATCAAGGAAGCAAAAAACTTATTGGACTACAACCATAGCATGACAGCAAAATAGTTCAAAGTGGAAACTGAGAAAACCAAACAATTGAAAAATACTGTGGGATAGAGTAAGAAACAGGAAAAAAACACAAGTTTACGTTTCATTAAAACAACTGACGGGCCTCTGTGGGCTATCTCGAAACCCACACTAAAAATACTGTTACTTTAAAGGCCTTACGATCCGGGATCGTCGATCCCACATCTGAACAAAAAACAAAGTGCCTTCACATACATCTCTGGTAACGTAGAAAACAACTTTTAGAGATTCTTTTGGCTTGATATCGCACGACAACAGGCTCTATGGTTCCTGCGACGACAAAGGAGCCAGACAGCAGACGATACTGGCACTATGGCCAGGCCAGGCGGCAGGCTTTATAAACAAACAAGTTATTTGCAGTAGCCAGGCAGTAGTATTACTTCGCCTGGCCTCTAAGCCAGTCTTTCCTAAAATGAAAAATGTTTGTGCGAAAATTTGATGTCAGTAGTTGAAGCTACTACAGGAGTATGATCTCTTACTTGTTCTGCTTCAGTTGCTTTAAAAGGCTGCAATGTAGTGCGGTTGGGAATGTGTTACAGCACCTAGCAAAATCATGTGTGATGAGGTTAAGGTAATGAGGTCAGAGTGTATTCTTCTCTCTGCCTAACTCGGTGGAATAATGAAATTAACTAGCTGGTTCCTAGGTAAGTTGTTGCATAAGACAGCAGAGCCTTTAATACTGCAAACACACTATATCTTTCTACATATCTTGAAGTGCAATCTGTGGTCCAGTCTTTGTTGAAAGTTTGTTTACTAACCAAACACCTAATACAATGTCATAACTATGAGGGTTTGAGCGTAATTTTCTGCAGTCTATAATGAACATTGATGAACTTGAAATAAGTGTCAAAATTACGAGGTAATGTATTTTAATGATTTTGACTTATTATTATACAACAGTGAGACTGTTGTAATTCATATTGAATAGTCCTTGTGAATAAATAGAAGTGTGTGACAAAATGATGTGTGGAAATAGAAAAATAATAATGTATCGGTATCTGTTACTGTTGTTCTGTGGGGGAATTCGAAGGAATGCATGAGTACGGTCCATCAGGCCCTATTATTTCGACCTTTATCGACAAAAACAAATTTGTCCTTAAAGTTGCACAATTTTGTCCTCAGATATAGGCACAATAGCTAATTTAATCAAAAAAAAATTTTGTACAAGAATCTCGTTACTAAATTGTCCATATTGGGTGGACTATCATATTCGAAGAGAGTCAGAAAATTTGTACGTCCAAATCATACAAATTTGTCCCTTATTAGATGCAAAAATGTCTTTGACAGAACACGTACTATTTTGTACGTTGTTCTTAGACAAAATTGCATCCTGGAAGATGCGCGTAAAAACACAACCAGCCCATGGACAAAATTGTATGTTGGCTACGTACAAAATTGTTCCTAGCCATTTAGTGTGTACGCAGCTATTTTTCTCTCTGCGTGCAAATGATGAGGTTGCGGATGCATTTCAAGAAATTTGTGACTCTAAACCTGAAAACTGAGGAGAAGAATATGACAGGTTCTCAGATTATGTACTAGATACATACATCGAAGGAACGCAGTAAGTTTTAACCGTATACCTCGCGTCACATGCTTTGGGAAACTTTTCCTCTATTTAAAAGTTTATGTTTATTTTCCACTTTGTAGGTTCCCTCCTTCTCTGTGGGCGTGGGCGCCTGACGGTCTCCCATCAACAACCAATGGAGCGGAGAGTTTTCATGCTGATTTTAATAGGCAGTTTGCAAAAGCACATCCCAACGTCCACGCGTCCCTTCAAGTTTTGAGATTCAGGCACAGACCTATGTAAAGATGCAGTCGGTGAAGGTTGGAGAAGGGAACAAGAGAAGGAATGCGGTGCTGAGGAGAGTGGGAAGGAGGATGCAGGCTTGGAAGGAGGTAAGAACAGGATTCAGGAGTAGGATGTCCTTTTTGAAGTTGGTTGGGTCCATGGCAAAGTCGAGGCAGAAGAAGCGTGATGTGTAATTTATTTGCGTGTTTAATGTAATGTGTACTGTAATGTAATGTGTACTGAAATGTAATGTAATGTGTACTGAAATGTAATGCAATGTGTACTGAAATGTAATGTAATGTATAATTTAACATGTGTAATATGTATAATGTGTGTAATATGTGTCATATGTTTTTTGATAATGTCATATTATAAGTTACTGTTTTGAAAATGAGACCGAACTTTGAGTAAAAGTTTTACCAACACACGTGATGTCCTCACTGCAGATGCACATACACCATCTTTCTCAGTCCCATCACAAGATTTCAGTCAGTGCGAGAGAGACAGACAGCTGGTCGCCCTGTCGCTCTCGCCCCGCACTCGGGCGTGTGGCACCAGCGCCCTCCAGGTAGGCAACACTTCGCGCCTGACCGGAGATGCCCGCTTGCGACAATTTCCCTTTCGTCCCGCGTAATCCCCTCTTTTCCCTCCGATGCCCGCTAGCGACAATCCGACCCTTTCTACCTTGCCCGCTTGCGACCTGATCCCGGAGAGGCCCCGGTTGAGCGGACGCCCGCGCCTTGCGACCGCCCCACTTACCGACCGGCCAGTGACTGAGCCTAGTGTTCAGGCAGTGACGTCACTTTTACCCCCCTGCTTTTGCATAACCTCTCTTTCAGCGCTAGCTTCGCTGTGCAAGTCAGCTCGCAAAACTCCTGGCATCGCCGCACCACCCGTAGCGGCTGCGCTGCCGCCATGCGGGTGCAGTCCGGAGGACCCTCCAGCTCAGCACCCTGCCTCCTTCGCCTTCTCCCGCCTCAACCCACTTGCCCCACCTCCACGCACCTCCGCACCCACATACCGTCCGTCCTCATCACCAATCCCCATTTATGACGGCCGTAGGGTCGTTGCGCAGCATAGCCCGGCAGTGGGCCAGCGTCGCGTGGACTGCCGAACGGGCGCCGAGCGACGATCTTGATTACGATGATGGCGTTGATGACTGCGCGGGGCGTTACTCGGCGTTACGGCGCAAAATGTGTCAGGTCACCATAATCGCGCCATCGCGCCACGAGGTACTCCACCCCGCGTCCCGCCATCTACAGCCGACGGCGTAACGTAACGAGGACTCGCGTAGGGAGCGTTATGGTTCGTGCCGTTTCGGGGCCTTATGATTCCGAGGACACCCGGATCTTGTCCCTGTACTCTGCAAACTTAAGTGTGAGACAGTATCACGCTTTTTACTGCAGTACCACTGTGTCTCACACTTTCAAAAACTATTTTCTGTCGTTGAATAGCAATCACGGTTTAGAGAACAGGATCAGCTTTGGTTGAAAATTCCGGTTAAAACGAGCTACCATGTGATGGGGTTTGGAACAACAATACATTAAATAATCGTAAATGAATGGTTTCGAAAATGTATAGGAACGCTGTTGTTTGCGATCAGAACCCCATCACATGGTAGCTCGTTTTAACCGGGATTTTGAACCAAAACTGATGCTGTTCTTTAAAACGTGATTGCTATTCAACGACAGAAAATCGTTTTTGAAAGTGTGAGACGCAGTGGTACCCAGTCCCAAAATCCCATGGACACCATGGAATTCCATGATCTCTTTTCCATGGATAGAGGTCTGTTTTCCATGTAAGATGCATCATATTCCATGTGGTGTCTGTTTCCATGGGCGTTCTACCATGGAAAAGTGTTTTCCTTGGAACAAGATTCCATGGAATATCGCTTTCCATGTGAGGACTCCAAGGGAAATTTCTTACCATGGGTAAAGGCTCCATGGAAAAATGATTGCCATGCGAGAGGACTTCATGGAACGGTTGTCTTTCCATGGGGTGACCTATCCGATTGGGCACTTGCCCATCTTTACCATGGAAATAATTTCCCATGAAAATTAAAAGGGCTGTAAAATCTATAATTATTGGAATTTCGATCTGAAATTTGGAATGTAGCATCTACGATGAATTTTAGTAGGGCCATTTAAATTTCATTCAAATCTGAGAACTTTTTTCTGGCAACTCGAAAACGGCTTGAGCTAGGCAAAAACGGCCACCAGATTTGGCTCCGCCTCGTTTCCGACACCCTATATCCGTGTTTCATTTATTTCGATCAGTCTTCTCTTTGTCGTTTTGTGGACTTAAACATTTTGTTATTACTCCATGGAGTTAGTGCTCTATTCCATAGAGACGGTCAGCTGCCAAGGAACCTTATTTCCATGGAAAGTACCTCACATGGAAGTGGGCAAAAACTACATGGAGAGTTATCCTCCATGGGGAAATGTCTCCCATGACATTCCTTGATGTCCCATAGCTCATGGGAACGCTCATGGGATTTCTGGACTGGGTACTGCAGTAAAAAGTGTGATACTGTCTCACACTTGAGTTTGCAGAGTACACTCTAAATGTCTATGGACTTTTCCTGTGGACTTTTTTGTCCACAGTTTCAGTGACAAACACATTGTTACCAATAAGATGGTCTACAATTTTGTAAACAGCTAGAGACAAATTTGTTCATAGCTGTCAACAAAAAACCCTCTATGGACTTTTCTGCGTACATTTTGGACGCAATTTTGCAGACAGGCTGTCCATATTTCTGTGCGTTACCAAACTTATGGGCAAATTTTATTTGTGTCCAGCTGTCTACAATTTGTTAAACATTATGGACAAATTTGTCGATAATCGTCAACAAATTTGTCACCAGCTTGGAAACGCTCAAATATATGTCTAACTTGTCCACCAAAAAGTCCATAGACATTTAGTGTGTACTCGGCCTAGTCCGACAGCAGCCCTTTGGACTGTCGGTTTTAGGAACCGAAATGTCCCCAAAACCGAGAAATTCTGGATAGAGTCCGATGCTGGAGTCGGGTTGGACTGGTCCGAAGCGACGCCCGGATCGGCCCGAAATAACGCTCGGTCTATTCCGGAAACGTGCCTTCTGTATACCCTTCCCCCTTCCCGCCCCTTCTTTAGGCAGCCATGGGTGCACTAGCTATCGGTATTCAAATGTTTAAATCGACAAAGCCTTGATAATCAAGACTTAACCGAATGAACGGAAAATGTTTGAGGGTGTCGGAATCGAGGCGATGCCAAATCTGTTGTCCGTTTGGAGCTAGCTCAAGCCGTTTTCAAGATACCAAGAAAAAATGCTCCGATTTCAATAAAATTAAAATGGCCCTACTTAATTTCACCATAGATGCTACATACCAAATTTCAGATCGATATTCCAAAAACTACATATTTTACAGCGTCCTACACTTGGTTGCAGTTGAGAAGTTATTGATAGTAGATCATAGAAAAAAATGTTGGACAAGCGAGAAATCCGAAATGAGCCCTCCGCGGGCAAACCCGAAGCAAGTCCGCTGTACAGGACTCCAATCGGACTAACGGGTTAGTGCCGGACGAGCCCGTGACCCAAGGATGCAATCGCGGACTACCCGAACCCGGAGATGGACTCCAAGTGGAACTGTCCGGTCGTGAAAAAGGACAGTCCGGTCGTGAAAAAGGACAGTCCGTGGGCAGAAGGGGCTTTTACGGGTAGCCCTGGATGCAATTGCGGAACTCTTTCGAATCATAAGGGGGGGGGGGGGGGGGTCACACGGGCGTTCGCATGGGCGTTAGCGGCCAGAGTTTTAATTCGGGTAGGTAGCGTTACCCGACCGCCTGGCGTTCGATGCCTAGTGTTTTCCCTCTCCTCCCAGCTGAAAATTCCGGTCGGAATATTTCCGGCCGTATTTCTTTCGGCCGTAGATTTTCCGGCCGTAACTATTCCGCCCGTAAATTGGAACACTTTCCGGCCGTAGTTTTTGACGCCGCTTTCCGGCCGTACTTTCTGACGCCGGCCGGAAGAGGTTCCGGCCGGAGGGTGTTCTGGCCGGACTTTGTGAAAAGTCCTCTGGGCACCACCTGAGCGGTGTCCAACAGGCCTCTAAAGTGCATGTCCCCCGGGTAAAGTTTGTGCGCTGAGCACGATAGTGATGTTTAAAATGCCCTATCTAGAGCCGTTCTCTTAGTAGCCCTATGGTCAAAAAAGGAAATATTTTTTTTATCTCATGCATAAGTACAGTTTCCTGTCAACATGTGACACACGAAGCGATTTTCCCCTGTGACTCTTAGTTTAGGTGCTACAAGTCACTTACAGTCAGCCGAAAAACGTACGGCCGGAAAAAAAGGCTCCGGCCGTAAACCGTATCGATTCCGACTGTAAACCGGAACCCCTCCGACCGGAAAAGGCTTGACTACGGTCGGAAATTCTGACTCCGACCGGAACAACGGGGATACGGTCGGAAATCGTGACAGATTCCGGCCGGAGTGCCAAATTACGGCCGGAAAGATGGAATACGGTCGGAAATCGTAAACATTTACAGCCGGAGTGCCACTTTCCGGCCGGAAACCTGGCCGGAATTTTCACCTGGGCTGCCGAAGACGCTCTCGGGATGAAGCGAACGGACGGGCGACGGACAGGAGACGCAGCCGGCTCGACTCCCAGGGAGACGAACCGAGCGCAAGGGGGGAAGTCTTGCTTGGACTTAAAATTACTACCACGTATTTTGGTGATGATGATAGCAGGCTATTTGTCCACTGTTGAGGGACAGCACCAATCAGCTCAATGCGAACACACAGTTCAATTCTATACTGCATTTCTCATGTAATTGATATCATATTACTGAAGGTAAGCCGAAGTTCACCGTACCGTATTCTTGGTTTTTCAAGTTAATAAAATATATTTTGGATTCAATTTTTAACGGCCGACTGTGAAAGTTGCGCGTTTTCTCATATACTGCCTTATCGCAACTTCCTGTATCTCGTAAATAATTGCAATCACATAACGTTACCTCGCCCCTCAGTGCTGCTTGCCGGCCTCCACCTCACCCGGCTCGGGTCCGGAGACCCGGTGGTTCGGGTGCGTGAAAAAATGTGTATTTAACGCCAAACGCCCTTCCATACAGTGTAAAAAAAAAATAAAAATAAAAATTGTAGAGAAATATAAAACGGACGGAGGACTAGATCACATTACTAGGGTTGAAACTAAAACCATAAGTGTTCACCCCAGGACTTCATGAACATTAACATGTCAAGATTTTCACAGAACAGTCGCGTACGAACTTGGTTCGAGATAGCACCTGGATGCGACAAGAGCTGCCCGCATCCCACTGATGTAGCTAAAATAGACAGGTATTCTTCTGCATCGGCGTAAACGGACGGATATTCTGCCTTAATTACGTCCTAAGCCTTCAGTGCATCTGGGTACGCCTTCCTACTCATCAGGGGCCGGTCCAGGTACATTCGAATTTGAATGGGCATTCCGCTAGCAGAGTCCAGGCCAGCGTGCTGCACTGTATGACGCTCGGCTTCTAAGTCAAACTCGCCCCAGAAGTCGTCAGAGCTTGCCTGAGTAGTCACACGCTGTTCCTCCGCAGACTGTTGCTCTCGAGTCTCGCGCAGCACTCATGTGAGGCGAGATGCGTAATCGGGTAAAAATATTTAAACCTAAGCATTCATACCAGCCAATGAGACGGCATTCGCCGCGCGGCGAGGCTTGGCATCGTCATTGTAGAATCCCATCGATTTGAATCGCGGATCCAAAAGAGGTATTGCCACCGCAAACATAGGAATCTCTTCAATAAGGCCAAATTCTTCCTTCACAAGGTTTTTCCACTGAAAATGGAGGAGTCGCCTTTTTCGATCTTTGGAGAGCGACTTTTCTGTACCAAATTAGGATTCTCCGGGGAGAGTGACATGGATGAACATCAGTCTATTAGAGTCACTTTGATGACTCTTTTTGAGTCAAATCATCAAATGTCACTCTTTTGGAGCGATTTAAAAAATTCCAGAAAAGACTCGATTTCAGTCGTTTTAGCGAAAGTCACTTTTACTGAGCGATGAAAAAATACTCCGCTCATTACGGGCGAGAAATGTGACTAGTAAATTTTCAGTGTCAAGTCCCGTATGGCTGTTGATGGAGTATTTTTGTAGTATTTTTGACGTTTGGAAACGTCAAAAATACGACAAACCTAGAACAAGCATACGTCAAAAGAACGCCAAAGACACGGCAATAGAACGTGAAATCGGGTTGCCGTAGTTTCGGCGTCAGTTTGACGTATTTTTGCCAGTAAAACCGGGACTTTTCAGGACAAAAATACGCCAAAAAAACGACAAAATTATCTCGTGGCCGTAAAAATGAGTCGGACGCGAGGCGGTGTCGACCCAGCGACCTCGAGGTCCAG
Source organism: Frankliniella fusca (assembly GCA_029379305.1). Lineage (NCBI taxonomy): Eukaryota > Metazoa > Arthropoda > Insecta > Thysanoptera > Thripidae > Frankliniella > Frankliniella fusca. Next base: position 165,790 of record JAHWGI010001423.1, read on the forward strand.
ACACCAGCGCCTGAAGCCGCTCGGCTAAAGCGGTTTCGTATAAGGGACCGTGCAGGTGCTTCATGTGCCGCAGCAATCATGACAGCGAGTTTGTCATTACTGCAGAGTCTTCTTTAGAGGAATGGTACGCCCAGACTGATATATGATAGTAAGGAGTATTGTCTAGATTACAGACAGATGCCATACCTTGGAGCATCATCTGCCAGCCACTGTTTCCCTTACTTAATCTATGTTTTAACACTTGGATGTCAGCGGCACAGTTTTGCTGCAGAAGAGGAGGCACACAAACGTTACCTGATATGAAACCGCTTCGGCCGAGCGGCTTCAGGCGCTGGTTTCTGGACTTCGAGGTCGCCGGATCGACACCACCTCGTGTCCGTCTAATTTTTGCGGACAAGAGATAATTTTGTCGTTTTTTTTACGTATTTTTTGTCCTGAAAAGTCCCGGTTTTACTGGCAAAAAACGTCAAACTGACGCCGAAACTACGGCAACCCGATTTCACCTTCTATTGCCGTTTCTTTGGCGTACTTTTGGCGTACGCTTGTTCTATGTTTGTCGTATTTTTGACGTTTCCAAACGTCAAAAATACTACAAAAATACCCCATCGACAGCCATACGGGGTGCTCCTTTAGATTGAAGCCAAGGCCAGTAGTGGGCTGGAATTTCTCAAGGTCCTGTGTAGCAGTAGGCAACCCAACTGGAAGAGCCCAAAGAACTTAGGGTGACGCGTGTAAATCGTCCGACCAGCTGACCAGCTTAGCTAGCTGCCCGCTCGGCGTGAACCGTATCGGTATGGGCTGCGACAAGAGCCATCGCTCATGTGCAGTGGCGGATCTAGAGCCAGCCTTGCAAAGTAGTATTTTCTGCCTACTTACAGGGGCAAAGTATTACTTCTTGCCTACCTTTCAGGCGGCTACCAAGGAGCCATTGCAAAAGGCCTGTCGCTGGATCCGTGCATGCTCATGTGTGTGCCCAACCCCCGGGGCTATTTTGAGGGTTGTCCGGGGCAGGGTGGGCCGGCTAGGGTTCAGGGTCCTGTATCACTTCACAGCTTCTGCGGCCACTCCCACACCGCACCCATCGATCGGCCGCGGGGAGGTGTCACCGCCCAGCCACGCCCTGCTACCACGGCCAACTCTACCCAGTCCCAAAAAACCATGGAGGATCCCATAGTGCATGGAACATCATGATACTCCATGGGAATCGATTCCCCATGGTGTTGAATTTCCTTCTGATTTTTGGCCATTTTTTTCATGATGAAAATATCCCTATGGTTACTGTGCATGGAATGCCCCATAGTGGAATCAAGCCCATGGAGAAAGCAAACCATGCGGAAGACCATGGTAAATCTTACGGAAAAAAGACAGTGAGCAAGTCCAAAATTAACCTTGAGGAACAGAACGAAACATGATTCTAGGGTGTTGAAAGCAAGGCAGAGCCGAATCCGTGGTCTATTTTTACCTAGGCCAAGCCGTTTTCAAGTTACCAGAAAAAATATATTCAGATGTCAATGAAACTAAAATGGCACTACTAAAATTCGCTAAATATGCCACATACCAAGTTTCAGGTCGATATTTGAATATATGCCGATTTTAAAGCGTTTTGAATCCTCATGGGAAATTCAAGCCTCCATGGGATAATTTTAACACCATGGGAGAAGACTCACCATGACAGTATTGAGTATTGTGCATCGCGTTTCGTGGCTCAATGGTGTTGCGAACCCCGGGCCATGGTGTTGCAAATCCCATGCCATGGTGTTACAAATCCCATGCCACGGTGTTGTAAGACCCATGGTGTTCTAGTAATTCTCCGTGGCGGTTAAAATCATTTTTACATGGAGAGTCATCCATGGGATCCCATGGATCCCATGTTTTTTTAGAACTGATTAGCCCCGGGTATCATTAAAATTTTATCGGACAACTCCATCTCTGTCTTCCATCTGAGGCGAGAGAGAGAGAACCTCTCCAAAATCAAGGCACAGAAAAAAAATTATTAAAACTTTCACGGAATAATAAAAAAAAATATGTTACCTAACATTTTATGGTTTCCTTAGGGGTACCTCGACGAATTATCGTCCCTTGGACCAAAATTCCGTCCGTTTCGCTATATCTCTAACCGTTTCGGCGCTACAGCCACAGCAAACATCTAAATATCAGAAAACATCATGATGGGTGTCGTGACATGGGTTTAGCGTAATTTTGCGGCCCCTTGGGCCAAATTTTAGTCTGTTTTGCTCTATATCTTGCCGTTGTGAAGCTACAGCCACATCGACGACCCAAATATCATAAAAAAATCATGTTGAGTGTCCTGTCATGGGTTTCGCGAAATTATGCGGCCCTTTGGACCAAATTTCGTCCGTTTCGCTCTATCTCTAACCGTTTCGGCGCTACAGCCACATCAAAGACCCAAATATCATAAAACATCATGTTGGGTATGGCAAGCTCGCTGTTATTATAGAAGGTGTTGCATATATTATGTGGTGTTTGTTGTAAGGTAAAGTTTCCGTTTTGAATCCCATTGTGTACTTCTCTTAGTAGATAACTTACACCTCTGTCACTTTTATTGACATTATCAATAATGTAGCACGCAGCTCCATATGCATCAAATACAAATTGTATGTTGACATTGCTCCTCATTAGTTGAAGAATCTTCGGTGAAAATGGACTAACAAACATGTCACATGAATGTCTTCGAAAAAAAAAAGCTGTGCTTTTTTCAATGTTGAGCGTATAGCTTTGACGTATATATTATGATTAATGCCAATTCTCTTCAGAAATTGTGAGTTAGTCAATTTTAAAGAACTTGATTTTTGTTTTGGACTATGCCAATTTTTTTAAAGATTCTCCTAAATACCTTTTTATTTATCTTTGAAGCTTTGATAGATAGAGGCTTCAATATTCTTGTTTTTTAGCCCGCCCTTCTGCTTCGAAAAAGCTTCAGAGCGTGCTTATGTAAACGACCTTGTGTCTATCTGTCTGTCTGTGTGTGTGGTAGTTAGTCTGTCTGTTCCACTCGATGGAGTTGAGCTAGAGAGTTGAAACTTTTAGGGGATCATAGGGGTCACTCGGACAACGAAACGCTTGGTGCAAATTCTGCCAACCCTCATTAAGGCACTGAAAAAAAAATTAAAGTTTTCAAGTGATAAACAAAAAATAATTTGCTACATAAAATTTTATGACTTTCTTATTCGGGGTATCTCAACGAAAGAGCCTCCTTAGAACCAAAATTTCGTCCGTTTCGCTTTATCTCTTGCCGTTTTGAAGCTACAGCCACACCGACGACCCAAATAACATAAAACATCATGTTGGGTATCGTTTCATGGGTTTGGCGTCATTTTGAGGTCCAATTGGTCAAAAAATCGTTCGTTTCACTCTATCCCCTACCGCTTCGGCGCTACAGCCACATCGAAGACCCAAATATCATAAAACATCATGTAGGGTATCGTTTCAGGAAAATTTTGACAAAGGGACGAATGTCCAAAATGACAAAAGTTACAAGAGAGGGGAAAATAGGCTTGCAAATGATCTGTAAGATAGACAATTTAACCTACCACTCTAAATTTTATATATTATATTCCTTTTATGATGCGTTACATTTTGTCTTTAACGACGTGTATTTATCATGCATAGAAAAAGAGATAAGGGACATTCGTCAATTATAACTATAGATAAATTTTGACAAAGAGACGAATGTCCACAGAAATTTTGACAAAGGGACGAATGTCCACAAAAATTTTGACAAAGGGACGAATGTCCACAGAAATTTTGACAAAGGGGCGAATGTCCACAGAAATTTTGACAAAGGGACGAATGTCCATCAAACATTTTAGCAGCGTAGAAAACATCTGTTTTAAGAGACATCTCAATTACCAATCACCAATACTGTGGCGTTTACTCACTAACAGAGAAGCCACATTGATCGTAAATGGGATGGCTGTTAAAATATATGTTCTCTACGCTGCTAAAATGATTTATGGACATTCGTCCCTTTGTCAAAATTTCTGTGGACATTCGTCCCTTGTCAAAATTTCTGTGGACATTCGCCTCTTTGTCAAAATTTCTGTGGACATTCGTCCCTTAGTCAAAATTTTTGTGGACATTCGTCTCTTTGTCAAAATGTACATGGACATACGACATTTTCACCAACATCTATATCTACGGATCTATTTCAGATATCGACGTGCCGTTTGTTTCTACTTAAGTATCACTTAATAATGTATCATTTCTCTAACAAAACTAAATTTGACAAAAATGTGGACATTCGTCCCTTTGTCAAAATCCTCCTGGTTTCATGGGTTTTGCGTAATTTTGCGTTCCTTCAGACCAAAATTTCATCCGTTTCGCTACATCTCTTACCATTTCAGCGCTACAGACACATCGAAGACCCAAATATCTGAAATCGTCATGTTGGGTATCCTGTCATTTCTTTAATCACAGAATTGATCGCTCCGAACCATTACTCCCTCTCACTCTCCACTCGTTTTCGGACGCCATGTCATCGCCGCCCGCCTGGTGCAGGGCTCTGATCTTCATTGATTGGCATAATAAAAGAAAATAAGATTTGGAAATTTACCTTCTTTAGAGGGATATTACAGCTACAGCAGGGTTCGAGTGCTTGCAACTTGCAACGCACCCTACCGGCGGTTGTGGTAAACAGGGAAACCTCAGGTCACCACCAAGTCACGGAGGAATCACGAATACGCAAACCCTGTTCAATGCTTAAAATTCATTCCGCATCTTTATAGTACAGCAGAACCAGTATTTTCAAGTAGTGTTTAAATTTAGTTTTAAATTTCGAAATTTGACAGAGTCACGATGTAGTTATCTGAAGGTCACGAAATTAGCGGAGTCACAAAGTGACTTAAAATTGTCATTATGACGTCACCGTGAAGTCACAGTGACCATTTTGCGTTACTTTATGTAGTAGGCAGGCGCAGATGCAGCCTACTTTACTCTTCTGTGTTAGGGCGACTTATTGCCTACTTTTCTGGCAGCACTAGCGCCAACAACTCCATCCTCGCATTCTGTATGCAAGGGCTGATTTACACTGGAAAAACAAACGTCGCATCCGCTACACCAATTGGTGTGTTCTATGGCAACATTTCAGTTTTTGTGGAATATTAACCAACCGAGACTTTAAGTTTCATTTCTGATGCGCCTATCAGATTCCCCATGAAATTCCTTTTCGAACGAGCCTACATGTGATGGGGTTCAGATGCATAGTTCATTCAACATGTGTCCAATTCCCCATTTTCGACAAATCCTATTGAAAGTCGTAGTATTTAGGCTCGCAACCCCATTACATGTAGGCTTGTTCGAACGGGAATTTCGAGAGGAACCTGATGGACTCGTCGAAAATAAAACATGAAGTCTCACTTGGTTAATATTCCACTAAAACTCAAATGGTGCCACAGAACACACCAATTGGTGTAGCGGATGCGACGTTTGTTTTTCCAGTGTATGTCAGTATTGATATTGACGAATATCAATGAATATTCATGAATATGGATGAATACTTTTTATAATATAATAATTAATAATAATTTTTATAGCTGAATATTGATAAATATAGGCGAATACATGTGAATATTTTGAATTCAATTGAAGATGGCTGAGTATTGTGAGTACAATAGAAGATGTGTGAATATTGTGAATACCATTAAAGATGTTTGAATATTGTGAATATTAGCTGAATAACAAAATTTTGTACAATGAATATTCGAAGTTATGGACCCCTCGATTTGGGTCTTCGATGTGGCTGTAGCCCCGAAACTGTAAGAGGTGTAGCGAAACGGACGAAATGTTGGTCTTTAGGATCGCAACATTACGCAAAACCCATGAAACGATACCCAACATGATGTTTTAGGATATTTGCGTCGTCGATGTGGCTGTAGCACCAAAACGGTGAAAGATAGAGCGAAACGGACGAAATTTTGGCTCAAAGGGCCAAGAATTGACGCAAAACCCTGCATTTTTGCTCCACGCCGGGACTTGCGCCTGGCAGGACGTTTAAAGCCAAGGGTCGCCGGTCGCCTCGCACCCGGCGCCCCTAACACGACACCCAACATGATGTTTTACGATAATTAGGTCTTTTGTGTGGATGTAGAGCCGAAACGGTAAGAGATAGAGCGAAACGGACCAAATGTTGGCCCAAAGGATCACAAAACTACGCAAAACACATGACACGATACCCAACATGATGTTGTAGGATATTTGGGTACGTCGATTCGGCAGTAGCGCCGAAACGGTAAGAGGTAGAGCGAAACGCACGAAATTTTGGCCGAGAGAGTCCCAATTCGTCGAGATACCTTTTAGCCCATGGCGGACAGGACTCAAACGACGGACCCAAAAATTTGGGCCCTTTTCACGCACCCAAAAATATGGGTTCGGACCCAAATATTTGGGTCCGGACCCAAATGTTTGGGTTCGAACCCAAATGTTTGGGTCCTGAACCAAACATGGGGTTATTATCCTAGACGTTTGTTACTAACGTACAAGACAACTTAATCACAGTGAACTTTTGAGGGAAACTTTTGACGCTGAGTGCAATGGTGGTGTCCCCGTTCCCTTAACTCTGGTAGTTTACACGATACCCTCAATGGGTGTTTAACGGTTTTGCCTACCTCTTTTAACTACAATTATGCCTACCTAGCAGGGGTCACAGAGCGGACCCAAAGATTTGGGTCCGGAACCAAAACGTTTGGGTCCGGACCCATACGTTTGGGTCCGGACCCAAGTTGGGATCCAAATGTTTGGGTCCGGACCCAAGTATGGACCCAAAAATTTGGGTTCGGACCCTAATTTTTGGGCCCCATATTTTTGGGTCCGGAACCCAAATATTTGGGTTCCGACCCCAAAAGTCATTTGGGTCCTGTTTGTCAGTCTGCGAAACTTTATGTGCAAAGTGGTGACGGGGGAAAGGGAAAACGTCTTCGGTTATCTTACTGCCAAAAAAGAAGAAAAGTATTTTGCTGGATATGCCGTTGTTTTGTTCATAGACCCCAAAGTGCTTTTGCGACCGGCGGTTGGGGAAGCGAATCAGAATGGAAAAGTCAACATGGGCATATTTACAAGGCAGCGGAAAAGCATGAAAGTAGCACAGAACATGCAAATGCGGTGTATGCATTTTTCGCATTCTCAAAGAATGCCAATATCCGCCAGCACTTTATTTCTGAGAAATGTATTTCACTCAACAGGAAACAGATTTCAGAGCGGCGAGAAGTCGTTCTGAGAATAATAAATATTATTCTCTATCTTGCGAAGCAGGGATCTGTCTTCAGAGGTGGCAGTCAGGAAGCTGCTTACCACCTGTTTTCCCCGTGCAATCACGGTAATTTTCTTGAAGAAGTGAAAAGTAGGGCTGTTTATGACCCTATTTTGAAGGCTCATCTTGAAAAGTCTGTGGCGGACAGTGCAGCTAGGCACGAGAAACATTCCACGAGGGGAAGGGGCTCTCTTGTACATTTTTTGAGTCCAACCTCATTTAAAAAAATATTACATATTATTTCTTCCATGGTTCTTGAGGTTATTGTTGGTAGGATTCGAGAAAATGGAGGAAGATACAGTATTTCTTTAGACGGCTGCCAAGATATCTCTGTGAAGGAAATGCTTGCTCTCGTTTGCCGTTATGTAGATGAATTTGGCCCCGTCGAAGTCCTTCTCAAGATCTCACCACCTGAAAAAGACACATCAGCGGAATCTCTTTTGGCTCATATTTTGAAGATATTACAGAAGTTAGACTTACCCTTGGGGCATTTCACACCAACTCCCCCAGACAGCAAAAAATCCGGGCAACAGCCAGGCAAGTACCGGGCAAATCCCGGGCAACTTTGGGCAACCTCCAGGCAACCCCCGGGCAACCCCCCGGGCAACCCCCGGGCAACATGCGGGCAACCTGCGGGCAACCCCCGGGCAATTCCGGGCAACTTCCGGGCAATCCCCGGGCAACTTCCGGGCAACTCCCGGGCAACTCCCAGGCAACTCCCAGGCAACACCCGGGCAAGCCCCCCCCCTTCCCCGCCACAGTGGGATGTTGATCTGGAGAGAAAATGAAGACGCCTCATCGCTGCACCTGGTCGATATGTGTCGGTGTGTGAGGGCAAACGTTGGGCAACCTGATGGGCAGGTGTCAGGCATGTCCCGGGCACGCGGCGGGCATGTCCCGGGCATGCGGCGGGCAAGCCCGTCATCAATTCCGAAGCCAGAAGCGCAGCAGGGAGCCGTCGAGTCGAGGCAGGAGAAAGCTTTTTCTAGCGCCTGACGAAGCCGTGATAGGCAACCCACCACGCCGGGCTGTGAGGTGGGTGGACTATCTTGCCCCCGAAAAGCGCCAGGCGAAGCGGCCGCGCACCGCACAGTGGGGCAATTCTGTCTCAAGTCACCTGGACCCAGTGTTGCCAGAAAAGCTAGGCAAAATTCGGCTAAATACACCCGTGTGCTGCGGGCGGCATCTCCGCCTGCCTACTAGGCAGACCGCATGCACGCGTGTGCAGTTGTTGCCTAGTGGGCAGGCGGAGATACAAGCCCGTTGCACACGGGTGCATTTAGCCGAATTTTGCCTAGCTTTCTGGCAACACTGCCTGGACCCCCGATTTGGATGTCTCGGATTTTGATGAAACTCGCTGAGTGTGTTCCCTGGGTGCCCTGGACCTCCTCTGCCAAGTTTCAGATTTTTCGGACCCATAGAAAATTTTTAAAAGATACCCCAATTTTGAGTTTTTGAAAAAGGAAAAAAAATATATATATATCTATACATTTGCAAATGCTTTTGAATGGCTTATTTACTTTGTTTGATCATGTTTTAGTGGAAAAAAAATAAAAACATACTATATGTGACCTTTTGAGGAAGTTATGCGTAAAACTAATATGGTATCTTTATTGCGTCTGAATTTTTTACCCCTTATTTTTTTTTTCCAAGGTTTCATAGTGGTTCATGGTATCTCTGATATTCAAACTCAACGGCAACAGGTAAACTCAGACAAAAAAAAAAAATACGATTTCAGGAAATCCTGGTAGGCACGAAGTTCGTTAATGCTTTAGTTTCACTAAATACTTCGGTAGATAATGGTTTAAGTAGAAATTTACTTTAAAAATTCTAGCCTTATGTGTCATATTATTGAATTTGTTTTATTTCAGGGTCACTAGTTCAGCGGGTCACATGCAAAATTTTAGCTTTCTAGCTCAATCGATTTAGAAGTTCGTCTCTCAGTAAAAATTGTCCGATCAGCTTGATTTTTGAACTGTACGCTCGTTGTGCAATGGGCATTCAAACACCGCTTTTACATTTTTATTCTAACATGTCGTTCGAAGTTTTATTTTTTGAACTACTGTGCATGAGTAGAATCAACAAGTCCCCGGCCCCGCCGGTCCTCATCCCCTGCGCGGCGCGCCGAGGGGTCGAGGAGCCGCGACAATGGCGACTCGGCTCGGCTCCCCTTTCCACGCTGTTTTCCCGAGACAAGTCGAGTATTACCATAGAAACAGAGATTTTAGATCGAAATTTCTCAAAATTGGTCGCTAAGTTTGGGCTGGCACTTCAGCAGTGAACTAAGGAGATCGAGTTCTACCTCTCTGCCAAGTCTCATCAAAATCCTATAGAAAAATCTGGATTTAGGTAAGGGGCCGTGCTAATAAAAAAAAAAATACGATTTCAGGAAATCCTGGTAGGCACGAAGTAAATTAATGTTTTTGTTTCACTAAATTCTTCGGTATAAGATGGTTTATATAGAAGTTTACTTAAAAAATTCTAGCCTTATGGGTCATGTTACTGAATTTCTTTTATCTCAGGGTCACATGCCAAATTCCAGCTTTCTAGCTGAAACGATTTAGAAGTTAGTCTCTCAGTAAAAATCGTCCGATCAGCTTGATTTTTGAGCTGTAGGCTCGTTGTGCAGTGGGCATTCGAACACTGCATTCACATTTTTATTCTAAAATGTCGTTCGAAATTTTATTTTTTGAACTACTGTGCATGAGTAGAATCAACAAGTCCCCGGCCCCGCCGGTCCTCATCCCCTGCGCGCCGCGCCGAGGGGTCGAGCAGCCTCAACAATGGCGACTCGGCTCGGCTCCCCTTTCCACGCTGTTTTCCCGAGACAAGTCGAGTATTACCATAGAAACGACGATTTTAGATCGAAATTTCTCAAAATTGGCCACCAACTTTGGGCTGGCAATTCAGCAGTGAACTAAGGAGATTGAGTTCTACCTCTCTGCCAAGTCTTATCAAAATCCTATAGAAAAATCAGGATTTAGGTAAGGGGCCGTGCTAATAAAAATCGGATCCTGAGACAAAACCATAAGGCTACTTCGTGCCTAAAAAAAAAAATCGCATCCTGACACAAAACCATAAGGCTACTTCGTGCCTAAAAATAATGTAATTTTTTAATTATCCGAAGTTTACCCAAATCAACTCGTATTCAAATGTTTTAGCAGGAGTGTTGTACTTTTGATATTTTCTCATGCAGGTTAATGTTTAGAGTGTGTTTTAGAGCTAATTAAAAAACATAAATCTCCTAACTAAGTCTCAATACTGCCAAACAATGGGGTTATCATGATTTTAAGTATGTTTCAGGTACACACCACCCTTTGGGAACTATGCTGAGGTCCCGTCTTGGTTCACCACTCAAACTGACAGCAATCCAAAGGTGCTGTTCATGAAAATTGCAAGTCTTATTCCTGCGAACATGATGCTTTACACACAATAATTAAAAAAAAATAATAATATCAATCAGACTGTATTATTAGGAAAAGTAACTTCCTTGATGCTGTTGGGAGGAGGCTGCAAGCTATTTGAGTTCACATAGGCCGTACAACTGATTCTGATAACAAGCATGAAAGCGGGGGCTATGCCTACCACAATAAGGTTTTGTACTAGTATCAACACATACTCTTCAAACTCAAGTGTGAGACGGTACGACACTTTTTACTGCAGTACCACTGTGTCTCACACATTCAAAAACTATTTTCTGTCGTTGAATAGGAATCACGTTTTAGAGAACAGCATCAGTTTTGGTTGAAAATCCCGGTTAAAACGAGCTGCCATGTGATGGGGTTTGGAACAAGTAAACAGAAAATAATCGTAAATTTATGGTTTCGAAATTTTATAGGAACGTTGTTGTTTGCGATCAGAACCGGATAAGAACCCCGTCACATGGTAGCTCGTTTTAACCGGGATTTTCAACCAAAGCTGATGCTGTTTCTCCAAAACGTGATTGCTATTCAACGACAGAAAATAGTTTTTGAATGTGTGAGACACAGTGGTACTGCAGTAAAAAGTGTCGTACCGTCTCACACTTGAGTTTGAAGAGTATTCTGTAATCCTACGTTTTAACTTCTAAAGCATTATTTTGTAGAAAAAAGACAACATGACTGGTAGGGGGTTACTGCCTCAGAAACTATTCATAGACTCAGTTTAAAATAGTAATGTTATGCCCTCGGTCGCCTCAGAACCTCGTTCCAGTAAATTTAAGGTAGTCATTCGGGGAAGCCTTAATAGATACCAGACAACATTAATAAAAATATCAAATTAAAAGTTCTCTGTTATTGATATTATTAATATATTTTTTTGTGTGTCTAAAGCATCATGTTGGCAGGAAGAAGACTTGCAATTTTCATGAACAGCACCTTTGGATTGCTGTCAGTTTGAGTGGTGAACCAAGACGGGACCTCAGCATAGTTCCCAAAGGGTGGTGTGTACCTGAAACATACTTAAAATCATGATAACCCCTTTGTTTGACAGTGTTGTGACTTAGTTAGGAGGTTTATGTTTTTTAATTAGCTCTAAAACACACTCTAAACATTAACCTGCATGAGAAAATATCAAAAGTACAACACTCCTGCTAAAACATTTGAATACGAGTTGATTTGGGTAAACTTCGGATAATTAAAAAATTACATTTTTTTTTTTTGTCTGAGTTTACCTGTTGCCGTTGAGTTTGAATATCAGAGATACCATGAACCACTATGAAACCTTGGAAAAAAAAATTGGGGGTAAAAAATTCAGACGCAATAAAGATACCATATTAGTTTTACGCATAACTTCCTCAAAAGGTCACATATAGTATGTTTTTATTTTTTTTCCACTAAAACATGATCAAACAAAGTAAATAAGCCATTCAAAAGCATTTGCAAATGTATAGATATATATATATTTTTTTTCCTTTTTCAAAAACTCAAAATTGGGGTATCTTTTAAAAATTTTCTATGGGTCCGAAAAATCTGAAACTTGGCAGAGGAGGTCCAGGGCACCCAGGGAACACACTCAGCGAGTTTCATCAAAATCCGAGACATCAAAATCGGGGGTCCAGGTGACTTGAGACAGAATTGCCCCACTGTGCGGTGCGCGGCCGCTTCGCCTGGCGCTTTTCGGGGGCAAGATAGTCCACCCACCTCACAGCCCGGCGTGGTGGGTTGCCTATCACGGCTTCGTCAGGCGCTAGAAAAAGCTTTCTCCTGCCTCGACTCGACGGCTCCCTGCTGCGCTTCTGGCTTCGGAATTGATGACGGGCTTGCCCGCCGCATGCCCGGGACATGCCCGCCGCGTGCCCGGGACATGCCTGACACCTGCCCATCAGGTTGCCCAACGTTTGCCCTCACACACCGACACATATCGACCAGGTGCAGCGATGAGGCGTCTTCATTTTCTCTCCAGATCAACATCCCACTGTGGCGGGGAAGGGGGGGGGGCTTGCCCGGGTGTTGCCTGGGAGTTGCCTGGGAGTTGCCTGGGAGTTGCCCGGAAGTTGCCCGGGGATTGCCCGGAAGTTGCCCGGAAGTTGCCCGGAATTGCCCGGGGGTTGCCCGCAGGTTGCCCGCATGTTGCCCGGGGGTTGCCCGGGGGTTGCCCGGGGGTTGCCTGGAGGTTGCCCAAAGTTGCCCGGGATTTGCCCGGTACTTGCCTGGCTGTTGCCCGGATTTTTTGCTGTCTGGAGTCACCGCCGTAGGAGTGCTTTACCAGAAGATTTTTGCTTTGTCGGGGCCAGTTTCTTACTACTTACAAAGCAAACAGCTAGACCACGTCCAGGCAGCAAGACTTACTTCCGCTCTTATCCCAGCCATTGCCGAAATTGACATTTATAATGTCTTGGAAGAAGCAAAGCTGTTGGTGGAGGAAAGTAATTTAAAAATTGAAGAGCTTTGCTCAGATTCTAAATTTCAAATTGAGTCTCGAATCGAAGATGAATGCCCCCGCAGACGTGTCTCCGTCGTACCACGCAGACATGGGGAAAAAGCAAGTACGTACCAGCTAAATTCGTATCTGACTGCTTAAAACTTCGATAAGACATTATTTAAATTAACTTTACACTTTTTTTTCTGTTTAAGGTGACGAGATAAGGGATTTGGCGGCACGTGAATCCTCAAACTGGCCATTAAAAGTTCAGGCTCTGATTCCCATTAAGGACAATTGCCTCCGCCTGTTAAGAGAACGTTTCGGGGACGAGTCAGGCAGTCTTGACATTTTTAAGTCGTGCAGTTTTTTAAATCCTGACAGGTTCCCAGAAGTCACTAAAAGTGGAATTTCCAGTGCCTCTTTAGACGACCTGTGTGGCTTGGCACGGGTTGACCCCGTCGCAGTAATTCAAGAACTAAAGGTCTTTGCTGCTGCCTATAAAAATCTCAAGAATGATATTCAAGCTGATTTTAAGCCATCGATAAATTTACAAGACTTCGATGTAGACTTCCAGGTTTGACGATTTATCGTTCATGCATTTTTTTCTGTTTCTCTTCGCGTGCATTTGCTTATTAATTACAATTTTTAACTCAACACGGAGCTAAATATTAGCTATATATAGATAGCTATTTTTTTTAGCTATGCAGCTAAAATTTAGCTGTACTACTAAATTTCTTCGTTGCACAGCAAAACTTTTAGCTATATAGCTAATCTTTAGCTACATAGCTCCGAAGGTTAGCTGTCCATATACAGCTAATCTTTTTTCTCCGTGTGGAAGAGATGAGAGCCACAAAAAGCGAACCAGCCAATCTCTTGCTTCGTGTACAACGAAGAGACCGTTTGCGTCGGTCAGTGTTGGCTCACTGTACACGTTCTTCAACGTGGGACAGCTCTGAATATGGCGGAAAAGCGACTGTGAGTGGTGGAATTTACAGCCCTTCGTCCCACACTGCAGCACTGCTCGAGCAGCCTTGTGGGCTGCAGTTTCAAAGTCAATGAATATGCAGTCAGGTTTCAAATCCACTGGTAATTTTTCCTTTAAAAGTTCAAACATTTTTGTGTACCTGAAACAACAACAAAAAATAAAAAAAATAGTAAAAACAAAGACTTAAAATAGTATTCAGCGTCTACAGATGTGTACACATACGTTGTCTCTTTCTTGCCAGGCAGTGGAAAAAAAGCCAAAGGTATATTGTGGCCATAAATACAGCCATGGATGGTACACGGCAAATCTGAAGTCTGGGATTCCCAGGTACTTTTTGCCGTTTCCAGACTCGAGTCTGGAAACGGCAAATTATTTCCAGACTTCTCCTGGGCGCGCAGCCCTTGTCCCAGGCAAAGCCTGGGAAGCGGCTCTTTTCCAGACTTTACCTGGGAAAGAATTACCGTTTCCAGCCTCTCGCCTGGGAAGCCGTGGGCAAGTTTCGGAGTCTGGGAAAGAGCCGCTTGCCCACTGCTTCCCAGGTGAGGGGCTGGAAACGGTGATTCTTTCCCAGGTAAAGTCTGGAAAAGAGGCGCTTCCCAGGTTTTGCCTGGGAAAAGGGCCGCGCGCCCAGGAGAAGTCTGGAAATAATTTCCCGTTTCCAGACTCGAGTCTGGAAACGCCCAAAAGTACGTACCTGGGAATCCCAGACTTCAGATTTGCCGTGTATACAGCTGGTAAAAATAATTAATTAAACGGTCGAATGTTCCATCCGCTAGCCAGGTTAAAAATTTCCCCAAAAGCCTGAAAAGATTCAAAAAGTGAGAGTAAGAGAAGAAAAGAGGGAGGGGGGCGAGCGGGCAGGCGTTTGTGCAGAAACTTACTTTAAATTGCTCTCAGTCGTCAGCATGATAAAACCGTCCTCTTTAATGTACACAAATTTCTCTCCCTTGTTCGTTAAAAGATTTTCTTGCACCTTGAACAGATAGGCTGTAGTCTCCGCACGTGAGCGAGGAATAGCCGGGACGACTTTCTGCCTCTGCCTGTACATACTACGTCGAACCTAAAACAAAACAAGAGTTAAGAAATGTGCCGCAATGAGGTATTCCTGCGGTTAGAAGAAAAAGAAGAAGTTCCAAGATAGCCGCCGCGGACCACAACAAACCTTCAACTGTTTTCCGGAAAGCGGCTGCTAGCAGCCGACCGCGCTCGGGAGTTCGTTTTCAACACATCTTTCATTATATCGCGTCTAAGAGAGTCGAGCTTGGTATCGTTGAAGAAATCAGAAAAGCGGGGAGAATACGGACTAAACGTTTAAAGCGGTGTGTGTGGGATATCTAAGTGCGAAATATTGGGAAATAGTTGTTCTGATGGGTTTTGTGTACGCGAAAGAGAGGTTTAGTCGCCGGTGACTGGCCTTCTTGACCACAGAGGATCACATTTCAAAACAAGGTTTATTGTTATAATGAATTTAGTATAAATCAAAGACAAAACTAAAAACCTTGTCGCACAACATACTGCGTCTTAGATAAATCCATCCCTCAACAGCACTGATTCGTAACCTAGACAAACAAACAGGTAATCAGCGATACTAAAAAATGCTTGAGAGAACACTGTCATCATGGTTTTGTACCGGATATATGTAAAACTTGTTTTGAAATGTAATCCACTGTGGTCAAGAAGACGAGTCACCGGCGACTAAACCTCTTTCGCGTACGCAAACACCATCAGAAAAACTATTTTGCAATATTTCGCACTTAAATATTCCCCACAAACCACTTTAAACGTCTTCTCCGAATTCTCCCCGCTTTTCTGATTTCAACGATACCAAGCTCGACTCTCTTAGACGCGATATAACGAAAGATGTGTTGAAAACGAACTCCCGAGCCGGTCGGCTGCTAGCAGCCGCTTCCCGGAAAACAGTTGAAGGTTTGTTGTGGTCCGCGGCGGCCATCTTGGAACTTCTTCTTTTTCTTCTAACCGCAGGAATACCTACCTCATTCATTCCTCAATTACACGAAGTCTTTCACGAGTCTTACCAATCTAATGTCAGACGCCTGCAAATTTTTAAAAGAAGAGGCACGTAACTCCTTTCGGATTATTTTCATGGGCCGACAATTCAAGGATTCATCCGCTTTCCTTTTAACTGATACCCTGCAGGCATTTCTCTCGGTCTCCCTCTCAGTCAACTTCTTGCAGAAATCAATGTGCTGCCCAATTATTTCTATGAGAGTTTTCTCTTTGTCCAGCACGGCCCGGCACTTGCACAACTTATTAGTACAGCTGGAAAAAGGCATGTAAACGTAAACTACTTTGACGCATTGACTCACTCTGTTTACAAAACAAACACATTCAGACTCTTACCACCAAACTGGACTGTTCTCTCGCTCGCCCTTTTTCACTAGGAGAGACGGCGTGCCCTTGCGAGTCTCCACAAATTGTACTTCAGCTTCCATCTCAACACACACACACACACACACACACACACACACACACACACACACACACACACGCGCGCGCGCGCGCGCGCGACACGATCACAAAACCACACACACACAAAACCAAACAAATCCACACGCACCTGCTGTCAATGCTGACTGACTGACCCGGGCAGATCGGGGGCCGGCCGGGCCGGGCCGGGCCGGCAGAGCTAGCGCCTTGCTCCGGCGCATGCGCCGCTCATCAGTGTCAGGTCAGTGCGAGAAAGACAGACAGCTGGTCGCCCTGTCGCTCTCGCCCCCGCTGGGGCGTGTGGCACCATCGCCCTCCAGGTAGGCAACACTTCGCGCCTGACCGGAGATGCCCGCTTGCGACAATTTCCCTTTTCTCCCGCGTAATCCTCTCTTTTCCCTCCGATGCCCGCTAACGACAATCCGACCCTTTCTACCTGAGGTCCATGCCCGCTAGCGACATACCCTCGCCTCTCCCTAGACAAAAATAATCCGTGCAGACCTGCGCCTTCCCCGGGCAGACGCGTGCCTTTTGCGTGCGTACCTGTGGCTTTCCCGCGCGTCTCCCGTGCATTTCCCGTGCAATTCCCGTTCATAACTGTGCTTTTCCCGTGCCTTTCCCGTGCGATCGAGTCTCTTCTTGAGTCTTTCCGTGCGGATTTGTGTTCTAGGAGCATTCCGTGGTGGAGGGGAGAGGCGTACAGCGCCCACAGCAGCTCGCAGCTCGTACCTCTTGTACGTGGCGCCTGACACTGTCGGTTAGGCACCTCGTATGACAGGGGAGTGCCGCGGGTCACCGTCTTGAAGTAGACCACCCTGAAGCAGCAAAACGAAAAATGAATTATACAGATCGTTTGTAGATCATTAGTAGACGTTTGTAGACATAAAATTGCTGCCCTCAAAGTTGTCCACCCCTGTTTTATAAAACATCATTTTGGGCGGCTAGCTTCACGTGAAAAATAGCCACCTCAATCCAAACAAGCAGGCCCGCCCTTCCGCCAAACGTCGTTGCCAGCTCCGCTTTGCTACGCTGGCAACTCCGTTCGGCAGGGTGCGTGCCTGCTTGGCCTGCCGGCGGCGTTCGGTCGGGCCTTCGGCCCGACCCCTAAGTCACACAGAGCGTCCTCTTAGCTTGTAAATGATCGGGCCTGCGGCCCGTAAAGGCATTCTCTTCGGAAAGAGGCAGTTTGTAACGGTGAACCACCGAAACTACAGCCCTCCCTTCTGCTTTGAAAACGTGCCGATAGTGACTAAACGGTCAGTTATTCGGCAAAAAAGGGGAGTCGGAAATCTCGAAAAATGTCGAAACACGTGAGTTCGGCCTCAGATGGAACGGTCGAACTCGGACTTTATTTGGCAGCAGTTGGCAACACTGAATTACGCTCGTCGAACCAATTTTAATAGTATAGGCGTCGAGGGGTGTCGAAAATTTCAAAAATTGTCGAGATATGTCGAAATTTGTCAAAATATGTAGAAATTCGTAAAAAATGTCGAAAAATCTCAAAATATCTCAAAAATGTTGAGATACATCGAAGAATATGGAGCATGTCGAAAAACATCGAAAAACATCGAAAAATGAGGGATAATGTCGAAAATGTTGAAAAATATCAAAAACTGTCAAAAATGTTTACAAGTATCGAAATACGTCGGAATTTGTCAAAAATGTCGAAAAATATCAAAAAACATCGAAAATTATCAAAAATGTCAAAAAATATCAAAAATTATCGAAAATTATCGAAAATGTCGAAAAAAACGAAAAATATCGCAAATGTCGAATAATATCAAAAAATATCGAAAAATGTCGAAAACATCGGAAAATATCGGAAAATATCGAGAAATGTCGAAAATAACCGAAATGTTTGAGTTTTGACGATTGGCAACACTGGAAATTGAAAAGCGGTTGGCACCACTGAATTGCGCTCGAAAAGACGGTTCTAGAGAGGTGCGGGTCGATGGGGTTCGTAAAAGTTGAAAAGTGGGTCAATTTTGGGTGCTTTTTACAGTGTAGTCGCAAATTGGGTCCTTTTTATCGAAAAACGGTGGGCGCCATCGAACTGGACGCGAAAAGACGCTTCCGGGGAGGTGCTGCTCGATGGGGTTGAGAAAAGTTGAAAACTGCACCAATTACGCATGCTTTTTACAGTGTAGTCGCGAGCTGGGTCCATTTTTTCGTAAAACGGTGTGCATCATTGAACTAGACGCGAAAAGACGCTTCCAGAGAGGTACGGGTCGACGGGGTTGGAAAAAGTTGAATATTATTCCGTGAAAACTTTTATAATTTTTTTCAGTGCCTTAATAAGGGTTGGCAGGATTTGCCGTAGGCGTTTCGTTGTCTAGGAGTAAAACTGTAGACACCCTGAAAATTTCAAGTCTCTAGCTCATCTCCTTCTAGTGGAACAGACAGACAGACACACAGACACGAGGTCGTTTGCATAAGCCCGCTTTTATGCTTTTTCAAAGCAGAAGGGCGGGCTAAAAAAGGCAATAAAAGAAGCTAACGATTAATAAACCCTGTAAATCGATGTTAGTACACGTTTGTAGAGTAGGTTATAACGTTTTTAAACCATAAACCTTAAGAGTCAGAGACCTAAGGTTAATGTCGTGGGTGGCTAGTTTCACTTTCTCACAATTTCTGTCCGATTCCTCAAAAGTCACACTTAACTAGATCGTTACCGTTAGTAGACGTTTTTAGAGAGGTCTATGACCACTGTACGCCACTTCCACTAACATTCCCACTGATAACGTTGAGTGTGGCCACTTTCCACTTTCCACTATTTCTAACAAATTTCATCGAAGTATCGCTTTTTGCACTCTTTAGCGTTAGTAGACGTTTGTAGAGTGGTCTATGACCTTCGCAGACCACCTCTGCAAACACAGCGCCCTACTGAGAGAGAGAGAGAGAGAGAGAGAGAGAGAGAGAGAGAGAGAGAGAGAGAGAGAGAGAGAGAGAGAGAGAGAGAGAGACTCTCTCTCTCTCTCTCTCTCCTCCTCCTCCTCCTCCTCCTCCTCCTCCTCCTCCTCCTCCTCCTCCTCCTAACGCAGTGTGTGGTCACTTTCGACTTTTCACCATTTCTGTCTACTTTCACAAAAGTCATGCTTGTTGTACTCTTCAGTGTTAGTAGACGTTTGTAGAGTGGTCTATGACCTTCGTAGACCACCTCTGCAAACACAGCGCCCTACTGATAACGCAGAGGCTGGCCACATCCCACTTTCCACTTTTTCTAACAAATTAATTCGAAGTATCTCTTTTTGCACGCTTTAGCGTTAGTAGACGTTTGTAGAGTGGTCCATGACCTTTGTAGACCACTTCTATTAGCACAGGCTCCCACTGATAACGCTTAGGGTGGCCACTTTCGACTTTCCACTATTTCTTACGAATTTCATCGAAGTATCGCTTTTTGCACTCTTTAGCGTTGGTAGACGTTTGTAGAGTGGTCTACGACCTTTGTAGACCACCTCTTCAAACACAGCGCCCTACTGATAACGCAGAGGGTGGCCACATTCCACTTTTCACCTTTCCTCACAAATTTAATAGAAGTATTGCTTTTTGCACGCTTTAGTATTAGTAGATGTTTGTAGAGTGGTCTATGACCTTTGTAGACCACTTCTATTAACACAGGCTCCCAATGATAACGCTGAGGGTAGCCACTTTCGACATTCCACTATTTCTGTCTAATTTCACAAAAGTCATGATTATCGAACCTTATCAGCTCTAGTAGAAGTTTGTAGAGTGGTCTTTGACCTTTGTAGGTCACCTTTGCTATCACTGGGCCCTTCTGATAACGCTGAGGGTGGCCACTTTCGACTTTTCACCATTTTGGTCTATATTTCACAACAGTAATGCTTTTTCTACTCTTTAGCGTTAGTATAAGTTTGTAGAGCGGTCTATGACCTTTATCCACCACTTTTATTAGCACAGGCTACCACTGATAACGCTGAGGGTGGCCACATTCCACTTTTCACCTTTTCTCACAAATTTAATCGAAGTATTGCTTTTTGCACGCTTTAGCATTAGGAGACGTTTGTAGAGTGGTTTTTGACCTTTGTAGACCACTTCTGCAAACACAGGTCCCTACTGATAACGCAGTGGGTGGCCACTTTCGACATTTCACTATTTCTGTCTAATTTCACAAAAGTCATGATTATCGTACCTTATCAGCTTTAGTAGAAGTTTGTAGAGTGGTCTATGACCTTTGTAGGTCACCTTTGCTATCACTGGGCCCAACTGGTAACGCAGAGGGTAGCCGGTTTCGACTTTTCTCAATTTTTGTCTTATTTCACCATGGTCGTGCTTTTCGTACTTATCAGAGTAAGTAGACGTTTGTGGAGGGGTCTATGACGTACGATTACATGGATGATGTAATCGATTAACAATCAAACAAGCACCAAATTCAAGGGTACCCAGCTGAAGTCATAAATATGCTGGATGTACAGTAGGCACCAGTGTAAGTAATTTTTACTCGTTCTTTACCTCCATCTCTCATCATCCATTTCTGGAGGTGGAAGTACGAGTATTGTGCTCAGTACAGTAGAATTTAGTCCCCACTTTCAGCGCTAAATTTACAACACGTACAACTCACCGAATAGTACAAAACTATAGGTTCTGCTCTAGTAATGAATCAATAATAGAGGTTTTTTTCGATTATGTAGGTAAAATTTCGCTAAAAAAAATCGTTTTTAATTTCCATCTAGTCAAGTCATGGTCAGTGCCCGCGGATAGAAAGTTCCAAGTCCAATAACTTTATTCTGGAATCATCCTATATACTATGAAAAACGACGTAGCAATAAAACAAAATACTCTTATTAATTTCCAAAAAAATTAACCAATTTTAACATTGATTTAACTAAAATAAACAAAGCTAGAAGTGTTGGAAAACAATGTGTGTTTGCAATCATCATATATACACGATACGCATGCGTAGATCGCCGCCATCTAGCGGGATAGCAGCGAACTTCTTCAAGGCGAAAAATGAAGGAGAAACAGAAGAATTTGGTTCCAAGACAACCGCGAATAATTGGATGTCCATGTATACGAGTTACACAGTTTAAAATTTGTGTGCCTTCAAGCAAAATTCTGTATGATTACAGAAATACTTTTCTCGTCAACCAGTTTGATTCGTTAATACTGATTCTGATAAAGAAATATAACGGGTGTCCAAGAGAACACACGGCAGTGTTGCGGGTCTGCCTACCCACTCCGGCCGTAAGGCACCATAGCCCCTGAAGCTCTGGAGAGTATGCAATCCCGCAACACTGCCGTGTGTTCTCTGGGACACCCGGTACCACCATACTGAGCACAATACATTAGAGATAATACGTAAAGAACGAGTTTACCCTTCATGTATCAAATTAATTTGATACACTGAGATTCTCTCTTGTTATTCTTTGATAGTATTATTATCACATATCTCAAAAACTTATGTATTCCCCTTCTTTAGTTCTAACATTAAAAAAAAAAAAAGCAGACCACGCGACCGTGACCAAAAAGTTCCGGAGGGCCGGAACTTGAAAGCAGATGATACGTATGGTAGATGTCCGTACGCGTTGCAGGCCGCAGGGAAGCGGAGCGCTGTCGCGCTGGGCTAGGAGGGGGGAGGCGCAGGGCGGGAGGGGGCACCGGCCCGGCCGCCCGGCCGCCTGAGAGGTGGCGAGGAGTAGTCGCGTGGTCGGGTCGCGCGCGGAGCGCGCCGCCGTAGAGATGGCCAGCTAAAGGAAAACTATCGATAATTGGGATATCGATATTTGCAAATTTCGATAAAATTTGTATCGATAGATCGAATAAAATATATCGATAATTCGAAATATCGAACAAAATATTGATCGTTAATGGGGCGGCACTAGAAGTCGCGTTTAAAAGTTGCCAGTAGGGTATTTCTTTGAAAACAGGTTTATCAAAATAAGAGACATATAATGAACACATCACATTAAATAGTTAAAATTAAACATTAGCAGTCAGGTTTTCAAAATTACATTACAAGTAATCAGCTCGGGTCGGGTGTTAAAATTAATTACTATTTAGGATGGCGAGCAGCATCCCACTATGCTGCCAGTGCTGCCACCTACGGACAACACTGCAAGGCAGAGCTGCGGCGGCGGCGGGCGGAGCGAGCCGAGAGAGCAGCCGAGCGGCGGCATCAGTGTGCTTGTGGCTGTGGCGTGGCGCTGTCTGTAGCGTGTTCTAGCGATAGCGTTTGTTGTAATGTAGAGGCTGAACCCGAGTAAATCTGTGTTTAAGTTCTCTCAAATCTGGGATTGATATATCGTCTAAATATATCGATATATCTACATATCGAAATTTTGTACTATCGAATAAGGAATATCGATAAATCGCGTACAACCTATCGATATCTTGGCATATCGATACCATATCGGCCATCCCTACGCCGCCGCCGCCGCGCGACATTTTCCCCCCTGTATAATATTATGCCACTCTCGCTCTGCCGTTTGCTGTCTGCTCGCTGCGCTGCTCTCTGCAGGCTGCTCGCTGTATGACAGTACAAGCAGGCTGATACATTCGTATCATCTGCTAAAAAATAGACCTCAGACACCTGTTTTGCCAAACATTAAAATCAAATTATTATTTTTTCATCTATTCAACGACGTCTTCATACTTTTTAAAATCATTTTTAAAGTCTAGTCAGGACAAAGTACAAAATGTACCAAAGCTCAATGCTCTGATAATAAAAGAGTGTACAATGTACACTGATTAATCAGTGTACATGGATGCTTGCTGATTTATCAGTGTACATTGGAATGCTTGCTGATTAATCAGTGTACATGCCATGTACACTGATATATCAGTGTATTGATGTACACGTTTTGGCCTTCTGCTTCTCATTATTCCCCAGCACAAAATTGATTCAAAATGGGTAACATTTCCATATTCCTTGTTAAAAGAGCTTTAAAACGAGCTACCACATCATAGGGTTCATTTCATTGGTCGAGGTAATAGAACTAAAATGAAGCTTTACTTAAACTACCGAGACCATAGGCTAACCGTGGGGGTGGAGAAGGCCAGTGGGCCTGGAAAGTGAGCACCCTGACGCTACCAACACTTGAAACAGAAGAAAATCAAAGATGTATCAGTAAAGAAATGAGAGAGATGAAAGCAAAAATTTTGTATTTGATTTTGAAAAGAACAAGAAAGAAAACTGAATTTTGGCAGAAATGAACCTCATGTTCGTAATGATGCTTGTGCAATGGAGTCTTTCATTGTTGTAAGGTTGCTGGGAGTGGTAAATCACAGTTCCTCCCTGCAGGCAGGCAGTGGGGAAACTGGTGAAGCTACTTATTTGGAAAAGGTCTTCATCGTACTTTAGCTGCGTGAGCAGACGATAGAAGACCGCAGTCCACGACCGCGAAGCATAGCAGAATCATGGCAAATGTTTAAGTTTGTTGTTTAAATGTTTACGTGCGTTTACCGAAAAAAAAGACGGTAATTAAAAAGAAATTCTTAAACAAGAAAGTATAGTTCAAGAAAAATACTGAATTTTGAAAAGAAAAAAAAAGAAAAAAAAAAGAAAAACGCTTAGAAGCAACTCGACCAATGACAGTCCTTGACTGGAGCTAGTATAACAACGGTCTAATCAGCGGGTGGAAACGGCCGGGCTGCGGCGGGGGCTATGCGCGAGCCCTCGGGAGCGCGCCAAGCCAGCGTGCAAATCGGGTGCGCAACCCGAGTCGGATCAGGATTTTGAAGTAAATGACGACTAAGCAGAGTACAACCATGATATTTGTGTATAGCGAAGAAAGGAAATAGACTGGGGAGCACGCTAGTACCGATGCATTGAACTTGGTTTCGATTTTGGTCACTTATTCTAAAAATGTTTAGTCTACGGACCGGGTCCCGGGAGCGTATCGGTTCAGGATACAAGTGAAAAGACCTATAATTCTTTATCGTAGGTGTATACATCATTCGGCACGAACTTTTGTAGTAAAACAGGCTAATGCATAGCGTGCTTGGTTTTTCGTCATGTGCCCTTTGGTAAGAATGCCGATAAAACAAAGTCAACGGGCTAGAACCGTCCAGGTTAGGTTATGTACACTCTAGTCGATTTTTTTACAACTTGACGGCCAAGTTTACAAAATCGGGCGACGCTATGCAGAGGTAAAATTTTCGCTCTATCGCCCTGAAGATAGGGTTTTGCAGTGTACTGATCCGATTTCTTAATCTTGACTTTACAAGTAAGCTAAGCTTTATAAGGGTTGGATTCCGAAAACCACCCGCTTCGCGTCTCCAACTGTACACAGTTTTGTAAAAGAAGTCGGGCACGTATCACAAAATGACGCACAGAAAAAGAAAGAGCGAATCTTTTACCGTGCATTAGTCACTTACCTGAAACCGTAGGCCACATCCGCAATTAACACAAATTAAATATCCTGCCGATGTCAAGAATCCCGGTGAACCGGCCGCGTCGTCTGCCGAGCTACTTCCGACTGTTAAATTTAATTTGTGTTAACTGTGGATTTGCCGGACGGTTACAGGTAAGTGACTAATGCACGGTGAAAAAATCGCTCTTTTTATTTCTGTGCGTCATTTTGTGATACGTGCCCGACTTCTTTTACAAAACTGTGTACAGTTGGAGACGTGAAGCCGTGAAGCGGGTGGTTTTCGGGATAGCTTACTTGTAAAGTTGAGATTAAGAAATCGGATCAGTACACTGCAAAACCCTATCGACAGGGCGATAGAGCAAAAATTTTACCTCTGCATAGCGTCGCCCGATTTTGTAAACTTGGCCGTCAAGTTGTAAAAAAAATCGAGTAGAGTGTACATAACCTAACCTGGACGGTTCTAGCCCGTTGACTTTGTTTTATCGGCATTCTTACCATAGGGCACATAACGAAAAACCAAGCACGCTATGCATTAGCCTGTTTTACTACAAAAGTTCGTGCCGAATGATGTATACACCTCCCTGGTCAGAGAGTCGGTAGGTTGATGTCAGAAAGGTGATGTCACTCTAGTGACAATTGGCCACTTATCCGAAGGATGATATCAGTAACAAAACTCTGATGTCAGAAATCAGATGTACACGTTTGTGATATCAATAATCTGACATCTATCATATAGAAAATACCAAAACCAGTTTAAAGAAAAGTTGTGTTTTCTATCGTTTGAAACATCAAACAACGAGATGGAACATGTTCTCCTGGTGTTCGGACCGAGGCGGAGCCGAATTTGATATCCGTTTCCACCTAGCTTCAGCCGTTTACGAGATAGCACAAAAAAAAATTCTCCAAATTCGATGAAATTAAAATGGCCCTACTAAAATTGAGTAAAGGTGCTACAAACCAAATTTCAGCTGAATATTCCAATAACTATAGATTTTACAGAATGCTGAATTCGACTGGTACGTAGACTGATATCATATCTGGTTACATCAGTTCTGGTGACTACGATGTCAGATGTATGACTTTGTGTAATGGTCTTCTGATCATGATATGAGCAGTATCATTTTGTTGATCAGAAGACTGACAAATGTCAGTATTCTATGCTAGCCTTAAGATATCAGTGCTCCTAAATGATGTCAGTAACTGATATAAAATCAGGAGACTGACAAACGTTAGTAATATATGTCAGCTTTCTGATATCAAAGCCCCTTAACGATATCAGTTACTGATATCAAAGTCACAATACTTATATCACTAAGACCACCGACATCATTCATGTGATTCTGAAATCAGCCTTCTGACTCTCTGACCAAGGCTACGACAAAGAATTATAGGTCTTTTCACTTGTATTCTGAACCGATACGCTCCCGGGACCCGGTCCGTAGACTAAACATTTTTAGAATAAGTGACCAAAATCGAAACCAAGTTCAATGCATCGGTACTAGCGTGCTCCCCAGTCTATTTCCTTTCTTCGCTATACACAAATATCATGGTTGTACTCTGCTCAGTCGTCATTTACTTCAAAATCCTGATCCGACTCGGGTTGCGCACCCGATTTGCACGCTGGCTTGGCACGCTCCCGAGGGCTCGCGCATAGCTCCCGCCGCAGCCCGGCCGTTTCCACCCGCTGGTCTAATGGGTGTTAATGGATGATCACGTGAGCACGTGCTCACGTTTTGGTTTATTTCCACTTCAACCCATCTGTACAGAATTCCTGTGCTACGAACCCCATCACATGGTAGCTCGTTTTAAAGCTCTTTTAACAAGGAATATGGAAATGTTACCCATTTTGAATCAATTTTGTGCTGGGCAATAATGATAATCAAAAGGCCAAAACGTGTACATCAATGTACACTGATTAATCAGCAAGCATTCCAATGTACACTGATAAATCAGCAAGCATCCATGTACACTGATTAATCAGTGTACATTGTACACTCTTTTATTATCAGAGTAGTAGGGTTGTCCAATCGGGTTAAATTTTGAATGTTTCTTATTAGGACTACACTGGTAAAACTAATGTTTAGTTTCTAAACATCATAGTGTTTAGTGGCAATTCTATACATGACATGATGTATAGCAGGAACTAAACATGACAAGATGTTTAACAACTAAACACTTCGTAAATGTTTTGAGGCTAAACATTTTGTGATGCATAGAAGTAAACACTTGGGCGAGGCTACACATGGAGAAGCATAGGGATACCACGCTGCACCAAGTGTTTAGCCAACTGCACACGTGCACACTTGCAAAGTGTTTAAAAATTAAACATCTTCTGGTGCAAAGTTTGAACTAAACATGATAAAGTGTTTAAATATTAAACATTAGCACTTCAACATCATTTGATGTTTAGAACTAAACATTTGTTTTATCAGTGTATGACCGGAAAGTATGAAAAAAAATATGAGTGAAATCTGAGCTGAGGTGATCGATGTTGCCCCTTGCTTTTCTTAAATGATTCTGCTCTGTGGTAACGGTACAATAATAGTCCTGTAAAATTACAGAACTATGGTAATTCACATTTCTGTAATTTTCTGTAATATTTTTCCACTTTTTACTGGGATAATTTTTACAGACATTTCCTTTGAAATATTTGTTACACTCAGTATGCACTTGTACACCAAAATCATAAATTTATTTGCAATAAGTGGGCTGCTTGTTCTAACAACTTTCTTCTTACTAAAGAAAATGCTCCGACTCTCCGAGAATTTGAACCTCGGAATTTTGCTTCAGGAAGCGAATGCTTTACCATTGTGAAGGAAGTCTGCTCGTACTCGTGTCAGCTATGTCCCACAATTAAAGTGGGGCATCGCCGACTCGCGGTGTAGCGATGGTAAACTCGGACAAGCACGGCCGGGCGGCGAGGGTGACGCGTGTTAACCCTAAACATTGTCACGCGTCTCGCCGCCCGGCGGGCCTTATAAGCGCCCCCCCCTGCCCCGCGCGGGCGAGTTGCGATCGAGCGGCGCGTGCGGTGGCAGGGCCGTGCTGTTCCGAGGGGAGTAAGCATCACAAAGAGGTAACAGAGAGAGCTGTCCAATCTGAACCACCTTGCCATTAAAATCTGTCTTCCAAATTCTTTATCTACTCATTTTCGAACGAGCCCGTGGGAGGTCACTTAATAGGCGCAGGGCCCCCCTATTTTAGCCTAATCCGATATGGCATTTCAGCCTTATCCAACATGGTGCCGGCTTAAAAAGAACCCGTACCGCTTCCCGCATTTATAGCGAGCTAGCTCCCGACTAGGTCCTAACGATTTCAGTTCTTGTTACCTCGCCTCTCGACTGCTGAGCGTTACCTCGGGGACCCGCCTACGGGGGTGAATGAGGGCTCTCCCTTCGCGCAACTCCAGCCCTCCGCCCACGTATGGAAAGTGTCGGCTTTGTGTCATTGCCACCCCGAGGTACTCCGGATCATCAACAGCATCACGTCAACACCGGCCCCAGACAACCCCTGCCTCGCCTTCTGGGTCGCACAGAATATCACAGCAGCCAACGCGCGGGCCTTTGCTCGACGAATCATCGACAACGACAGGAACTTCGTCACCGCCTACCTCGACGCTGGAGCCCGCCAAGCAAAGCGTGAGTCGGCCCGCGCAGCCCTCGCTGCACATCTTGACGTGCCACCCCGGTGGCAGATAGACCGAATTTTTTGTGCCTCAGAAACCCACCAGCGAGTACCCGACCGCGTTCAGCCCGGTACAGGTCCACTCGCTCATCTCCTTGCTAGACAACAATGCGATCAGCCAATGGCCGCACCCGCCTCCCCCACCTCCAAGTCTGTTGGTATAGATGCCGCCGATTTCTTCACGGCGATGTCGGCGGTCCTCCTCCACTCGCCGCGCTGGCCGTCAGTAATCCGGGACGTGTGCGCGGCCTACACGCGACAGCAGCGTCAGCAGAGCCCCGCGCAGCAGAGCCCCGCGGAGCAGCCCCACCCCGAGTCGCTGTGCGCCGCCGTCGCCCAGCTTTTCGGCTGCACGGTCCAGCTTACGAAACCCGACGGCACCCCCCTGTTCTCCGCCGGGGGCACCAAAGACTTCATCTCCATCATCACCAACCCGGACGGCACCTTCTCCAGCCGAAAGGTGCTGCCCGCCCCGCCCGCCCCGCCAGCCCGCGAGCAGCTCGCGACGCCCCGCCGCGCCGCGCTCGCGCCCCACATGTCCGAGCGGGGCCGGGCCAGCCCAGTTTACTGCGTCAGCACCCTACAGGCCGGCGCGGCCCCGCCGGCTCAGCACCACACCGCCGACGAGCCCTGCCCTCTTCAGAAGCAGGCCGACGGCGACCCGCCTCCCCCTACCTTCAGGTAAATCTCACCCCGGCCCGCCTCATCGTCTTCGAGACCGAGGTCAACGGTCGCACAGCAATCAGCCTGTTCGACCCCGGTTCGGAGTTCGCCTGGTGCGGCCGCCCTTCGTCGACCCATCGGCGCGCCTCACCCCATCATCGAGACTGCCCGCGACCGCTGACTCGAGCCCCCTGGCCGTGCTCGGCGAGACGCGCGCGCGGTTTAAACTGGGCCCCATCGACACAGTCTCTGACTTTCTTGTGGCGCCGACGATTGCATATGACGCAATCCTCGGCAAGCGCTGGGCGCACCACTTCAAGTGCGCTAGCTGTTGGACCAGCGACACGACGACGGCCCGCCTAAGGGGACACCTCGTCGTCCTCCGGCCGGCCCCGGCTCACCTCGTGAACACCGTCTCGCAGCCCGGCAGCGCACCCAGCATCACCTTGACGGCGGCGGACGCCGTCACCATTCCCCCCGGAGACTCGCTGATGGTAAGGTTCTCCTCATCCCTCCCTCTGACAGCAGCGTCCCTCACCACCCCGGCCCTCGACGACCCGGACGGACTGCAGCCGCTCGAGTGCATCATCGGCCCTGGGTGTGACCTGGTACCTGTTGTCAACCCGACGGACCTCCCGCTGGCCCTGGAGCCCGGAGATCGTCCAGCTTACATCACGGAGGAGAACTTCGCCATCACCCCGCTCCAAGTGGACAAGATCCGGGCGGCCAACCCCAGCAACCGCCCCTGGCTGCCCCAGGTCAACGCCGTCCGCGCCCAGCCCCAGCCATCAACCGATTTCGACATCAACCCGGACTTGTCCCCCGAACAGCGTCAACAACTTCTCCAGCTGCTCCAGGAATACGTTGACGTTTTCCGTAAGCCAGGCGCCAACCGCCTTCACCAACGTCCTCTAGACCGAGCTGCAACTACACGACCAGACTCTCTATTATGACAAGGGCGAAGGGCGTGGTAGCGTACCTCTCTTTTTTCAGAAATTTTCATCCGCAACTTTGCCCAGAGAACACGGATACTCCACGAGGCCGCCCACCCCCTCCTCCCCTTTACCTGGACTGAAGACCACCAACGGCTCGTCGAGGAGCTGTACGACGAGCTGCTCCACTCCGCTCTCCGCCACTACTCCGAGGACCGCCCCACGCGTCTTGCCACTGATGGCTGCCGGGACGGCATCGGAGCCATCCTGTTACAGCAAGACCCTGGAACCCGGAAGTGGCACCCAGTCGGCAACCACAGCCGCGTCCTGACCAGGAGCGAGAAGAACTACTGCATGACGGCCATCGAGCTTCTCGCCATCAGCGACGGCTGCATGGCCTTCCAGAAGGAATTGCAGTCCCTGGCGGCTCCCTGCGAAGTCCACACTGACTGCCAAGCACTCATTTACTTGTACACGGCCGAATACCTGCCTCAAACTATATCCCGTCTTATGACGTATGTCCGCTCGTTCCAGGTCAAGATCAAACACGTGCCCGGCTCGTCGCACCTCGCTCCGGACGCGCCGTCTCGGAACGCCCTGCCCCTCGGCGCGCCCGCGTTCGACACGCCTCCCCTGCCCGGCGTGCCGCCCTCAGACTGCCGTGTCGCTGCCGTGTGCACGCGCTCCACGGCCAAGGCGAGGGCCGCGGCCTTCGAAGCGTCAGCAGTTCCGCCGACCATGCCCGACAACGCTGACACTGACTCCGCATCCGAAGCGGCCAGCAGCGACGCGGACGATCCGGACGCGCCCCCTCCGAGCGCCGAGACACCGGACACCGCACTACTACAACCCGACCACGAAGAATTGGCCAGGCTACAACACGGTGACCCCGACTGGACAAACATAATTGATTACAGGCGAAATACCCCCAGCCCGACGCAGTACCCCACCTACACCTTCCTCGACGGCGTGCTGTACAAGCAAAAGAAGGACAAGCTCCTGCTCTGCGCCCCCACCTCTTTCCGCTCCAAGATCATCGAGAGCGAGCACGCCATCGGACACTACGCTGTCAGCAAAACAACGGAACGAGTCGCACGGCGGTACTTTTGGCCCACCCTACTCAAAGACTGCAAGGAGGCCGTTCAGAAGTGCTTGATCTGTTCCAGATTCAAACGCAAATTTCAGCAGGAAGACTTACTACACCCCATCCTAGCGGAGGGCCCTAACGACATCGTCCACGTCGATTTCAAAAGCGCCCCAAAGAGCCGCCGTGGGAACCAACAGATCCTCGTGCACGTGGACTCCTACACCCGGTACTGCCGCCTTGTGGCCACCAGGGGCTGCACCGCCAAGGATGCGCGCCGCGCCATCTCCAGGATATTCGGAGAGACCGGCGTCCCCAACACACTCGTCTGCGATTGCGGCCGTGCCTTCACGGACAAATCATTCCAGGCCTTCTTGGCCTCCGCCGGCTGCAAACAACACACCATCCCGGCCAACGCCCACCACGCCAATGAGCTGGCCGAAGCCTTTTGCAAGATCGTCGGCGACCGAATCTCCTGAATGTGCGATAGGGAAGTGCGCACCTGGGACGATCGTCTTCCGGAAATCCAACTCGCCATCAACGACAGCCAGTCCAAGTCACTCGGCCACACGCCTTTTTTCCTGCAACACGGTTACAACCCACGCCATCCCCAAAACTTATTTGACCAACTCTTGCAGGATCCGCCAGCACCCGACAACCGCCTCGACCTGCTTCAAGACGCCCGCTCCTGTGCACACCTGACGCTGCAAGGAGGCCCAGCGCGGGCAAGCCGCCCTCTACGACAAGACCCGCCGGCCCGCCTCCTACAGCCCAGGACAGCCGGTCATGGTGTATTTCGAGCAGAAGTCGACTCCGGATCTTCCTCAGAAGTACGCCCCCGCCTGGCGCGAGGGCGTCGTCACATCACAACTTAACCCGGTAACGTTTTTGGTCCGGACTCAACAGTCGGGGGTGTTAAAGGACAAACCCGTCCACGTTAGATTTATGAAGCCGCGGGCCGCTTAATCAAGCCGCCGCGCTCCCTCCCACCGCTCCGGGGTATGATAGCTCCCCCGTCAAACCCTAGTCGACAAATACGCGTAATTTTAGGGCGCCCCTTAGATAAGTAAAATAGGTTAGGTTGAATTTTAACTTCCTAGTTCCTTAGCCCCTACTTTAGATTATGCTAGCCTCCTAAGTCCCATAATGTTAGGCTTCCCCCTTAGGTTAGGTAGTTTTCCCTACCCCATAGTTAACCTTTTTTTTCCTCCCTCAGTAGGTTACACTAGTTTTAAAAAATACGATTTCAGGAAATCCTGGTAGCACGAAGTTAATTAATGTTTTTGTTTCACTAAATTCTTCGGTAGAAGATGGTTTATATAGAAATTTACTTAAAAATTCTAGCCTTATGGGTCATGTTACTAAATTTCTTTTATATCAAGGTCACTAGTTCAGCGGGTCACATGCCAAATTTTACCTATGTAGCTAAAAAGATTTAGAAGTTAGTCTCTCAGTTAAAATCATCCGATCAGCTTGGTTTTTGAACTGTAGGCTCGTTCTGCAATGGGCATTTGAACTAGGGTTCGAGGCCTGAAAAATTTCACGGAAAAATATTGGAAAAATTTCATACTTTTCGGAAATTTTTCACAGCAATTTTTTTCAATGGAAAAAAATGAAAAAGTGAATTTTGTCCGTACTATATTGATTTTGACTGTTTCTGTGGAAAAAAAAATAATAATCAAATGAGTTTAGTGTTGTATGCAATAAGAGTTGGTATAATTTCAAATGGAAATAGACATGATAGATGAAAAATAAACTTTATGTTTCCTCTTTAACAAAACTCTTGAGGACTAGGTGTACATATCACTTGTCAGGAACAGGTAGGAACTATTTACCATAGGCTCGCGTCGCCGGCCTTACGCTCGCTCAATGCACACTGCCGCCCGCCGCCCGCCCAGCCACCTAGCGCCGGCAGCGCCGAATACTGGCAACGGCAGGCAACGGCACCAACCAACAGTCGCGCGCAAATTTAAATGTGTCGCGGGGTCACGGTCGTGGGGTTACTCCATTTAATGATACTTGGAGAAACCGTACCGGAAATAACACAAAATTAACAAATAGAGGTAAAAAACAGGTTTTTAATACAAAACTGAGTCAGTAGGTATATTTTTCCATTATTTTCTGAAAAATTTGAAAAATTTCATGGAAATTTTTCCCTTTCATATTTTTCATGAAAATTTCGAACCCTAATTTGAACACTGCTTTTACATTTTTATTCTAACGTGTCGTTCGAAAATTTATTTTTTGGACTACTGTGCATGAGTAGAATCAACAAGTCCCCGGCCCCGCCGGTCCTCATCCCCTGCGCGCCGCGCCGAGGGCTCGAGAAGCCGCAACAATGGCGACTCGGCTCGGCTCCCCTTCCCACGCTGTTTTCCCGTGACAAGCCGAGTATTACCATAGAAACGGAGATTTTAGATCGAAATTTCTCAAAATTGGCCACTAAGTTTGGGCTGGCACTTCAGCAGTGAACTAAGGAGATTGAGTTCTACCTCTCTGCCAAGTCTTATGAAAATCGTCTAGAAAAATCAGGATTTAGGTAAGGGGCCACACTGATTATAATCGGATCCGCCGACAAAACCATAAGGCTACTTCGTGCCTAAAAATGTTAAGATTAGCCATACCTCTCACGCTCTCTCTCTCTCTCTCTCTCTCTCTCTCTCTCTCTCTCTCTCTCTCTCTCTCTCTCTCTCTCTCTCTCTCTCTACCTCTCACCTGCCCTTCTGTAAACATTTCCATTTTTCTTTTTTTTTCTTTTTTTTGGTTCGCTTAACTTTAAGGGTCGGTTACTCCTATCATACCACCCGATACAGGCTCTCTCCGTCCTCGGTGTGATGCTTTGTTCCAGCCAAATAGCGCTCCCCTCGTGCACTGCCGCCGCCGCGCCGAGCCGAGCGGCAACAATGCGCACGCCCGCCCTCCTCGCCTTGATCATGCCCTGCGTCCTGTCCCGGCCACTGCTGCTGCACGGGCGGAGCCGGTCCCCTGCGACGGCCCCCTTACGCCCGCTTTCAACACCAACGGAACTTGGTGGGCCTTCGACCCTCTGCCGCACCGTGTCTCAGCGCCGCGCCGCCTAAAACCTGACGGCCAACGATCCACGGTATTCCCCGTCGAATCCACCATCAGCACCGCCGGCTTGTACCCCCCCCGAGGACATGCGGCGGTATTCCAAGCTTCTAAGCTTCACGGCGGTGCGGACGGCCGTGATCAACACGGTGAGCAGTGCGGCGATTGGCGAGACCTTCCCCCCCGGCACGCTCACCCTGGACTCCCTCATCGACGGCGACCAGGCACTGCGCCTCGTCCAATCCGGCTTCTCCCGTCTCTGGGGCTGGTTTGCTGGGATTGGGATGTTTTTCCACTCCGTCGTCGGGATCCTCTTGGTGTGGAGGTGCGTCAGCTTCGTCCTCCAGACTACGTTCAACTGCATGACCATCGCACGGGCCGGGGGGTGCACCTTTGCACTCCTCGGCGCGTTCTGCACTTCCCTGACGCACCTCCTCGTGCAGCGGCAGGAGAAGAGGGGCGGACAACGGACACCACCTCCCCCACCCCCCAGTGTGCCCCTTATCATACAGGCGGAGGAGGGCGGCGCGGGGCAGGAACCGGCCACTGTGAACCGGATTCATCAGTGCCCTGTTCAATAAATTGTTGCTATATCCCCCTTTCTTTTTTTTAATTTTTTTTTTAGGGCACTGGTGGATCCTGGTATTGCTGGTTCCGCCCAATTCTTTTTTTTTCCTTTTTTTTTATATTTTTGTTTTGTTTTGTTTGTGATTATTCCCTTTTTTTCTTGTTTTGTTCCTTTTTTGTTTTGGTTTATTTATTTACTTATTGGTTTGTTTTGTTATTTAATTGGGGTTTTACATAGATAATTTTTTCTTTTTTTTTCTAGCTTTCATTTTGGGTTATGGGTTTTATTTCCTTTATCAGTTTATTGTTTTGTTTAATCTTGGGTATTTGTTTCATTTTTGGATGTTATGTTGGTTTCTTATTGATTTTTTTTTTCTCTCTGTTACCTCTCCCAGGCGTAAGTCTCATCTCTGTTTGCTTTAAATTCACATCGGGTTGTTTTTTTTAGCCTGCCCCTTTAACCTCCTTTTCCCTTGGCAGCCCCTTCTGGACATTCTGTTTGAAATTTTTACACAACCCGCCTTCCTTGCGTTAAGAGCAGCCAGTAGAGTCATCTTTCTCTTTTTAGCCCGCCCTTCTGCTTTGAAAAAGCTTCAGAGCGGGCTTATGCAATCGATCTGGTGTCTGTCTGTTTGTCTGTTTGTCTGTTTGTCTGTCTGTCTGTTCCACTCGAAGGAGTTGAGCTAGAGAGTTGAAATTTTTAGGGTATCTTAAGGGTCACTCCTGGACACCGAAACGCCTGGTGCAAATCCTGCCAACCCTAATTAAGGCACTGAAAAAAATTATTAAAGTTTTCAGGAATAAAATAAAAAAAAAAATTCAACTTTTTTCCAACCCCGTCGACCCGTACCTCTCCGGAAGCGTCTTTTCGCGTCTAGTTCAATGGTGCACACCGTTTTACGAAAAAATGGACCCAACTCGCGACTACACTGTAAAAAGCACCCGAAATTGGTCCAGTTTTCAACTTTTCTCAACCCCATCGAGCTGCACCTCCCCGGAAGCGTCTTTTCGCGTCCAGTTCAATGGCGCCCACCGTTTTTCGATAAAAAGGACCCAACTCGCGACTACACTGTAAAAAGCACCCAAAATTGACCCACTTTTCAACTTTTACGAACCCCATCGACCCGCACCTCTCTAAAACCGTCTTTTCGAGCGCAATTCATTGGAGCCAACCGTTTTTCAATTTCCAGTGTTGCCAATCGTCAAAACTCAAACATTTCGATTATTTCCGACATTTTCGACATTTCACGATATTTTCCGATATTTTTCGATATTTTCGACATTTTTCGTTGTTTTTCGATATCTTTTGATATTGTTCGACATTTGCGATATTTTTCGATATGTTTCGACATTTTCGATAATTTTCGATATTTTCGATAATTTTCGATATTTTTCGATAATTTTCGATAATTTTCGAAATTTTTTGACATTTTTGATAAATTTCGATGTTTTTCGATATTTTTCGACATTGTTGACATATTTCGACATATTTCGATTTTTGTAAACATTTTTGACAATTTTTGATATTCTTCGACATTTTTCGACATTATCCCTCATTTTTCGATGTTTTTCGACGTTTTTCGACATTTTCCATATTTTTCGATATATCTCAACATTTTAAAGATATTTCGAGATTTTTCGACATTTTTGACGTATTTCTACATATTTCGACAATTTTCGACATATTTCGACAATTTATGAAATTTTCGACACCCCTCGACGCCTATACCGTTAAAATCGTTTCGACGAACGTAATTCAGTGTTGCCAACTGCCGCCAAATAAAGTCCGAGTTTGACCGTTCCATCTGAGGCCGAACTCACGTAATTCGACATTTTTCGAGATTTTCGACTCCCCTTTTTTGCCGAATAACTGACCGTTTAGTCACTTTTAGCACGTTTTCAAAGCAGAAGGGAGGGCTGTAGTTCCGGTGGTTCACCGTTACAAACTGCCTCTATCCGAAGAGAATGCCTTTACGGGCCGCAGGCCCGATCATTTACAAGCTAAGAGGACGCTCTGTGTGACTTAGGGGTCGGGCCGAAGGCCCGACCGAACGCCGCCGGCAGGCCAAGCAGGCACGCCCCCTGCCGAACGGAGTTGCCAGCGTAGCAAAGCGGAGCTGGCAACGACGTTTGGCGGAAGGGCGGGCCTGCTTGTTTCCGTTTCCTCTCCTTGCCCTATCCCGACGTAAGTCTCGCCTTGTATTTAACTATTTTCACCACCTTCAAATTATTTTTGAGCAGTCCCTTCTAACTTCACCTTTTACCTTTTTCTACCGTCGCTCCGCCGCCTGCCGGCACTGACATGGCCATGTCAGCTATGTTGCTATTTGCTCGGCATGTGTCCCCGGGTTGCCCGATTGGGTGATTGCGGGGGCGCAATCTTTTTAAGGATGGCCATGTCAGCTATGTCCCACAATTAAAGTGGGGCATCGCCGACTCGCGGTGTAGCGATGGTAAACTCGGACAAGCACGGCCGGGCGGCGAGGGTGACGCGTGTTAACCCTAAACATTGTCACGCGTCTCGCCGCCCGGCGGGCCTTATAAGCGCCCCCCCTGCCCCGCGCGGGCGAGTTGCGATCGAGCGGCGCGTGCGGTGGCAGGGCCGTGCTGTTCCGAGGGGAGTAAGCATCACAAAGAGGTAACAGAGAGAGCTGTCCAATCTGAACCACCTTGTCATTAAAATCTGTCTTCCAAATTCTTTATCTACTCATTTTCGAACGAGCCCGTGGGAGGTCACTTAATAGGCGCAGGGCCCCCCTATTTTAGCCTAATCCGATATGGCATTTCAGCCTTATCCAACACTCGATCCCTATGTCTATGTGAAACTGACGATTCTCCTCTGAAGCCCGTGTCTCTTCTGCAGCGGCGTAGGAAGTGGGGTGCAGAGGGTGCTCGGAGCACCCCCTAGAATCTGGTAGAGGGTGCTGAGTACCCCCCAGAATACCTGCGCGCCAAAAGGTCGTCAACTCCGCTTGACCGTGAACGGAGGAATATGGAATATTACAGGTACTATTGGTAATATTACACCAGTTTTACAGTACTGACGTCATAATCCTGGGAAAATGGGTAATATCAACGTAATTTTACCTGTAATATGGGTAATATGAAAGTAATATTTGAGAAAGTATCTTCTCATGTACGGAGGAATATATGAGTGGACGAGCCTTTGCCGCGCGCACACCTTCAAGCAGTACTTCCCGTTTTTATGAGTTGTGGAGTGAATTTTACTTTTTCTTTGTCTTCGGGAAAATACAGTTTTCCATTCTGACAAATAATGCAACTACGATGTGACCGCAAAAAAATTTGCGCTCGCTTTGATCCCGATATATTTCTTACGCATACGGCAGCGGCTAAATTATGGGCGCTGAAATGCGCCATCACCACAAACCAGTTTTGTTGTCTCTAGGCCCTAGGGCCTAAGGAGGGAAGACGCATTTTTGCACCATATGAAGTGCATTACTGACTACCTTGCGTAGCTAGCTCCCTTTTTTTCGAGCTTGCTTCATCGCGACCTTGACTCACTGAAAATCTACGTGTCATTATTCTCGCCCCCATACGAGTGAGAATTTGAGGGCAATTTTATTACTCTCTGGAGAGTAAGAATTTTTTTCCTCGCCCTTTTTGACAAAGAATTCTGAGACCTCGCCCAAATAAAGTGACAATTCGTGCTCAAATTAAGTGAGGTTAAAAAATCCTTACTCAAATAGAGCGAGGCTCAGAAAAATCTCGCTCGAAAAGAGTGAGGTTAAAAATTCTCACTCTAATTTAGTATGGAAAAGTGTCCTCTCCCATTTTGGGTGAGAAATTGGATTCCAGGGTTTGCAGTGCTGACTCTCTAAATGCTTTGCTTTGCTCGCCCACCGAAACGTCGGGGTAAAATTGTTCTTTCACCCTCGAATTCACGAACATGTGGAAGTTAAGGGGATTGGGTCGAGGTGAATGGCTGAGCACTCCCCATCGCGGGACACTTCGTACGCCGCTGTAAATGTGTATGATTTTTCCTTTACGCTACGCTGAATTTAGTATTACTTGCTTCCTGAGGGATCAGTGTTCAGTCATGTAATTTTGACATATTCTATAAAATTACCATACAGTTTCGGTACCAGGATACAGGAAAATTCTGTAAAAATACTATTTTTCTTAACAGTGCTCCCAGCCCAGTGCGATAGCGTTCCGCTTCCCGCTGCGGCCGGCGACGTGTAGGAAGGAACATCTACCATACGTATCATGTGCTTTCGAGTAGTGTTCTTAAAAAACCGGTTTTTTTCGTTGACGGAAAAAAACCATCGAAACATACCGGTTCTTTTCCGTTCGAAACAGAAAAAAAAACGGAAAAATTAAAAAAAAATCCCAGAAATGTAAGAATGTTATAAATTCATCGTGACAAAAAAGGAAAAAGTGACCATTTGGATGGGTCATGGGTAGAAAAGACGCTTAATTCCATCACTTTTTATCAATTTAGTTTTGTTCAAAATTAAATAAGGACAACACAAGAACATTGAACATTCATAAAATTTAAGCTTTGCTATCTTCCAATTAAATAAATGGCGGATTTAGAGTGAGTGAGGCCACTGCCCGATTGTCACTTGTTATGAGGCTGCCGGGTCCGCGGGTCCGCGACTCTCCCCTCTCGAGCGGGGTGAACTATTCGAGTTGACCCGAGGACACAGTGAAGTGACCGCACTGTGAAAAGTTTACAAAGCAATGCTTCGTAACCTACAAAGAAAACGCGTCCTCTGTAATTACAAAGAAAATGCTTTGTAATTACGAAGCATGCCGGGCAATTCTTTGTAATTACGAAGCATTTTCTTTGTAATTACGAAGAAATTTCGCTTTGTAATACAAAGGCCCTGTTTTCTTCGTATTACAAAGCACTGCTTCGTAGACTTTTAACAGTGCGCGGAGGACCGTGGGGGCCTTCGCGAGTGTGTCGTCGCTCGTATGGGGGTGAGTCGCGAGTGTCCCCGCGAGTCACCCCCGCGGGGATGTCGCGGCATCGCGGTACGCGGTATGTCACTTCGCGGGGCGCTCGCGGGGGAGCAGCTTCGCGGGATCCGCGAGTCTTGCGCTCTCCGCCCAGCCTCACGCATTTAGGAACGGACACGGCAGCCTCAAAACAAAAGACAATCGGGCAGCGGCCTCAGTCACACTATCCACCAAATATGTCTTTCGATAACATTTGAGTATTGAAACAGACTACACTGAAACTTTAAAAAGTAATAGGTACATTCCGTAGCGTCTTTAAAGATAAAACTTCGACTTCGTCAGGGAGGTCAGGGTCAGACTATGGTGAAGAAATGGAGATGTCTACTGCTACATCCTCTTCCTTTTCACTGCCCTCCTCTCAACGTTAGTGCTTATTTGGTATAAAATGTGTCAAATTCACTCTTAGCTATTTGCAAAAACCTTTTATTTCTATTAAATTGACATTGTTGTGAAAATACGCATCTGAAACAATAAAAACGTTTTTTTCCGTTTAAAACATGGTTTTCTTAGGCCGCGGAAAAAAACCGTTCGAAACGTTCGAAACATCGGAAAAAAACCGTTTTTTTTCCAGGCTGTCCGAACACTACTTTCGAGTTCCGGCCCTCTGGAACTTTTGGTCAGGGTCGCGTGGTCTGTTTTTTTCCCTTTACCGCGTGCTGTGCTGTCGAGAACGTGCGTCTGGTCAGCAGGGCACCGACCGGCGCAGAGCAGAGTGGGACGGGATCAGAAGAGGAATGTCAATTTCTCGTGTTGGTCCTCTGAGCTACCAGCGCGCCGCAGGGCAGGACGTGCGTGGGTGTGGAGGTGGCGTTGGGTGAGGGGGCCAGCGTGCGGGTGAGCTCCTTGGGGGTCAGCGGCAGACGCCAACGCGTCCGGCCGCTCTGACGGATCCTGACCCCACCCCAACTCTACCCACCCCATGCTTCACCACGCCACACCTCACCCCACACTGTTAAATCCAGGCGAACAAAAAGTTCCTATAACAAACGAAATAGTTCGTGAGTTGCGAAGGATTTGGCTGCCTCGCAATTGCGAATAATTTCTGCGCAGCCTACAAACTTTTTAGTGCCCAAAGGCGTAAAAAGTTCGTGAGCTGGCGAAGCGTTGCGAAGTATTTTCTTTGTAATATGTACTTTGTCGCCGCAATGCGAAGCATCATATTCCTTTGCAAACAGTGGAAAAACAAAGGTACACGGTAAAAACTGTTCCGTGGTGTCCAAGGACCATCGGACCGATTCAAGGACGGAGATAGGATGATTTCATGCAGCCGTCCTTGAATCGGTCCGATGGTCCTTGGACACCAAGGAACCGTTTTTACCGAGTAGGACTCGAAGGGGTTTAATGCCTTTACGAAGGCATTAAAAATTAGCACCCCTGCAAAGGCATTAAAACTGCCCAAAGGTGTTAAATTTTAATGCCTTTGGACAATTTCGTGCCTTTGCAAAGGCATTAAAATTTCATACCCCTAGAAAGGCATTAAGTCCTGCCTTTGTTTTTCCTGTGAATATTGTTCGCGAGGTTTCCACAGCGAGCCCGCCTCATCCCGTCCCGCCCGGCCCTGCCCTAGCCCACCCCATAACACTGAATAACGAGGAGCGATATTTATCGCTCGTGGGGGGGCGATTTTGTGAATATGATTTCATTACTCCTGCAGGAGGAGTAACTTTCACGAAAACCACTCGTTTAGAGTCATTTTGCGTCGTTTTCGGTTAAAAAAATGACTCAATGAGAGTGATATGTGGTTATACCAAATGACTCCATCAGAGTGATTTTCGAGAATATCGCTCCAGTTGAACGATAAGGATATGGGTCGCTCTTTTCGAGCGAGGAGAATCGCTCCTTGCTTTACAGTGCACGCCCAACCACACTCCGCCCAACTCCACCCCATCAGATATTGTGAGTACGACGCCACAGTGAGCTGCTTGCTCCTGGCTAGGCCCGACCGGGTTCCATCAGGGATAGGGGTGGCTCAGCCGGTGCGCCGCGCGGACCAGTGACATAGTATTGGCAGGTAGGAGCAGCTCTCTCTCCGTTGTTGGCCTTGCAGGTGAAAGGGGAGTGGGGAAGGGTCTGATGATACAGACAGGTTGAGTATGGAGCACATAAATAATTTGTCCTTCTGATCGAACGTAGCCGAGGCCATGGTATCCCTTAGTCCCTGCTGATGGCAAACCCCGCACTGTTATAGTCTTACAAACACACCCTTCGTAACTTACAGTGAATTCCTTACCCATGTATTACCCCGGGGTAAAATTCCCATGATGCCCATAGGGATCGAAGCTCTCCTCCCATGGGCAGGAGCCCTCTTCCCATTGGCAGAGCTCAAACCTATGGACAGTACCCATAGCCACATCATGGGGACATCATGCCCATAGGCAGTTCCTATAGCCTCCTCATGGGGATATCATGCCCATGGGTATAATCAGCCTGTAGGCGGGCTTTTTCCTATGGGCAACGTGCCCATGGGTAGTAACTCCCATGGGAAGCACACTATTCCCATAGGAACTTGCCCATGGGTAGTAACTCCCATGGGAAGCCCACCATTCCCATAGGAACATGTCCATAGGAAGAGGTCTCCAATGGGCTTTACTTAGATAGGAACCCGGGTCATATATAACATAGATGTCTAGGTAGCGGAGTTGGCTAAGCGACAAACTCATAACACAAAGGTCGTGGGTTCAAATACCAAAAAATGTCCATGGGAAAGTACCCATAGGAAAGTGCCCATAGGAAGAAAATGCCTATGGGCACACACTCCCGGCTTATGTACTTTTTTGTACGTAGCTATGTAATTCTATGTGCATGCATAACTTACGTAAAAATTTCTTACGTAGTTACGCATAACAAGGCTCACTTTTTACGTAATTACGAAAGAATTTTTGCATAATTATGTAATAAATTTTACGTAAGCTACGCATGCGCATAGATTTACATAGCTACGTACAAAAAAGTACATAAGCCGGTAGTGTGCACACTTTTCCTATGGGTATGCATTGTTCCCATGGAAGACCATTCCCATAGGAAAAGTCTCATGGGTTCCGATGGGCCATAATTACATGGTAACAGACCCTATGGGCATCCCTATGGGTGCCTATGGGAGAGCAGTGCCTATAGGAGAAGCCATGGGAATTTTACCCCGGGACAAACACGGTTTTGTTTGTAAGACAAACAAATCTTTTTGGAATACAAACATCTGTGTTCGTATTACAAACAAATATCGTGTTTAACTACAAAGAAACAAGCTAGGCCCGCCCTTCCGCCAAACGTCGTTGCCAGCTCCGCTTCGCTGCGCTGGCAACTCTGTTCGGCCGGGGGCAGCCTACCTCGGCCTGCCGGCGGCGTCATGGACGTGCCTTCGGCCCACTTAATTATTGTCGCAGTCGTACAAAACAATTCGAGCGTTCGGCCCGATAATACTTTTCATTTTTTAATTTTATTTAATTTTATTTAATTTTATTTTATTTTATTTTATTTTATTTTATTTTATTTTTTAGATGTAAATTACTGCTTTAAATAACGGGCCTTCGGCCTGCTAACCTATTGTCGAGTCTCGCGGTGACAGGGTACATTTGGGCCTTCGGTCGGATCATCCTTTTATTTATTTTTACAGATTATGCCTGTTTATTTTTTACATACCAGTGTAGTTGGTTTGCCTATCCTAGGAGTTACGGCGCCTTACGTGCAGATCGGGTAGGCACACCCGCAACAGTGGTGTGTATTTGACTTGACAGAACACAG
Source organism: Frankliniella fusca (assembly GCA_029379305.1). Classification (NCBI taxonomy): domain Eukaryota; kingdom Metazoa; phylum Arthropoda; class Insecta; order Thysanoptera; family Thripidae; genus Frankliniella; species Frankliniella fusca. Next base: position 209,381 of record JAHWGI010001423.1, read on the forward strand.
TGTTATTTAATATTACAAACGATTTTTAATATGTTCGTTTATCATGAGTATATACATGAAAAAAGGAGTACATTTCCAGTAACTGTGCACCATTTGAACGACATGCAAAGCTTTGGTAAGCGGAGAAAAAGTACTATAAATTAGTTTGAAACGCACAGTATTTTAGGCGTGAAAATATTTGAGGTAGCGGTGTATCACCGTGACTGCAGCCCACCCTTCTGCTTTGAAACGCAGTGGTTATATGTCTGTTGCTTGCGCCTATATCATAATTTCTGTGATTAAAGAAATGACAGGATACCCAAAATGATGATTTCGGATCAGAGTTCTGCAATGGGCGGTCCGGCTCCGCCCGCCGCCTGAGGTGTGCGAGAGAGAGCGACAGTGCATGGGCGGTTCTGCGGTGCTGTGGCATGGAGTGGCGGCAGCAGTCACCGGCCGGACAGCCGAACAGTGCCGAAGTCACCTGTGCGGGGGTCCGGGCGGGTCGGCGCTGGCCGATGCCTATGCTCAGCTACTCCACGCCACGCCAAAAAGTGCCGAACGCAGCGGGCGGAGCTTCTACCCGTCTCCGCACTCGGTCCGGGCGCTCACCCGGCCCGTTGCCGAAGAGACGGTCCGGTCCGGGCGCTTTGGCTACGACGGCTCGGTGGCTGCCGGGCGGAGCCCGACCACCCATTGCAGAACTCTGTTTCGGATATTTCGGTCTTCGATGTGGCTGTAGCCCCGAAACTGTAAGAGATGTAGCGAAACGGACGAAATTTTGGTGAATAGGATCGCAAACTTACGCTAAACCCATGAAACGATACATGCTGCTTTGTGATATTTGGGTCTTCGATGTGGCTGTAGCGCCAAAACGGCAAGAGATAGAGAAAAACGGACGAAATTTTGGTCCAAAGGACCGCAAAATTACTCAAAACCCGTGCCGAGACACCCATCATGTTGTTTTGTGATATTTGGGTGTTTGCTGTGGCTGTAGCGCCGAAACGGTTAGAGATAGAGCGAAACGGATAAAATTTTGGTCAGAAGGGCGCTAATTCGTCGAGATACCCCTGCGGAAACCATAAACTTTTACGTAACAAATTATTATTTTTTACTCTGTGAAAACTTTAATAAAATTTTTTCAGTGCCTTAATGAGGTTTGGCAGGATTTTCACTGTCCGTTTCGGAGTCGGGGACCGGGTGGGGGAGGCGGAGGGTGCGGACGTGCTTTGTGTCGCTCTGTGTTGCTCCTCAGGTTTTGGTGGTTCAAACGCAGTTTTCCCGATAGTGTGTGGTACCTACGGATGCGCATTGTGAACGCGAGTGCGTGTGTGAAGTTTCAGTGTGATCGGTGTCGCGGTGCGGAAGATATCAGTGATTTTGTGTGATTTCCTCGCTGGAGCGGCGTGGCGTCCCTTCTCAAGTGCTGCAGAGTGCGCAGCTGTGGGGCTGGGCGGTGTTTGGGGCCTCGTCGCCCGCCAGGCCGGGCCGGAGATTTTACGGTGCCGGGCGGCGAGGGTCAACGGCGTCAGAGCGGAGCGGCTTGCAGCCATGTGTCACCTTAGTGCAATTTCAGAGTCAGAGTGCAGTGTCAGTGCAGTGTCCAGGCAGGGATCAGTGCAAGTAATTTATGCAGTGTTAGTGCCATTTACGCGCAGTATTCAGTGCTAGCGATGTGTGCAGTGGAAGAGCAACCGGCAGTCATGCCGTGTGTAGTGTAGTATACCAGTGCACCTTGTACGAGCAGCCTACTACCCGTGAGTACCGAGTTTTAACGTTTTGGCATTCCCTCCTAGCCACGCCCGAGACGGTGCGGCGGCGTCCCCAAGCCACGCCAGATGCAGCCTCCTCCCCCCGCACCCTGCAGGCAGCCCCCCCCCCCCCCCTCCCCACCACCACCCGGCTGGATACAGGCCGCCTGTTTGTTTTATTTTTCTATGCATTCACAGACTTCCCCGCTACACCCCCTTCCTCCCCTCTCCGCTCCCGACGCCCTTTACGCAGCCCTGCAGTCGCGCCTTGTGGAGCAGGGTGTGGCCCGGCGGGGCCCGGCGGGGCACCAGCGTTCGTCTTGCGGGGGGCGGGGGGAGGGGTCGGGGAGGCAGGTCGCTGAGCGGATCCTAGTGCTGCTGACATGGAAGCGTATTCTCCCTTATTCTAGCATAGTCCTGCCGAGCCTGCCCCGTCGCCACAACCCCCCTCGCCCCCACTCCCCCCCCCAAGCCCTGCAGTCGTTTAGTCTGGAGCGCCCGTACGGGCCGTGGGGCCATGGAGGTTGGGGCCTATCTACGACGAGGAGGCGGAATGCTACGTGTGGCGGAGCAAGGCGGAGTGCAGGCGGCTCACCGGCGCGGTCCCCATCATCATCAAGGCCAAGAAGCGGCGCCTGCAGTACGCGGGGCACGTTGCGCGCAGATCCGCCCCTCCAGTGACCTGCGCGATGCTGGACACCACCTCGCATCCTCGTGCGTCTCGCCCTCACGGCTCTCCCCGCAAGCGGCTCTTCGACCAGGTGGCCCAGGATGCGCGCTCTCTCCAAGTGGCGGACTGGAGGGAGGCGGCGCAGGCCCGGGACGCCTGGCGCACCACCACCTTCGGCATCGAGGAGCAGCCGGACCCCTACGAGGCGGCGCGGCAGGCCGCGAAGAGGAGGAAGGCGGAGCGCGACGCGGCCCGGGACGCAGCACGGCAGCTGGACTTCGGTGACAACCCGTAAACTGGTAGTATCTGCAAAGTGTTCTCTGTCAGGGGGACCCCTTGCCCTAGGCTCTCACGAAGGCTAGCGCGGCTAGCTGCCGTGCACGGCCCTGGTCAACGGACTCCCCCGCTTAGCTGCCAACGCGTTAGGGTGGGGTTCAACTGGAAGCCAGACAAGCGCGATGCCTCGGGCTCGTGCCCTGGTGGAAAGGCCTCGCAAGTAGCCGCCTCCGGCCGGTGAACAACCTTGGGTCATTTGTGGCCTGGTTCTCTCAAGTCAAGTCAAGTTTCGGAGTCGGGTTCGGCCCTGACCTCGGTCGAGAGCGGACGTGTCTGCTCTGGCTCTGTTTTAAGTGTTTACCGTCTCACCCCGACGCCTCGGGCGGGCCCTGAGGGGTCGGGCCCCGCCAGGCTGCGCCGGGGCGTGCGGTGCCGCCGCTATCCAGGGCTGCAGGGCACGGGCCGGGCCCACCACCAGTGTTCCTTACTAAGTGCGAATAGTCGGTGAAACGCAGTGAAAGTGAGAGTGAATCAGTGCAAGTGCCAGTGAGTGCCCCCAGCACAACGAGGGTGTCCCGCCCGGGCTCGGCCGGGCCTGACCGACCCGCAAACGTGCGGCCCGGGTGGCCCCAGCCCGCCCCTCCCCAGGACCCTCAGCGGCCAGCACGCATCAGCGGAGGTGACTCGACTTGAGCAAACCAGGTATCTCTAACCATGTGCGCACTACCCAGTGACCCTTGGCAACCCCTCCCCCCGTACCCGCATTCTGCGCCATAGCTCGCTACAGCGGCCTGGTCGAGCTGCTCGTCGGCTGATCACGACCGTCACTCGCCCCCCCCCCTCCCCCGGTCGTAAAACCTTGGCCGGCCTCCGGCTCACACCCTAACTCCCCCCCACTCTTTGTCCCCTGTTTTAATAATTACTAATAAGCCACGGGTACCGGCGCAGTAAAGCACGAGGGCTGCCACCCTCTGCTGGAACGCGCACGGCTGCCGGGGCACTTCTCACAGGTCTCTCTCCTTCACAGCTTTTCACAGCCTGCTCTCCACAGCGTGATCCATCGCATACTTCAATCATTGCATCCCCCTCTCTACTGCAAGTCGCCCCGCGGCACAGTCGGCCCCCTTCGCTCGCTAAGCAACACCCTTCGCCTGGTCATTCCCTCCTAACCGCGTCGTCACCCTCCCTCTCCCCTTCCCCCCGCCGCCCTGCGTTGCTCAGGCTCCACTGCTTGCTCCAGTCTGTCGCTTCCCCTCGCCCTGCCGTCATCACCTCAGCGCAGGCATCTCAGTCCGACTCCTCGACAAGTGTTCGTCTCCTCTCAGCGCTCTGGGATGTTGCGTCTGCCCTCCAGCCTGTAACGCTTCCCCTCTCCCCCGCCCCGCCAGGCGGGGGTCCTCCTCCTGCTCTCTCTCAATTTTTAGCACTGTCCCGCAGCCAGCCTACCCGGGCGGGGAGGGGGGGGGGGGCTCTGCCCTAGCCTCGGCCGGGACACGTCCCCCCGCTCCACCCCCGCCCCCCCCGGGCCCGCCGGGCCTACCCCGGTCGGACCATCCATGCCTAATAGTTGTTTTTCTTCCAGAACAAGCGCGTGAGTGTCTATGTGTGTATGTGTGTGTGCCATTGGCTCTGTTTCTCGCCCAGCTGTAACCTCTTAAATGTCCTCCACAGCCAGCTATACACCGAATGCTGCTCTCTCTCTCTCTCTCCCTCTCTCTCTCTCTCTCTCTCTCTCTCTCTCTCTCTCTTTCTCTCTCTCTCCCCCCTCTTTTTCTCTCCTTCTCTCTCTCCGTCTCCATACCCTCCTCGCCCACCAATCCCCCCTCCCACCCCCGCTCACTCCTAGCCTCACCCTCAGCCGTGCAGCGTCCTCCAGCCACACCGTCTCCCCCGCCCCCAGCCCTCCTGCAGCCCGCCAACGCCGGGGCGGCCCGGCCAGCCACCCTGGTCATTCCCTACGCACCTCAAGCCTCCCGCAACCACTGGCCTCCGTCTTGGCCCTTACATCTCGTCAACACGTCTGCGCCCTGCTCAACGCGGCTCCAGCCTCCCTACCCGCCACATGTATAGCCTACCATATCTCGCCCCCTGCAGGTGTCAGCAGCGCCCACAGAGAAATTTCAGGTGCAACATAAGGACCAACGCAGGCCACTACTTCGGGCGGGCTGGCACAACTAACGTGCCCGCAGGGGGAAAGGAGGGCGGGGGCTCCCCCACACTTGTCGATGAGTCCGGCCGCCCCCGCCCCCGCCCCCGCCCCCGTCCATGTGCGGAAGAAAAAGCGTCAGCGTCCGAGCCATGCCGAATCGTGGAAAGGAGCCGTAAAGTACTTGATATGGCATTGACAGGGCCAGTCGTGGCGTCACCAAGGCCTCCATGTGACGTGGTGTGTGTGTGCATGTGCATGCCTTTCTTCTTCGAAACAGAGGGGTGGATCCTGCACGCTCCTTCCTGTCCGGGTGAAGGTCCGGGTCCGGGTCCGGGTCGCCGTCGACGGTCAGCGTCAGTACGCTCTCGCAGCCCGGACCCTACGCATCGTGTCGCACAGATACTGCGCCGGCCCGCCAGCCCCGAGAGGCAGTACTTCCTAGCCGAGTGAGAACGCCGCCCGCGCGCCGGCCCCGCCACCCCTACCGCTGCGCGCCCGTGCAGCCGAGGATAGCGCAGCTAGTGTGCGTGTGTGTGTGTGTGTAGAGTTCTGTGAAAGTGTGCTGTGCTAGACCCCGGTGTCCCAGCCCTCGAGCCCTCCAAGGGCAGGCGCGAGGACAGCGCTGCCCACCGGCCGTCCAGCACGACGACCCCGCCCGCCGACGGGGACCATAGGTGTCGCCGGCGCCGCACGGGAGCAGGCTGCAGAGGCTAAGTACCGCACAGCACCCCTGCCCGCCTGACCCCTCCCCACCACGGGCCACGGGCCACCTGCAAAGAACAGCAGTCTCTAACCCCTTCTCTCCCTACAGGAACCTTTGTGCCTTCCTTTGCGTTTTGTTTTTTGGTTGTGTGGTTCTGTTTTGTTTTTGTTCTTGTGTTTTTGCTCTGTTTTTGTTTTTGTGTTTTTGTGTTTGTTAGCCCGCAATATCTGAGTTATCCTCTCTGCCCTTCTGTTTTGGCCCTAAACTGGGCACTGTTTACTCTTGCGTGCCCTCTTTTTTGTTTACTAGTGCGTATTCGAGTCTGGATAGGTGTCTCGCTCATTTTTGTTTACTCTTGCGTATTCGAGTCTGGATAGGTGTCTCGCTCATTCCTTTTACGGTCGCACGTAGGTCCTTCCTGTCCGCACATACTGCATTGCCCTACGCCTAGCATTGCCGGTTCGGGTCTGTTTTGCCTGCTCTCAGTCTACGTAGGGTCTACCACAGTCCGGACGGTTGCCTCACTCTAACCCCACCGCTAGTTACGCCTCGCTAGGGGCTACGCCCAATCTACCTCCACCACAGTGCCTCGCTCTACCCACCGCTGTTTTTTTTTCGTATCGTCCTAGCTGGTCACATCTCTTCATAGTCCACCCAAGGTCTCCTCGCCTTCTCGTTCTAGTCACACCGGTGTGATCTTCTCTCTCTCCCCGGTCTTGATTGCACCGTTACGCCGTTGCTCGCTCCTCACTGCGTCCGCCAACCAAAATGCAACACGACTTGCTCCGCACCGTCCGTCCACACAAGAGGAGGGCTGCGCACACTCCGCTCGGTCTTGTCCAGCATGTGGCCTTCCCCGGCGCACGGGGCAACGGGCTGTTCGAGGCCCTCGCTCATCAGCTAACGGGTTGCTCGCTCCGCCGCGTTCCCTCGCCGCCGTCAACCCTCCCCCTCCGCCAGGCCGTCGCTGATCACCTCCTGTCTCAACCTGCTCAATACCAACCCCTCCTGGAGGCGGCGGCGGTGCGGGATCTGCCCCCGCCACCCTGCGGTGCCCGCCCGCCCCCGCCCCCAGAGGCCATCGCTCTCGCCTGGGCTCATCGTCTCCGGGACACTAACACCAGCGGTCAGTACGGGCTCGAGGTCTTGCGCGCCGTCTCCAACCTGCACCAGGTGGCTATCCGCATTGTTTCGGTCAATCGGCCTCCCTTCACCCTGCGCCCTAGGCTTCGTCCGTCCCTCACCCACCCCCCCCACCCGCACCCTCACCATCCTCGCGGAGGGTGCTCTGCCTCTGCTAGGGCGGGTGTCCTCGGTCTTGCTCATCGAGGCCCCCCCGGTCCCCCTTCCACCGCCCCCGCCTGGGCTCCCGCCCGCCCTCCACGCTGCTGCTGCGGCTCTCCCCGCCGCCCCGCCCGCTCCCCCCGCTTCTCCTACCCCGCCCGCCCCCGCTTCCCCCGCCCTGCCTGCCCCCGCCCCCCCTCCCCACCCGCCCTCCCCGCTCCTCCCTCTCTCCCCGATCCGCCAGCTCGGGGAGGTGGGGAGGAGGGGGGCCCTGTCCGGCCGCAGCCCGCTGCGGACCCCGCTCGCCCCCCCTCCCCTCCGCCTCCTCCCCGACGGGTGCCCGCCCTGCCGGGGGCCCCGCTACGCCTCGCCACCTGGAACGTCCGCGCCCTGACCGCCGGGGCCGTCAACGAGGTCGCCAAGCAGCTGCAAGAGCATAGCATCACCATCGCCGCCTTGCAGGAGGTCCGCTGGCCTGGGAGCGGCATATTTGAGGTTAGGGGGGCGCCGTACACCATGTTCTACCATGGGCATCCAACGCGGCATGAAAGGGGCACAGCCTTCATGGTCCACGTCAGCGTCCTCGGGGCCGTCAAACATCACATCAAACCAGCGTCGGACCGTCTCTCCCGGTTGGATATACACGCAGCACCGCAGGATTTCTCCCTTGTCTCAGCCTACGCGCCGGTCAACGACGCGGAGGAGGAGGTCAAGGACGGCTTCTACACCGACCTTAACGCCCTCATCTCCTCCGTCCCAGCGGGCTCCCTGCCGATCTTACTGGGCGACTTCAACGCCAAGATCGGCAGGGAGGCCGAGGTCGTTGACTTGGCAGGTCGCAACAGTCTTCACCAGGTTACCAACGAGAACGGACAGCGCCTCGTTGAGCTCGCCGCGGCTAGGGACTTGGTTATCCGCTCCACCATGGACCTTCGCTCCAAAGCAAAGACCATCACCTGGATCTCCAACGACGCGGTCACCAGGAACCAAATTGACCACGTCCTGGTGCCCCGCCGACTCAGGGCTGCCTTCACCTCGACGTCGTCGGTCCCGGAGGCCAAGTTGGGGTCGGACCATCTGATGGTGCTCGCCGTCTGCTCCCTCGGCCCCACAAAGAGGTGGGCGCACCGCGCACCGCCGAGCAAGCTGGACCGTCCCTTCGCGGTGGGCCGCCTCATCAACCCCGAGAAGGCCAAGGAGTATCACGACAGGCTTGTCGAGCTCCTCGTCGCTGCCCCCTCGGTCGACAACCCCACCCCGGACCAGCTGTGGGACAGCCTCCGCTCCGCCATCACCACCGCGGCGGAGGAGGTGCTGGGCCGGGACGGCACCACCCGGTCGGCGCACTGGTTCGACGAGTCGTGTGAGGAGGCTGTCCTCAAGAGGGCCGCCGCGCACGACACGCTGAAGGAGGCCATCGAGGAGGAGCACCCGGACGACATCATCCAGTACCTCGTCGAGGGTTGGCTAGAAATGCAGCGAGAGGCGAAGTCTGTCTGCCAGCGAGCAAAAAGGGCGGCGCAGCACGAGAAGCTGGACGACATGGAGGCCTGCTTCAAGGCGCAGGACTCTGCCTCCTTCTTCAAGCTGGCGAGGTCCCTCCGCCAGCGCTCCGGCTACTCCGTGGGTGTCATCAAGGCCGCGGACGGGTCCCTCCTCTCCGACCCGGCGGGTGTCCAGGCCCGCTGGCGGGACTGGTTCAGGGATTTGCTGAACGTCCCGGGGCCCGCCGGGGATCAGCAGTATCCCGCCCCGGAGCAGCCCGCGGAGGGGGAGGTCGCCCCCCCGTCCGTCGACGAGGTCCTGGACATCATCGGCGAGCTGAAGAAGAAGTCGGCCCCAGGCGTGGACGGCATCCCCGCCCCCCTCCTCCAGCACGGCGGCCGGGCGGTCGCCTTCGCCCTGAAGGACCTCATCGACGTCGTCATCAAGGAGGGGGCCATGCCGTCAGAGTGGAGGAGGTCCCTCCTCATGCCGCTGCCCAAAAAGGGGGACCTCAGCCAGTGCACCAATTACCGCGGTATTGCCCTGCTGTGCGTGGCGTACAAGGTGTTTGCCTACTTCATCTTCAGGCGGCTCTCACCTTTCGCCTCACGCATAGTAGGGGATTACCAGTGCGGCTTCCGCCCTCGCAGGTCCACGACAGACCAGATCTTCCTTCTCCGCACCCTCCTGGAGCACCGCTGGGAGGCGGGGAAGGACACTTATCTGCTGTTTGTGGACTTCGCGAAGGCGTATGATTGCGTGCATCGGCCCTCCCTCTATAACTACCTGGCCGGGGCAGGCGTCCCCAGCAAGCTCGTCGACATCATCAGGGTATCTCAAGAGGGCTCCAGCTGTGCGGGGCGGTTCAGGGGTAGGGTGTCCGACTTCTTCGATGTCGTCTCTGGGGTTAAGCAGGGGGATCCTCTGGCGCCTATGCTCTTCAACCTGGCGCTAGAGGGGGCGCTGGGGGAGCTCCACGTCCCAACGGAGCACCCGGAGCTTCTGTCCGAGCCTGCTCTGCTCGCCTACGCCGACGACCTGGCGGTGGTGGCGGCCACCCGCCAGGCCCTGGTCGACGTGAGCGCGCGTATCCGGGACAACGCCCTTCGCTTCGGCCTCCGCATCTCACCGAAGACCAACTACATGGTGGTGTCAAGGAGGACCGACGACCCCGCCCACGGCGACGCCCTGCAGGTGGGGCTCGACAGCTTCGAGAGGGTGGAGACCTTCAAGTATCTCGGGGTTCTGATTGACCACAAAAACAGTCTCGACCCCGAGATACGTGCGCGGTGCCTGGCAGGGCTCCGTACCTTCCACTCTCTCGCGCCCCACCTGCGCAGCAAGAAGGTGTCGGTGCGCGCCAAGGCCCGGCTCTTCGAGACCATCGAGCGCCCCGCCATCCTCTACGGGGCCGAGGCGTGGACGCTCAACAAGGACCGGGAGGCGCGCATCGCCGTGGCGGAGAACAGGGCGCTGCGCCGGGCCGTGGGGCCTATCTACGACGAGGAGGCGGATCGCTACGTGTGGCGGAGCAACGCGGAGTGCAGGCGGATCACCGGCGCGGTCCCCATCCTCAACAAGGCCAAGAAGCGCCGCCTGCAATACGCGGGACACGTTGCGCGCGGCTCCGCCCCCCCAGCGACCTGCGCGATGCTGGACACCTCACCGCATCCTCGTGGGTCTCGCCCTCACGGCTCCCCCCGCAAGCGGCTCGTCGACCAGGTGGCCCAGGACGCGCGCTCTCTCCAGGTGGCGGACTGGAGGGAGGCGGCGCAGGCCCGGGACGCCTGGCGCACCACCACCTTCGGCATCGAGGAGCAGCCGGATCCCTACGAGGCGGCGCGGCAGGCCGCGAAGAGGAGGAAGGCGGAGCGAGACGCGGCCCGGGACGCAGCACGCCAGCTGGACTTCGGTGACAACCCGTAAACTGGTAGTATCTGCAAAGTGTTCTCTGTCAGGGGGACCCCTTGCCCTAGGCTCTCACGAAGGCTAGCGCGGCTAGCTGCCGTGCACGGCCCTGGTCAACGGACTCCCCCGCTTAGCTGCCAACGCGTTAGGGTGGGGTTCAACTGGAAGCCAGACAAGCGCGGTGCCTCGGGCTCGTGCCCTGGTGGAAAGGCCTCGCAAGTAGCCGCCTCCGGCCGGTGAACAACCTTGGGTCATTTGTGACCTGGTTCTCTCAAGTCAAGTCAAGTTTCGGAGTCCAGGAGGGCTCCCCAAGATACCCTAAAAATTTCAAATCTCTAGCTCATCTCCATCTAGTGGCACAGACAGACAGACAGACAGACAGACAGACAGACAGACAGACAGACAGACAGACAGACACCGCATCGATTGCAAAAGCCCGCTCTAAAGCTTTTTCAAAGCAGAAGGGCGGGCTAAAAATAATTTGTTTGTAATACGAACACAGATGTTTGTAGTACAATCAGATTTGTTTGTATTACAAACAAAACCGTGTTTGTAATACATTGCTGCGGAATTCACTGCAAGTTACGAAGGGCGTGTTTTTAAGACTTTTACAGTGCGCGAACAACTCTTCACCCCTCCCCCTCCCTATCTTCCCCCCTACAGAGAAGCGTGCCCAATTAAGCCATGAATTTTTTACTCGCTCAAAACAGGAGAGAAAGTCTCCTTAAGCTCTTCCTGTCTCTCTCGTGCATATTTTATTTTTCATTTCATTTCGCACGGCGTCTCATTTTCCCTGTGCGAGTGCTGTCGGTCACGTAGAGGCGAGGTCGGAAAGGGAGCAGGGAATGAGATCTGTTGGTGCTCTGCGCTAGTATCCACAAATGCTAACAACATCGAACAGCACTGTTAGTTTTCACCTGGCAAAACCGCAACGCCTTAGACCATTGCGGGGTTGGTGCTTATTTGAACCAATTTCTATCTATATATTAATATTGCTGCCAACAGTGGAGTTCTATCATCTCAGGACAAGTGAAGAACACCTTCAAAGAGCGAGGCACACGCATGTTCCAGAACCCTTTTCCGTTCTCCCCTCTCTCTCTCTCCTCTCTCTCTCTCTCTCTCTCTCTCTCTCTCTCTCTCTCTCTCTCTCTCTCTCTCTCTCTCTCTCCCTCTGGTCAAGGCTGGCTTTTATTGTGGCTGGTGCCGGGTTGTGTTCACCACAGGCGCGCGTAAAGTGCAGCCCGGCCGGCGCCAGCAGACACTTGATGGCAAACAACGCTTCCCCAATTGTGACTTTCACAAACGACATAGGCCTACCATATCGCGGTCAAGCTTTTGAGTTTGTTTCAGAGAAGTGCAATGCCTAAACGGCGGGATCGGTATAGTCTACACGTCAAATAATTTCCTGATCACGCAAATTGACAGTCGAAGGAAAAAGAAATATATTAAACCTACAATTTTTAGACAGTCTCTTGTGGCTGGCTTTACCCGTAGGTAAAGATTCCCGTTCAATGACAGCCAGCCAGCTTAGCCAGCACAGCCTTGCCAAAATATAGTGGAGCCCGCGCGTTCTGACACATTCCCGCGTTCTTGTACTTTCCCGCGTTCTTACACTTTCTGCGTTCTGGATAAAAAAAGGACTCCCCGCCAGTCGTAAACTAGACCGTTAAAAGTAAACACCCGCCACTCCAGGACCCCCCACTCCATCCGCGAACGGCCAGTCAAGCCGCCGGCTCAGCCCTGCCCGTCCCGCCCGCCCAGCACGCCCCATAGCTCCTCCGCCCTACCCGAGCGGGCTCAAGTGCCTCGCTCCGCGGGTCAATCCACTTGGCAATTAAGACCCAGTCCCCAAATTTTCAATTCGAACCAAAGAAGCATCCAAATACGCTTCTTCTCATCGGATTTTTATTACCAATTCCGCGAAACTTGAATAGCGGTTGTAGTACGACTCCTTCAAAAGTTAGAACTCAACCTCCCCAACACCATAGCATAGCCCGAGCCCCAGCCTAGTTTTAAATTTGAACCACAGCTGTTACAGACGTAAAAATGCGCGAACTGTCTTTGGATTTTAACTGCCAATTCAATGAAATTTGAATGGAGGTTGTACACTGAGAGAAAAAACTACAATTTCACTGTTATCTGAAGAGCGATAAATATCGTACAATTTGCTGCGATAATTACTCAAAGCGATACACACAAAAGATCACTCCGAGGAGAGCAATAAGAGAGTTATTGCTCGAAAAGTGCATTAGTAAATGGATTTTTATGCAATCATGATTGCTCAAAATAAGCAATAATTTGCGTTTAATACAGCAAACGAGCGATAATTCATTTAATGCTGCAAATGGTATGAGAATTATCACTCTTGAGAGTAATATTAAATACGAATAAAGGAGCAATAAATATTTATTGCACTCCAATCGTAGTTTTTATTGCATTAAGAATTACAGTGTTAACTACAATTTTTTACCGTTATTTCGAAGTACAATAAAATATTGTACTACACTGGAAAAACAAAGGTGCTATATAGCACCCTTTTTGGGGTGCTATTGCACGGTAAAAACGGTTCCTTGGTGTCCAAGGACCATCGGACCGATTCAAGGACGGAGATAGGAAGATTTCATGCAGCCGTCCTTGAATCGGTCCGATGCGACGTGTCCTAAGAACAAAGTCCGATCTGTATGCGTGACGCTCAACAAGGTCCGATCTGTTTGCGCGACGTTCAACAAAGTCCGATCTGTTTGCGTGCGTTTTAACAAAGTCCGATCTGCTTTCGGTCGCGCTCGGGGTGGTGGATGTTAAGATCTCTGTGACAGTTCTGTTACTGTATCTTTGCCTATCATTTTTTGTATCAGCTTTTCTTTAATCTTTTAGGATCACGTTGCATCCATTACTTTTTTTCTCTTCTGCTAATATTAACGAACATATAAATAAAATAAGCCAGCGCTGCAGAGCGCGGCTGAAAGCAGATCGGACTTTGTTGAAACGCACGCAAACAGATCGGACTTTGTTGAACGTCGCGCAAACAGATCGGACCTTGTTGAGCGTCGCGCATACAGATCGGACTTTGTTCTTAGGACGCGTCGGATGGTCCTTGGACACCAAGGAACCGTTTTTACCGAGTGCATTTTTTGGGGTGTTACTGCACTAATAAATGCCTTTGTAAAGGCACGATTAGGGCCAAAAATAGCACCTTTTGGAGGCGATAGCGCCTTTCTAAAGGCACTATTTCACTAACGCCTTTAAAAGGCATTAGATAGCACCTTTGTTTTTCCAGTGTAAAATTGTACCCGGTATAGGGTAAATTAGTGATGTACGGCAACAAAAACCGTAAACCATAAATTCAAAACCGTTGTTTAGTTGTATGAGGTACGGTTTTTCTCACAGTGTAGCACAACCTGTTCAAAAGTTAGTTTTGGACCACCGAGAGCCCCAAAGCCTAGCTTCTACCACCGGGCACAGTCTCAGCCTCAGCCGCTGCTCAATTTTTAAAAACTTATTATGTTTGGTAGCAAGTTAAAATATCTGAAATCCATTCTGATTTGTGGTTTCTAGACCTTCTGTCTGTCTGTCTGTCTGTCTGTCTGTCTGTCTGTCTGTCTGTCTGTCTGTCTGTCTGTCTGTCTGTCTGTCTGTGTGTTCCACTCGAAGGAGTTGAGCTAGAGAGTTGAAAATTTTACGGTCCGATTGGTGCAAATCCTGCCAACCCTCATTAAGGCACTGAATAAAATTACTAAAGTTTGCACGCAATAAAAAGAAACAATTTGTTTCATACAGTTTTATGGTCTACTAAAAGGTATTTTGACGAATAAGGCCCCTCCGAACTAAAATTTCGTCCGTTTCGCTCTATCTCTAACCGTTTCGGCGCTACAGCCACATCAAAGACCCAAATATCATGAGACATCATGTTGGGTGTCGTGGCATGGGTTCTGCGAAATTTTGCGACCCTTAGATCCAAAATTTCGTCCGTTTTGCTCTATCTCTTACCGTTTCGGCGCTACAGCCACATCAAAGACCCAAATATCATAAAACATCATGTTGGGTATCGTTTTATGGGTTTTAGGTAATTTTGAGGCGTAATGGGACAAAAATTCGTCCGTTTCACTCCATCTCCTACCGCTTTGGCGCTACAGCCACATCGAGGACCCAACACTGTAAAAAATATACTCGTAAATTTACGACATTTTTTGTAATTTTGATTTACGAAATATGTCGTAAATTTACGACAGCCCTTTCTTGCTCGTCGGTCAGTTCCAAGTCGATGTGGAGTGCTTGTAAATTTACAATTTCAAATCGTAATTTTACGACTTTTATCATGGAAAATTTTCCCGTAACCCTTACGAGTATTTTTCACAGTGAAATATCACAAAGCAGCATGTATCGTTTCATGGGTTTAGCGTAATTTTGCGATCCTATTCACCAAAATTTCGTCCGTTTCGCTACATCTCTTACCGTTGCAGCGCTACAGCCACATCGAAGACCCAAATATCCGAAATCATCATGTTGGGTATCCTGCTGTCATTATTTTAATCACAGAAGTTATGATATAAGTGCTACCAAGAGACATACACTGGTGAGCAAAATTAGCGGTCCACTTTTCCCTCCGCTCATAATTTCTTGTACTCTGCAAACTCAAGTGTGAGACAGTATCACACTTTTTACTGCAGTACCACTGTGTCTCACACTTTCAAAAACTATTTTCTGTCGTTGAATAGCAACCATGTTTTTGAGAACAGCATCAGCTTTGGTTCAAAATCCCGGTTAAAACGAGCTACCATGTGATGGGGTTTGGAACAACAATTCATTAAATAATCGTAAATTAATGGTTTCGAAAATTTATAGGAACGTTGTTGTTTGCGATCAGAACCCCATCACATGATAGCTCGTTTTAACCGGGATTTTGAACCAAAGCTGATGCTGTTCTCTTAAACGTGATCGCTATTCAACGACAGAAAATAGTTTTTAAAAGTGTGAGACTCAGTGGTACTACAGTAAAAAGTGTGATACTGTCTCACACTTGAGTTTGCAGAGTAAAATTGAGCTATAGAAACTTGAAATAAGAAGGAGAGATGGTCCAAAGTGTTGTTGAAACGTCCCTAAGGTCACAACAATCAAATTTTCGACGCTCCCTACGAAGAAGCGGCTATCTTTCTATGCGCTGTAGACACTAAGCTATCTTCTCAGGGCTGGTAGACAGACGGCTATCTTCCCGAGCGCGGTAGACACTAGGCTATCTATATAGCCGCGGCCTAGCAGATAGCCTAGTGTCTACACTGTAAAAAATAGTTGTCAGGAGACAAGAGGTTTCACGACGAGCACCTTGTTCTCGAACAAAGGAGTTGTTTGTAGTATTCCACTTAAAAATATCCGTATGTTCTTACCATATGGCCCCATACAAGAAACTGATGTGTATGGAACGGTATGGATGTGTTGTAACGTGACAACAAAATTGTTGTTAACTTTTTAACTAACACATTTTGTCGGAGAACAGTGAAGTTTGTAATTAATAACCTTTCTGCGCAGTAATGAGACCAAAACCCTTTTTTTTGAAAAATAGAAATTTTTTGAACTCTTGACTTTTGACAAAAAGTTTGTTTTTTAACAACAAATGTTGTTTAAAAAGTTAACAACACTTTTGCTGTTAATCAACAACAAAAATTTTTACAGTGTACCGCACTCGGGAAGACAGCCGTCTGTCTACCAGCCCTGAGAAGATAGCTTAGTGTCTACAGCGCTTAGAAAGATAGCCGCTTCTTCGTAGGGAGCGTCGAAATCCATCCCCTTCATTTTTTTCCACCCCTCGCGTAAGACACTGTCAATTTTTGACACTTTCGCCGGGGCAAAAGTGTCCTTCCAGGTGTCGCAGAGGTTTGAAACTATCATGTCCGACTCAGTTTTGTCTCCTCTTTCGATTGATACCGGAGCCACCCCCGTCGGACGAACCGTTCCGGAGCCACACAAAAAACCACCCCTAAGTAGGGGTGATTTTTTTCGGATTCTTTTCCAGAGTTGGGCGCGGTACCAGGAGGTCCCCTGGACACGACAAAAGTGTCCCCATGTCCGTCGCACCCTCCAGGGGGTGTCCAGCCCCGAAACACTGACACCCCAAATCTTGTTTTTTCACTAAAATCACAAAAAATGCCCAAAAAATGGTCAAAATCACGTTGCACAATTGATTTCAGCCGTCTGGATCGACACCCGGAGTGACAAACTCAAGGGGTCCACCACAGCGAAAAATCACTGTACACTCTGCAAATTCAAGTGTGAGACAGTATCACACTTTTTACTGCAGTACCACTGTGTCTCACACTTTCAAAAACTATTTTCTGTCGTTGAATAGCAATCACGTTTTAGAGATCAGCACTAGCTTCGGTTGAAAATCCCGGTTAAAACGAGCTATCATGTGATGGGGTTTGGGACAACAATACATTAAATAATCGTAAATTAATGGTTTCGAAAATTTATAGGAACGTTGTTGTTTGCGATCAGAACCCCATCACATGGTAACTCGTTTTAACCGAGATTTTGAACCAAAGCTGATGCTGTTCTCCATTACGTGATAGCTTTTCAACGACAGAAAACAGTTTTTGAAAGTGTGAGACACAAAGGTACTGCAGTAAAAAGTGTGATACTGTCTCACACTTGAGTTTGCAGAGCACTTCCAAAAACAATCACAATTTCAATCAAATCAATTACTGTAAATCATTGTGAATCGTTGTGAATCATTGTCAATCATTTTCAATCATTTTCAATCATTTTCAGTCGCTTTCAATCATTTTCAATCATTTTCAATCGCTTTCAATCATTTTCAATCACTTGAATCACATTTAATCACTCAAAATCACTCCATTTAAACAACTAATCCTCTTCTCCTGGTGGCCGTGAGTTTTGAATTGCGCGGGCCTGGCGACACTGTAAATAGGGAAATGATGCATGTCGATCACGAGAGGATAAACGCACGTAATTATGTGGTTTTTGTGAAATATTATTTGAGTGAACTTTTGAAATTTATTTTCGATGACACCATTAGATTCCTCGTAAAATTTCCTTTTAAACGAGCATGCATGTCATGGGGCTCCAACCTATAGTTTCGTGGCACGTCATTCCTGTAAGTGTCTCTTTCCGGGCTCGAAACCCCATGACATGTATACTCGTTTGAACGGAAATTTTACGAGTAATCCGATGGTGTCATCGAAAATAAATTTCAGATGTTTGCTTCAATGATATTCCACAAAAACCGCATAATAACGCGTGATATCGTCTTGTGATCGACATGCATCATTCCCCCGTTTTCAGTGGATCATAGCCAGCTCCGGCTCTTCGGCTCGTCAGCTCTTCGGCCTCGCGTTCGTAAAGTTCGGCTCTCGAGGCTCTCGGCTCGTTTCTGATGGTGGCTTGGTACTACTGTCTGCGAGCGCGTGAAGTGGCTCGGGGCAGCTCTGCACTGAAAATCTTCGAGTCATAATTTCTCGCCCCATACGAGTGAGAATTTGAGGGCAATTTTATTACTCTCTGGAGAGTAAGAATTTTTGTCCTCGCCCTTTATGAAAAAGAATTTTGAGACCTCGCCCAAATAAAGTGAGAATTCGTGCTCAAATTAAGTGAGGTTAAAAAATCCTTACTCAAATAGAGCGAGGCTCACAAATATCTCGCTCGAAAAGAGTGAGGTAAAAAATTCTCACCCTAATTTAGTATGGAAAAGTGTCCTCTCCCATTCCGAGTGAGAAATTGGATTCCAGGGTTTGCAGTGTGGGAATATGACTTTGATTTGGAAGCATTTAGGTGCGTATCTAGTATTTTCCGAACACCTCAGTTGTGCTACTGAATGATAGAAATTTTTAAAAAATCCCCTTTTATAATGATGTCAAGCCATCAATCAATACGCTTCATTCAGTTTTCCTTCGTACCTAAAACCCAATAGGCACTGAGCACTGAGCAGGTTATGGAGCTGTTGAGCATTAGCTAAAATTAAAGTTATACCTTACCGAAACATTTTATTATAAATCCATTATTATGAAATGTAACTTTATTATTAACAAAAGTGTTAAGAGATAGCTGAAATCTTTTAAGTTCTATGAACCTTATCACAGGAAAATCAATTGACATCAGCTTTCCCTTTACTGTCTCGCAGAGGCGAGGGTAGGCCACCAACTCTACGCCTTGTGTGACCAGCGCACAATTGCCTACCTTACCTAGCAGGCGTTCTGACACTCAAAATCTCAATCATTTTGTGAGAAACAATCATTAAAAATCAATTTCAATCAAAAACAATCAATTTCAATCAAAAACAATCCATTTCAATCAAAAACAATCAATTTCAATCAAAAACAATCATTAAAACTCAAAAACAATCGAAATAAATCATTAGCATTCAATTTCAATCAAGGCCAATCATTTTAAATAATCTGAATCATTTCACAATCACCTACAATCACTCAATCATTTCTGACTCATTTCAATCAATTTTGAATCATGTCAATAATTTTCAAGCAGTTATGATTTAAATCAGTGTACACGATTTTTTGAAGTGGTGGACCCCTCGGACAAACTGCAGACCGGACGGTAAAGCCATTTTCGTGGGGGTTGCAACCCCTAACTTTCCAACCCCTAGAGCAGGGGATGGAGGGCCGCCCCACTGACATCCGTTTTGTGATACTTTTACTCAATTTTTGCGATAACAGGTGTTTTGCGATTCCCACGCTAATGCGCATGATAACCCCCAAAAAATATGATAAAAGTATCATATTATTGTGATAAAATCATCACAAAAACTGTAATAAAATAATTTCTGTGATGAATTTATCAGAATAATGTGATACTTTTATCACGATTTTGGGGGTTATCATGCTCTTTAGCGTGGGAATCGCAAAACACAAGTTATCGCATGGGTTTGTGTTAAAAGTATCGCAAAACCAGCCTCAGTGCCGCGGGTCGCTGCGGTCACGGTACGATGTGTGAGCCTCTCAGGCACCTCCACACCAATTTTGAAGTGATTCGGTCCATTCGTTACCTTCCAGGATCAAAAAATGCAAAATCGTGTAAGTTTCAACCCCTTAGTTTGCTCCCCTTTTTCTCCCAGCCAGGAGGGGCACAACATCCACTCAGGTGCGCGAAGGAGCGCACATTCAACTTTTACCAGGGTGCAAACGCGCAAATCCCTGCGATCATCGTGTCGGCTGCGAGAGCCATGCGAGTGAGCAGACAAAATGACCGGGGTCGGTGTGCTCGTGAGTTTGGATGTGCCATCGAAGCAAAGTCGATCTCAAAAAACATCAATAGCAGTCTAAGAACTTAACAAAATGAAGCTACGCAACCAAGAAAGTCTCAAAAAAGACTGGAGGCCTATGAGAGGTCACCGATGTGGCAGCCAGGCCACTTCATGGCACTCATGTGAAACCACAGAAACGATTCAACAATGAAAAGGGAAAGAACTCTGCTCTTTCGCGTGGCTCTCGCAGCCGACACGTTGATCGCAGGGTTTGGCGCGTTTGCACCCTGGTAAAGGTTGAATGTGTGCTCCTTCGCGCACCTGAGCGAATGTTGTGCCCCTCCTGACTGAGGAGAAAAAGGGGTGCAAACTTACAGGTTGAAATTTACACGGTTTTGCATTTTTTTAATTCTGGAATGTAACGAATGGACCGAATCACTTCAAAATGGGTGTGGAGGTGGAGGTGCCTGAGAGGCTCACACATCGTACCGTGACCGCGGCGACCCGCCGGTGGCCCTCCATCCCCTGCTCTGCACTCTAAAAAATAATACAAAATTTTGTATCAAATATGATACAAAATTCTATATCAGGCTTTTGCGTTACGGGAAAGTGTAACATGGATACAAAATTCTGTAATCAGCTCAAAATGTTACAAAATTCTGTATCCGTTACGAAATTTTGTAACAGATACAAGGCATTGCAACATGCAGTACAATTTTCTGTATCCCTGGATACAAAATTATGGAAGGAGGTCGGGAAAGTCCCCGAAAGACCTGGCACCATGACACCCGGTTCCAGCTCGACGACCGCCAGGCAACATTGGTAGCCGCGCGGTTAAAGGCGCGACTTCCTAATCCACAGGTCTGAGGTTCAACTCGCGGAAAGGTAAGGTAATTTACTTCAAACTTAAGCAGGATTTGTACGTTCAAGAGGAAATGAATGTTAATGAGGAGAGAGCGAAACATTGCGTTCAGGATTTCTCTTTTCAAATGCCACATGAGTTTTGTATCACGTGATACAGATTTTTGTATCCGGTTACAGAAAAAAATTGTATCATTTCTGTAACATTTGTTGTACAAATTACTGCGTAACAATGTTACAGAATTCTGTACTGATTTTTTTTAGAGTGTGGGGGTTGGAAAGCTAGAGGTTGCAACCCCCACGAAAACGGCTTTACCTTCCGGTCTGCAGTTAGTCAGTCCTGGCGTCGATCCAGACGGATGAAATCAATTGTGCAACGTGATTTTGACCATTTTTGGCCATTTTTTGTGATTTTAGTGAAAAAACAAGATTTGGGGTGTCAGTGTTTCGGGGCTGGACACGCCCTGGAGGGTGCGACGGACATGGGGACACTTTTGTCGTGTCCAGGGGACCTCCTGGTACCGCGCCCAACTCTGGAAAAAAATCCGAAAAAATCACCCCTACTTAGGGGTGGTTTTTTGTGTGGCTCCGGAACGGTTCGTCCGACGGGGGTGGCTCCGGTATCAATCGAAAGAGGAGACAAAACTGAGTCGGACACGATAGTTTCAAACCTCTGCGACACCTGGAAGGACACTTTTGCCCCGGCGCACAGTGGGACAGAATCCCGAAAAAAGTGACAAAAATAATTTTCAATAGATCTTTCTGTTGGATTATGGTGCTTTTACTATCTTAAGGGTTTACGAACATGCGCTTTCCGATTTTGAAGTCAATTTTGAGGTGACAGGTGCGGATCCAGGTAAAAAAGGGGGGTAAAATTTAAAATTTCAAGATAAAATTCTCAATTTCTGGCCTTAGAACCAAAAATTGGCCCTCTTTTCATATCTGAAGTCCGTTTTGATATGCAATGGCTAGATTTGATATAAAAAATTGCTAAAGTCTGCTAATTGTATCAAAAGACAAAAGAACAGCCTTTTGTTTTTTGCAGATTTACGGTTACTTTCTGGTCTTTTGCGGAATACTATAGTTATCGGATTTGCGCTTTCTGTTTTTGAAGTAAATAATTTTGAGGTGAAAGGTGCGGATCCAGGTAAAAAGGGGCCACCATGACGAGAGCTGGCTGGCCCGCCGCACCCGCCTGGGTAGATTGTTAGCGCCGCCAGCGGCCTGTTCGCATGTTTACGCAAAAGGGGTCGATTGGGTATCATAGAGTAGGTCGTCCCCTACAGTTTGGTACCAGGAAGACCGCATGAAACCACAGGAATCGAACTGTAGCCCAAAAAAAACGATTTGACTGAGATGAGTGACAAGGTTATGGAAGTACACTATTTTACGGTGCTTGGAAGTGAAAGAGGGGGGGTCTAAGTGCAAGGAATATGTAGAGCAGGGTCCAATCTTTCAATTTATGCGCACATGCACCAAATAACTTCGCCCGGAGGCTCACAGAAATTGTTTGAAATCGGAACAGAAAAGGCGCGCTGACGTGGGCGCTCCAAGCGGCAACTTCCGGAGCTTCCCTAGGGAAGGGCGACCATCACAAAAAATTTTGGAGACTGGTTTCTGATAGTTCAGACATTGGTCTATCCGACTGTGATGTCGAAATCGCTCTGCTGCACTGTTCAAAAATTTGATTTTTGTCACTTTTTTCGGGATTCTGTCCCACTGTGCGGCGAAAGTGTCAAAAATTGACAGTGTCTTACGCGAGGGGTTGAAAAAAATGAAGGGGGTGGATTTGATTGTTGCGACTTTAGGGACGTTTCAACAACACTTTGGACCACCTCTCCTCCAAATTTTAAGTTTCTAGCTTAATGAAGGGGGTGGATTTGATTGTTGCGACTTTAGGGACGTTTCAACAACACTTTGGACCACCTCTCCTCCAAATTTTAAGTTTCTAGCTTAATTTTATAAGAAATTGTGAGCGGAGGAAAAAGTGGACCGCTAATTTTGCTCACCAGTGTATACACACCACTGTTGCGGGTTAGGGGCCGTTCATATACCACGTGGACACTTTTTAGTCACTTTTTGCCCCCTTACCCCCTCCTTGTGGACAACCGTGGAAAATGATCCGATACCCCACTCCCCCCCCACTGTCCACGAGGAAAATGGAATTTCACCTTTTTCGCTGTTTTTGACTCGCGCTACAAATTTCTTGAAGTGTCATGAAATTTTCAAATATTTCGGCATTAAAGAAGAGTTGGCGATACTTGGAGAGGCTAGCAGACAGCCCAGCTCCAGTCTAGCCCGCTGTTTTACGTTAAAAAAAAGGAATTAAAAAATCCTCGTGGACAGGGCGTTACACCCCCCCTCCCCCTCCCATGGACATTCGTGGACTTTTCTGGTCTCCCCCCCTCCCCCCAAAGTGTCCACGTGGTATATGAACGGCCCCTTAGTCTACTCGATCTGCACGTAAGGCGCCATAACTCCTAGAATAGGCAGACCCACATCACTGATATATATTAAATAAACAGGCATAATCTGTCAAAATAAGTAAAAGGATGATCAGACCGAAGGCAAAATTGTACCCTATGACCGCGAGAGGCGAAAGGGCGGGCCTAGCTTGTTGATTAAAATTTAACACCTTTGGCCAGTTTTAATGCCTTTGCAGGGGATGCTAATTTTTAATGCCTTAGTAAAGGCATTAAAACCCTTCTCGTCCTACCTTTGTTTTTCCAGTCCCAGCTGAAAATTCCAGACGGAAAACCATGTGGGATTTTGAAGTTTTCCGCATGGGAATTTTAAGAAAACCCATGTGGAAAATTTTCCATGTGTAAAGTGGTGACTTCCCATTTTATTTTTTTTTTATTTTTTTTTGAAAACCCCACATGGGAAAAAACCCACATGGTACCGTATGGGTTTAGAATTCCACGAGGGTTGTAAGATCCCACATCCCACATGGGATACCAGACACATGTCTCCTGACACCCATGTACATCAAAACACACTTTTTAGAACAACGTTGCAAAGTGTAATTTCGCCAAAAACGCCGAAAATGCTGTCAAATTGACGATATGACTCCTCGTTTGTAACCTAACCTAATCTAACCCAAAGCTGAATTTTTCGGAGGGTGCTGAATCGCCTAGGGATTGTAGATAAGTGACCTGGAGAGGGCGGGATTGGACCCGGATAGGGTGGTCTAGGTAGGTGCAGTGAAGAAATGGCCGGTACGAAAATGTCCCGGCAAGTAACGGCCCGAAGGTGGGATTGTCCTTCGTTTTTTGAGTCCTTTATTTTATGGTCCGATATATTCTAAGTCCTTTATTTTATGGTCCGATATATTCTAAGTCCTTTATTTTTATGGTCCAATATATTCTAAGGCCCCTACAAATCCATTTTGAAAAAAAAAATAAAAATGGAAGGTGATTTCACTGGTTTATTTCTCATGTTGTACTTGTACACACTGGTAAAACAAATGTATAGTTCTAAACATCGAATGATGTTTAACTGCTAATGTTTAATACTTAAACACTATATCATGTTTAGTTCATACTATACATCAGCAGATGTTTATTTTCTAAACACTTTGCAAGTGTTCAGTTGGCTATACACTTGGCGCAGAGTGGTGTCCCTATGCCTTTCCATGTGAAGCCTCGCCCAAGTGTATACTTCTATACATCACAAAATGTTTAACCTCTAAACATTTGCGAAGTGTATAGGTGTTAAACATCTTGTCATGTTTAGTTCCTGCTATACATCATGTCATGTATAGAATTGCCAACTATACACCATGATGTATAGAAACTAAACACTTGTTTTATCAGTGCATGCGCATTTACTCAGGCTTTTTTAAGGATTTACTCAGGCTGAATTTTCAAGTTGTATGCTACTGCTTCTAAGTATGTGAATATTTCCCCCCTCTCCTTGTATTCCTCATACGTCTCTGCAAGGCGATGAAGCCTACGCTGACACATTTCATACTTTTTGTTGACAGGCTGTTTTACATTAATGTGCCCGGCACGAATTTGAGCGAGTATCTGGTGAAAATCGTGTTCCTCAGAACGAATTTCATCCAGAAATTTCCACACATTTGCATGATGAACGACCAGGAGCTTCTGAAACTTAGAATGGTACGCCTCAACAACATTGTTCGTCCTGTGCGTGTTCTCAACGGCCTGCTCGTGCACGTTCCACAAAGCAACGGGAAACATTGGCGCCCCTGCCCCTGCCGCCGGGTGAACGCGCAGGCCCAACAATGCCAGCAAGTAGTGCTGTTACCATCTGGTAATGAGGCCATCTAAATGGCAGGCCATCTAAATGGGAGGCCTATGATTGCTGGGACATTTTGTATGGGCCATTCTATCATGTGACAAAAAAAACTTGGACAAATATGGGAAGGACATTTTGTACCGGCCATTTCTTCCTGGAAACTCTAGGTAGGACCCCACCAGTACTTGGATGGCGTCCGAATAGCAGCGTATCGTGTCCGCGCTTGGCTAAGCAGGTGCAGGTAGGGGCCTCGGTCCACTCTAAATCAGAGTGATCTTTCCGTCCCTGATCTAGACTCGGATGCCGCCAAGATAGCACCCGGTATAGAGCTCACCCGGGTGCTATCCGGGTACCGATCGGGCGAGGGTCAAGAAAATCAAGGAAGGGGTCCGCCTTCCCTAACATGAGGCAACTGTATCCACCCGTAACCGACCTGGACCTCAATGCTTGCCCTATAAACACAAGGGTATGAGCTCTGCTGGGCCCTATCTGGGTCTTGATCGGGCAGGGGTCGGGCAGGGATTGAGCAAATGGAGTAGCCGTGCTCGATCTGGATACCCAAAGAGGCGCGGTATACGTGGATTCAACGTTGATTCTACGTGCATTCGTGGATATCTCGTGGAGGTTGAATATCCACGCTATTTCAACTTATTGTCCTCCTGGACTTTTCCTCTTTTTATTGCTTTTGAAAAACTACCGATAACATATTTTACTTAGATATGAAACTAATTTTGCATGTTTTTAAATATTTGTTACTTTTGAACCTGTTCGTAGATATCATGTGGATTCCACGATTTTTCCCCTACTGGGCAGCAAACATTCACTACGAAGGCAGAGGATGCAAGGCGGGTCTTCAATGCTGTACTTAGATATAATTTGCCATTTTCGCAAATAGATGCATGTTGTTCTGGTTTTGAGCGTATCATTTGACGCTGTGGTGATGACGTGGAATCCACGTGGTTTCCACGTTACCGCCTAGTGAGTTAAGCGTTATAAACGTTAAAAATAGAGTTAGAATTTGTGCTTATGTTCTTGAAGAATGTTTATAATTCGTCATTGACAAATTAAACTATCAAATAATCGGGTTATTTTTATTGACATGTAACGCACAACGCACTAAAAGAGAGTAGTCTAAAAGTCGACTGAGTCGAGCTTTGGAATGGGATAGGTAGCTGACGTTGCCCTGTCAACTGTCTTGCGGTAGGGTTATGGGTACGGTACGAGACTTCTATCTCCAAGGTTCCAGGTTCAACACCACACAAGGTGAAAAAAAAAAATTGTTGAAGGAACGTTGAATCCACGCAAATTCCACGTTGAAACTTCGAGGAAAAAGGAATCAAATCCACGTGGCTAGAATGTGGATACTCGTCGTAGACACCACGTAACAAGTCCACGTAGAATACACGTTCCTTCCACTAAAATTCCTCTTTGGGATACGGATGAGGCCCGGAACAAAGCCACCAGAGGAAGACAATTCCTTTTTTTCCCACATCTTAACTTCCTGTCGCTGCACAGTGAGCAGGCAGGGGTTCGGCTGCCCGTTAGTTTGACTGTACAACTCTGCACGCGTGCGGGCGAGTTGCCTACTCGCTCGAGCCGTAAGGCGCCGAGGTCAGAGCCGGTGGGTAGAACTCGCGGCTCTGGCTGCGACAGCGCGCTTGTGGAACCTGTGGAGGCTAAAGTTCGGCAGCGACCGGTTGTATCTTTGTGTGATGTTGACTCTCTCACTCAGACCGGCGTCGCGTGGATTTCGTCTTGCGCAGACGCCTGGTGGATATGCATGCCTGTTGGACACGACTGTCAGGCGGGGAGGCCTACCTCGGATCTGGCAGGCGCTCACCTGGACTGCATCTCAATCCTGATTTCGGGTCGGTTGGTCTGGAACAGCCGGTTGGTGCGAGAAAGGAATTACCCCTTCACCCAACCATTCAATCTGCCCAATTGGTGAATATTTCAATCCATGGGCGTAGGAAGCGGGGGGTCACGGGGTCAGCTGACCCCCCAAGTTTCAGGTTGGGGGGTCACTGACCCCCAAACTTTGGGACCATGAAGGTTAAGAAAACATAGGCCCACACTCTAAATGACAAAGTACAATTTTGTCCCTAATTTTGTACAATTTTGTCTCTGGAATGGATGCGTTCTTACGCGCATCTTTTATCGTACAATTTTGTCCTAAAACTACGTACAATATTGTACGCACTCTAAGAAGGACAATATTGCATCTTATTAAGGACAAATTAGTCTTATATTCTAGGTACAAATTTGTGCAACTTTAAGGACAAATTTGTTTTTGTCGATAAGGGGTGAAATAATAGGGCCTGATGGACCGTACTCATGAATTCCTTCGAATTCCCCCACAGAACAACAGTAACAGATACCGATACATTATTATTTTTCTCTTTCCACACATCATTTTGTCACACAATGCTATTTATTCACAAGGACTATTCAATATGAATTACAACAGTATCACTGTTGTATAATAAAATGTCAAAACCATTAAAATTCATTACCTCGTAATTTTGACACTTATTTCAAGTTCATCAATGTTCATTATATACTGCAGAAAATTACACTCAAACCCTCATAGTTATGACATTGTATTAGGTGTTTGGTTAGTAAACAAACTTTCAACAAAGACTGGACCACAGATTGCACTTTAAGATATGTAGAAAGATATAGTGTGTTTGCAGTATTAAAGGCTCGGCTGTCTTATGCAACAACTTATCTAGGAACCAGCTAGTTAATTTCATTGTTCCACTGAGTTAGGCAGAGAGAAGAATACATTCCGAGCTCCTTACCTTAACCTCATCACACATATTTTTGCTAGGTGCTGTAACACATTCCCAACTGCACTACATTGCAGTCTTTCAAAGCAACTGAAGCAGAACAAGTAAGATATCATAATCCTGTAGTAGCTTCAACTGACATCAAATTTTCGCACAAACATTTTTCATTTGAGGAAAGACAGGCTTAGGGGCCAGGCGAAGTAATACTACTGCCTGGCTACTGCAAATAACTTGTTTGTTTATAAAGCCTGCCGCCTGGCCTGGCCATAGTGCCAGTATCGTCTGTTGTCTGGCTCTTTTGTCGTCGCAGGAACAAGAGCCTATTGTCGTGCGATATCAAGCCAAAATTCACTGGCGAAGAAACTCTAAAAGTTGTTTTCTACGTTACCAGAGATGTATGTGAAGGAACTTTGTTTTTTGTTCAGATGTGGGATCGACGATCCCGGATCGTAAGGCCTTTAAAGTAACAGTATTTTTAGTGGGTGTTTCGAGAAAGCCCACAGAGGCCCGTCAGTTGTTTTCATTAAACGTAAACTTGTGCTTTTTCCTGTTACTTACTCTATCCCACAGTATTTTTCATTTTTTTGGTTTGCTCAGTTTCCACTTTGAACTATTTTGCTGTCATGCTGTGGTTGTGGTCCAATAAGTTTTTTGCTTCCTTGATCATAACCTAACCTATTTTGGGTCATGGACTTCATGCTCAGATTAGACTGGTTGTTGCTTTTGGGAAATGACCATCCCAGATTAAGATTAAAAATGAAACATATTTCATAAAGACTAGATTCGGCAGAAAATTTCAAGTGTGTATCTTCGTGTTACACACTTTTGAGTAGGTTATTGATAGTCCGTAGTATTACATACTATACTTGGAGTTTATCTCTACTAATTATTTGATCTGAAAATAGAGGAGCCTAAATTTTTTGTACTTTATCTCTGGAAACGCAAGTGTGTACTTGAATGCAGTATTTCCTGCATACCTACATGTATTCAGGAAATAACGTGTACTTAGTCAAGTATGCAGGAAATAAAGTGTACCTGGCCAAGTATGCAGGAAATCATGTGTACTTGACCAGGTACACACTAAATCTCCCTCATAAATGTATGGAGGTTTTAGTGAGTACCTGGTCAAGTACACAGGATTTCCTGCATACTTGGCCAAGTACACACTATTTCCTGCATACTTGACTAAGTACACATTATTTCCTGAATACATGTAGGTATGCAGGAAATCCTGCATTCAAGTACACACTTGCGTTTCCAGAGATGACAGGTGAGTCTATTTATATGGACAAATGTAATGCTCACTACATACTTACTCTAAATTTTCTTGTTTCTTTCCAGTAAATGCTAAAAGCCGCTCTTTGATTTCAAATCGTCCCAAATTCTAAAAGAGCGGATCTGAACTAGTACTCTGGAGTGTAATATCTAGTTCAGGTTAATTGGTGGCCAAATTCAAAAGCACTGAAATCTTTTAATGCAAATGTGAAATGCTTTTTTTCTTCTTCTTTTATTAGCAGGGCATGGTGGAATTTAAGTCTGGAGATACGTATTATATGAATTTTATATTTCCACCACATTTGACTCTTTGCTCGTACCTTTTTGCAAAGTAAAGTGAATGTAGACTACATATCTTTGTTGGAACTGTAATATTTTCAACTTTTTGACGTTACATTATGAATGAACATTCACTGCTAGACTTTACCCCTTGCCTCAATAGCTTGGGATATTGTTTTCTTATTATGATAGCAAGGAAATCTCTATTTTCAGCAGCTCCTGTTTACAATACTTTTAGTGCTAAATAAACCTCAACCACTTACCTTAGACCTAAAACTTTCTCTTTCTCTGTTAAAAGATAAATAAACCTCAACCACTTACCTCACTAGAGATGGAAATTTTCCGGAAACTTTCAAAGTGTCCGAAAAAAACCGGAAAAATAGAAAAAAACGGAAAAATACCGGAAAAATTGGAAAAATTGGTTTTTAAGTCCTGTAGTGGGATATGGACATAAAACCGACTACTTTCGTATTTCATTAGGTCTTTTATTCCACTGGCAACTCTAGATGACCAACAGGAATCACAAAAAACGCACGAGAAGGAAATGTAAAAGGGTATAAATAGGATGAGTGCACTGAGAAGCGTCTTCACATAGTGATGAAGATATGCTTTTTGCCTATTTCCAGGCGAAAAGTCGTGCTTTTTGCCTATTTTGCAGGATGAATCTTTCCAATTTTTCCGAGGCTAGAGAAAAAAACGGAAGAAAACAGTGTTTTTTTCCAATCTTTCCGGAAACTTTCCGGGCATTTTCATCCCTATACCTCACACCATGAACATTCAAAGACCTAACACAACAGCTCCAAAATCATGTTAGAGATGAGACTATCTTGTTTCCCTTTCCGTCAGTTCAATGTCCAGAGTACTTTCTGATATTAGAAAACTTTGTATTACTTATGAATAGAGGAGGTCTTCAATAAAATTTTAGGGAATATAACATTACTTGTTGACTTGATTATACTCATCCCATTTTCAAAACTTTAGTTCAAATTTTCTGTTTGTAGTCATTTGCTCATAAAAGATAGAACAAATGACGGAGTTGCCTAAACTTTTGATCGATTAATGTGGGTGCCATCTGAGGGTAAATGCTATGTATTGATTAGGTTTTGAACACAACAATATCTGTACCTACTTTTGAAAGTAAAATAGATACAGTATCATTGCATAGTAGAAAAGTCATGTCTAGACGGCTAGACAGTAAAATAAAACATTGCTCACAACACTGCGCACAACGCTTTCTATATTATTGTACAGGACTCCATTTTTTTCATACCATATCATGTCTGAAACTAGAAAACTTAGGTTTTATCTCTAAAACACAAGTCCAAAATAATACTTACATTTTAATTTTCACTTATTTGGTCATTTCCACCACCCCTTTCAGCAGGCATTTGAGAAACCTCAGTCTCCCTTATCAAAATAGTGTTGAGTTCGTGACAAAGCTGTCAACCTGGTGATACAGTCAAAGTTCCTAATTCCGGACACGCACTCTAATTTCGGACAAAACTGCGTCTTTTGCTTTAACTGCTCAGAAATCAGATACTTTTTTAACTAATGTCAACTTTATGGGTATCAATCGATTCGTAAAAGAGCCCTCTTTGACATCAGATAGGTTGGATTTTAATCAGACTTCGTTCCCTTGAACAGCGCGCGCTCAAAGTTAAAAAAACACCACAAACGAGTGACAACAAAAAAAATCATGCTCAACTTAACGTTCTCGGTACGGAGGTGCCGAGAGGGGCGCGAGTCTGGATTCTTTTATATGATATACTGCAATAGTTTCTTAGTCTATGTACTTCTTTAGATTTTCGATGCGAAGCGCCCTTTGGTTTCTGTAAGCAGATTATAAAGTGTCTACAATTCCGGACACTTTTTACATGGTGCCTATACCGAACGAATTTTCCCAATATTCTTTGTGCGGTCGGCAGAAACTCACTCTTTCCGTCTGAAGCCTCCCCTCCCGGCGTGTTGCGATGGTCGGGCCTGCGCGGCACCGTGGCACGGCGTGGCACGGCGTGGCGCGGCGTGGCGCTGCCGCCCGCCACCGCCGGGCCGAAGCTGCGCCGAGCCCTTTGTTTCAGCACAGGGCTGCCAGCTCGTCTAGGCGGTGTCTCTGACACGGCGTGGCGTGGCATGCAGTGATGGCCCAAACATGAAGGAGGGCTAATGGAGTCGGCACGGACCGTCCCTGGACCTTCCCCGCACTCAATATAGTGACGGATTTCTTCTAAACCGGTAGACACCTGGCGCTCACACGACGGCTACCACTTAAGTAGGGTCTAATCTACTGAATAGAAGCTCAGTAGACTTTTCCGTTTCCGTACCGGACAGCAATTTCGAAAAAAATTGGACCTGAAGGCTTTCGCCAACGATCGGGCTGGCTTGGCACCGCCCTCCATAACCGCTAAGTAACAACCTTTTGAGAATTGTTTTAAATTTTGAGTTTTATTGCCGTTTAGGCATAGAAATCAAGTAACAAGCAGGCCCGCCCTTCCGCCAAACGTCGTTGCCAGCTCCGCTTTGCTACGCTGGCAACTCCGTTCGGCAGGGTGCGTGCCTGCTTGGCCTGCCGGCGGCGTTCGGTCGGGCCTTCGGCCCGACCCCTTAGTCACACAGAACGTCCTCTTAGCTTGTAAATGATGGGGCCTGCGGCCCGTAAAGGCATTCTCTTCGGAAAGAGGCAGTTTGTAACGGTGAACCACCGAAACTACAGCCCTCCCTTCTGCTTTGAAACGTGCCGATAGTGACTAAACGGAAAAACGGTCAGTTATTCGGCAAAAAAGGGGAGTCAGAAATCTCGAAAAATGTCGAAATACGTGAGTTCGGCCTCAGATGGAACGGTCGAACTCGGACTTTATTTGGCAGCAGTTGGCAACACTGAATTACGCTCGTCGAAACGATTTTAACGATATAGGCGTCAAGGGGTGTCGAAAATTTCAAAAATTATCGAAATATGTCGAAAATTGTCGAATTATGTAGACGTCAAAAATGTCGAAAAATCTCGAAATATCTTAAAAATGTTGAG
The DNA here is from genome assembly GCA_029379305.1 of Frankliniella fusca. NCBI lineage: Eukaryota > Metazoa > Arthropoda > Insecta > Thysanoptera > Thripidae > Frankliniella > Frankliniella fusca. The sequence goes on from JAHWGI010001423.1 coordinate 241,280, forward strand.
ATATATCGAAAAATATGGATAATATCGAAAAACATCGAAAAACATCGAAAAATGAGGGATAATGTCGAAAAATGTCGAAGAATAACAAAAATTGTCAAAAATGTTTACAAACATCGAAATATGTCGGAATATGTCAACAATGTCGAAAAATATCAAAAATGTCATAAAATATCAAAAATTTTCGAAAATTATCGAAAATTATCGAACAATATCGAAAATTATCGAAAATGTCGAAAAATATCGAAAAATACCGCAAATGTCGAACAATATCAAAAAATATCGAAAAACAACGAAAAATGTCGAAAATATCGAAAAATATCGGAAAATATCGAGAAATGTCGAAAATAATCGAAATGTTTGAGTTTTGACGATTGGCAACACTGAATTGAAAAACGGTGGGCACCACTGAATTGCGCTCGAAAAGACTTTTCTAGAGAGGTGCGGATGGGGTTCGTAAAAGTTGAAAAGTGGGTCAATTTTGGGTGCTTTTTACAGTGTAGTAGCGAGTTGGGTCCTTTTTATCGAAAAACGGTGGGCGCCATTGAACTGGACGCGAAAAGACGCTTCCGGGGAGGAACGGGTCGACGGGGTTGAGAAAAGTTGAAAACTGAACCAATTACGGGTGCTTTTTACAGTGTAGTCGCGAGCTGGGTCCACTTTTTCGTAAAACGGTGTGCACCATTGAACTAGACGCGAAAAGACGCTTCCGGAGAGGTACGGGTCGACGGGGTTAGAAAAAGTTGAAAAAAATTTGTTTTTCGTTTATTCCGTGAAAACTTTAATAATTTTTTCCAGTGCCTTAATGAGGGTTCGCAGGATTTGCACCAGGCGTTTCGTTGTCCAGAAGTGACCCTTAAGATACCCTAAAAATTTCAACTCTCTAGCTCAACTCTTTCGAGTGGAACAGACAGACAGACAGACAAACAGACAGACAGACAGACAGACACCAGATCGATTGCATAAGCCCGCTCTGAAGCTTTTTCAAAGCAGAAGGGCGGGCTAAAAATGCCTTCCAATAACAAAATAGGATTTTAGAAGCCATATTGCAGTCACGAATGCGAACTTACCGCGTTTTCGGAATTCGAGTGTTTGTTGTTGTGCTAGCAGCCGACGCTGGGGTTATGGTCACCATTGTAGAGTTTAGACGTTTAGACATGGTTTAGAATTGTTAACGTCTGTCGCTGCAATGACGGAAGAGGTTGCTGAAATTGTGATCGGGGAAATTCGGTCTCCCAAGAAAAAGCGAAAGACTGTTTCTGGTCGTAAACGACTTACAAAATTCAAAAGAAGAGGGCAGTACAGAGCAATAAAAAGGTCTCCAACTAAAGGTCTCCTCGATATCTTTGAGGTAAGGGGTAAAGTAATTTCTAATACCTGAATCTCTGTAGGATTTGCTTCGAATTTAATCTTTACTGTTTATGATTTATTTCTTCTAGGTTTCTGACTTGGCTCCAATCGTTGAAGTTGTACCACCAGCTTCGCCAGAGATCACACCTGACAGTTCAGATGGAGTGGTAACGCATCATGAACTGTCCATTATATTTGCTGCGAAATTATTCTTTGCTGTTTTCCTTTACTGTTTATGGTGTGTTTTTTCTAGCTTTATGACTTGACTCCCATCACGGAATTGGTACCACCAGCTTCGCCAGAGATTAATAAAGATACGTCAGACAGTTCAGATGGAGAGGTACTACATGAACTTTACACTTTTGAACCAAGTCTCTGTTATTTCAAATCTAATGTTTTACATTTATTCCAGAGTGTTCCTTGCTCAAATGCAACTGGTGAGCATTCTTATGCCAAAAGTGAGGCGATAAACATCTCAGGTCACTTTGAGGATGAGGGAACCGCTGCTGCAAATTTTAATGTTCCAGAAGAATGTTCTGGAGACAGTGAAAAGGTAACAATTCATGAAGGGTTTGCACTCCTTAAATGGTGGGATGTGGAATATCAGAATTCTTTATAATCTGAAAATTTTTTCCCAGGTTGTATTTATTCCACCCTCAACACAATTAATTGGCGAGGCCCTAAATGCAGCCCAGCAGCTGGTCCCTGATAATTATATTGTAATAGCTGACAGGAAGGGGTTTCACTACCTTTTCTTTGCCTCATCTGACATTAAAATTGTTCAAAGAGATATATTTGTCCAATATGATGGAACAATTAAAATATTTATCCATTGCAAGCCACTTCCACAAGATAATGAGATTGTAAAGAAGGTAACAACAAATGGACAATTCTCTGCTGACAACTATTAACAGTTTCTACAAAATGGACTTGTTATGTGCTGGGCAATGACTCAGTACCAGGTGTGTGCTGGTGCTGCATTTGAAGCAGGAAAAAATTTGTGGAATGATATTCCTAATTCATACATAGACCTTAATCCCTACCTCGAGTCATCGTATGTTTCTACATGTAGAGCCACCAATTGTAATTTATTAATACCACTCAGACTTGGATCATCTAGATGTCAATCATGCAGCAAAATTTTAAGATCTTTAAAAGGAAGATACAAAACTAGTAATGAAAGTGAATATAATGAAAACACAAGAAATGATTTATTAAGTAAAAGTCAGACTAAAGCCAAGCTGAAAGATAAACAGGAAAAAAATAGAGCAGCACAGAAGAGGAATAAATATTTAGAGAAAAAAATCAAGAAAATGGAAGAGATGCTTGATAAAGAAGGGGTTGATTTAGAAGAAAACCTTAGTATAGAATTTTCCAACATTTTACAAACTGCTCCGCTTTCTGAAATGCAACAGTTGTTTTTAGATCAGCAAATGAAGTATGCTGCTGTCAAAGATAAAAGACAACACCGATGGCACCCAGCTATGATAAGACTGGCTATTAAAATAAGGAATACTTCTGCTGCTGCTTATGAAATTATGAGAGATTCTGGAGCTGTGAATCTACCGCATTCTGGGACACTTTTTGATTATACTCACTCAATTGAAGCACAGGTAGGGGTAAATTCAGGTCTAGTTGAAATGTTTTCTAAACAAGTAAAGCAACTGTCTGTGGAAGAAAGCAGAGAACTCTATCATGTTTTAATTTTTGATGAGATGTATATATCACAGAATCTTGTATATAGAAAGTCAGATGGAGCTCTCATAGGATATGCTCATTATGATGATACGGACAAGGAAGTTCAAAGGTTTGAAGCCTATTTCGAAGGAAATATCAAAGAACCTAAACCTGATATGGCGGTAACCATGTTAGGATTTATGGTGAAGGGCATAACTAGCAATCAAAAGTGTGTTGTTGCAGCCTACCCATGCAAGAGTCTAAACAAATTCATGATATATTCCAGAGCTTGGGAGGTAGTGTCACATTGTGAAGGTGCAGGAATTAAAATTTTGGCTATGGTCTGTGATGGAGGAGCAAACAACAGGTCCTTCTTTAAATTGCACACTCCTATTCATCGAACAGAATCTGGTATAGTCTATGATACTCCAAACATGTATGCTGGTGAAGAACGGCCAATGTTCTTTATATCAGATGTTGCTCATCTCCTCAAGTGCATACGGAACTGTTTATACAACTCAAGAGAGGGAGCAGGAGACCAGTATAGACGGATGGAAAGAAATGGACAGCCATTGTTATGGAAGGTCATTGTGAAGTTGTATTATGAATTCAAGGGAGACACGCTTCGTGAGGGCTTCAAGCTTAATGCTCAAAATGTTTTTCCAAACAGCTACAGTGTCATGAGAGTAAAATATGCTGCTCAGGTCCTTAGCCAAACTGTAGCCAATCTATTAAAAGAACTGAAATGGGAAAACACAGAAGAGCTCATAGAGTTCATCGAAAAAATGAACAAATTTTTTGATGTCATGAATGGAGCGCACAGTTCCCAAAGCAAAAGCACCAAACAGCTAAATCCTGATCTTGCTCCTTACACTGATCCTGGTGACGAACGCCTCAAATGGCTTCTTGAGGATTTTTGGGAGAACTACATCCTGCACTGGAAAAATGACAATGACAAGAAATTTGCTGGCCTTGATGCTTAACACCGGGAGAAGTCCTATCTCAGTCGCCCAGTAATCGAGGGCTTGGAAATTGCAATAAGAGGCTTTATTGGTGCTGTGCAATGGCTTCTGAGTAATGAAAATCCCAGGGCAAAGTTTGTCATGGCAAGGGCATTTTCACAAGATCCTCTAGAGCAACACTACAGCCAACAAAGGGGCAATTTGGGTGGAAGCTCTCATCCGAATTCTCAGCAGTTCCTGAGAACTCAAGTCACGAATGCTATGCAAGGCCAGTTAAGAAGCAAACGACGCAAAGCAAATGTTGAAGATGATGATGGACCTACTATTGTTAGCTCTGAGCCACTTCCAAAAAAGAAGAAGACCAGAAAGTGATTATTTGTTTCTGACATCTTCACTGTTGAAACTCTTGCTCTCAAATGTTAAAAATATTCTCTCTTTCTTTCGTTATATTTTATTCATTGTATGAGATGTATAATAGAATGTGATAACATAGAAAATTGAAACCCTTTAAATGTTTCAAATCCTTGTTAATTTAAACTTAAAATATCACTGGTTTACATTATAGTCACATTATAAAATTACTAGAAAATAACATATTTTAAGGATAGTCATCACAGTATTAGATAGATTACAATTAAAGAAAATGCTATCTATTTTGTAAATATATACTTTGGTAATAAACATATGATTACAATCAAATATACTGGCTAATAAATGAAAAGCAAATTTTACCTGTTTTGGAGCTATGACATGTTATATAAGAAGATAGAAGTATTACAGAAGCAAAAGTATCACACACAATCAAGTTTTGAAACATAAAAAATATCACATAAACAAACAAGTGTTGAAACATAAGAAAAAAAATATCACATTGGGTTCTGAAACATAAAAACAAAAATATCACATTGGGTTTTGAAGCTTTAAAAAAAAATATCACATTGGGTTTTGAACGTAAAACAAATATCACATTAACCATGAAGTTTCAAAATGTGAAAAATATCACATTAACTATCAAGATTTGAAAAGAAAATAAGTTCAACAAAAAACAAACAAGTAATCAATTAGCGAGCCAATAGGGCACGATGTGCTACATTATTTACTGGTTTCTCAATAGCTTCATTGATTCTCCTCTTCATTATCCCTCTGCTAATGCATCTGCAAATTATATCAACAATACATGATAGCCATTCCAAAGAAATCAATGCCTCACTTTCATCAGAGCAAATTAAAGCATCCCACATGTCAACAATTTTGTAATTTGATTTAACACTTTCATGAACTTTTTCCAAAATTAAAGAGCCATCATATTCTTCATGGGACAAAGTCAAGGTTATCAGTTCATAAAAAAAATCAAAAGCTTTCACATTGATAAACATTAGTCCTCCTCGGCTTTGTGTAGCAGTCCATGATTTTATGTCTTCTGTACAATGTGTTGAAGGGTCATCTTTATCTTCAACAAAATTTTGGAGGATGATTTCATGAAACAACATGAACTTCACTGATGACGGGTAATTTTTACTTCTCCTCTTGATACCCGCCACAGCTGACCCTCCAATGTAATGAACCAATCTCTTGAAACGCAATGAAGAAAAATCATCACTTCCCCTTTTTTCCATTGATGGAGCTTGAGAGGGCTGGTTTCTCATAGTTTCACTGACATAAACAAAAATTTTGGTGCTCAATGACATCACAAATTCAGTGATAAAAAAATTTGAAGACGATTCATCATGAAAAATCAAAACACTAGAAAATAGTTGACGCAGTTCTTCACGAAACTCTTGATCACATAATAATTTGTTTGTGTTTGTTATGAATTTCTCCCGTAGATGAGACACAAACACAACTGACTCCCAAGAGAAAACAGATTTGAATTTCACAGCCAAGTAGTCTAGTACATTTGTTCTATCCTTTTCTTTCACTGATTTGGCATATTCTACACAATTCAGGGCCAAATCTCCAACTTTAAACTTATTTGCAATGTCATTCAGAGTTTTTTCGCTTAATTCTTCCAGCTTTTCTCTTAACTGCTCCACATTTGGGGACCGCAATGCCATATCTGGAAGGAAAAAACACAGCTTAGAATGTTTTACTTACAATGGTTGTAAAGAGTGAATATAAAGTTAATTGATGTTACCTCTCATAGCAACACCATTCAGATGAGTTTTTAAAGTGTTCTCATTAGCATAGGTCTTCGTACAATGATGACAAGGCAACCGAGGCTTTGTAGGGTCAGCCTTTTTTCCTCCCTTCTTTTTGGACGACTGTTTTGATGTTGTAGGAGTGGCACTGTCAAAGGCAGCTCTACGTTCAGCATCACTATCATTGCGGTCCCAAATTTCATCCAGGATGGGATTATTATTGTCATCAGGAAGGCTGAAGAAAATGTCATCATCCAATTCCAGTTCTTCCCTAGAAACAAACAACACACATGTAATGCCATTCTCATCATGTTAACCTAGAATTCAATTTATTTTTAATACTCCAACTGTGAAAAACAAATGTTTTGAGTTTCACCAAGCATTTTATTAACAAAACAACATGGAATAAATCAACAAAAAGGTTATGTAAACTTTATTTCCATCTTATTTCTGCATTCTACAACCCATTATTGTAAATGAGTGTTTAAATGAATACCATATGATATAGGAGAATCATAAGTATACTAGAAGCTAGAAAGACCAGAAAATACTTACATTTTTTAGGATGACAGTCACCACTAAAGAACCAGTTACTTTATCAAATGGGATATAACGAATCGTTGTCATTTTCAAACTGAAAAAACCGTTTGAAGTTGGAGATTTTTGAAAGTCAACTCTAAGGGAACTCTGAAAAGAAACACATAACCATGTCTTAATAACACTCATGGTACTATTACGCTGTGATAAAAATGAGAGAATAAAGTCTACTTATCATGCAAAATCCATTGCAAATGATCATTACAGAAGGTATGGTGACACATTTTATTATAACTCAATAAATAAGCCTAGAGATAAAGTAGCTTAGGCAAGACCATGGTGACCATAACCCCAGCGTCGACTGCTAGCACAACAACAAACACTCGAATTCTGAAAACGCGGTAAGTTCGCATTCGTGACTGCAATATGGCTTCTAAAATCCTATTTTGTTATTGGAAGGCATTTTTACTTGATTTCTATGCCTAAACGGCAATAAAACTCAAAATTTAAAAAAATTCTCAAAAGGTTGTTACTGAGCGGTTATGGAGGGCGGTGCCAAGCCAGCCCGATCGGTGGGGAAGGCCTTCAGGTACTAATTTTCACGATATTACTGTCCCGTGCGGTAACGGAGAAGTCTACCGAGCTTCTATTAAGTAGATTAGACCCTACTGAACAGATAGCCGTCGTGTGCGCACCAGGTGTTTAGTGGTTTAGAAGAAATCTGTCACTATATTGTGTGCGGGGGATGTACCATACCGACTCCATTAGCCCTACTTTCATGGCCCAAACATGGCACGGCAAAGATCGAGCGGAGCCGCCCGGCCCAGGGCTGCCAGACCGTCTACCCCTGTGCGCATCGGTGCTAAACCGCGAGGGCCGCGAGGGCGCTATTTCCACACTCCGAGCTACCCGAAGCGGATGGAGAAGGCCGTGTTGGCTGTGCAGAGAGGGATGTCAGTGCGCCAAGCGGCCTACGTGTACAACGTCAGGAGATCAACGTTGAACGATAGGACCCTCAAACCTAGCCTGAGGCCGACAGCTGGAAGGCCCATTGTTTTATCGCACACCGTTGAGGAGGCCATAGTGGCGCATGTGTCAACACAAGCTGAGTGGGGATTCCCCCTGTGTAAGTTAGATCTCCAGCTTATTGTCAGAGACTATTTAAACGCACAGCAGATCGTGGAGAAGAGGTTTAAGGATAACACACCAGGAAACGCATGGCTCCGGTGCTTCTTTAAACGTCATCCCGAATTACGCGTTTCGAAGCCGAAACTGCTCTCTTCAAGTCGTGCCAAAGTAAACCCTGATCAGTTGAAAAAATATTTCCAAAATTTAAAAGAGTCACTGGAAGGCGTGCCGCCAGAAAATATTTATAATTATGATGAAACTAATTTGGCAGACGATCCCTCTCAGAAAACTGTGGAAGTTCGGAGGGACCAGAAATACCCTACCAAAGTGCTGACTTCCTCCAAGACCGCAACGTCTCTTATGATTGCGGGCACTGCTACTGGTGAACTGTTACCCCCCTATGTAGTGTACAGATCCAAGGAACTAAGTGAGACATGGGTCACCGGCGGGCCGCCAGGTACACGATACAACCGTTCGAGATCTGGCTGGTTCGATCGTGTAATTTTCACTGACTGGTTTAGAAACATCCTTGTGCCAAATGCTCGCCGTAAAGAAGGCACGAAGGTCGTGATCGGTGACAACCTCTCATCGCACTTTAGCGAAGAAGTGTTTAGCTTATGCAGAGAGCATAACATTCGCTTCGTTTGTCTGCCGGCTAACTCCACACACATTCTCCAGCCGTTAGACGTGGCATTCTTTGGACCTCTAAAAATGTCATGGCGATCTATTCTCGGTCAATGGAAAAGAAGTGCAAGACACCGTTCTTTAACCCTACCTAAACCAGAGTTCCCGGGTCTACTCAACAAGCTAATGGACTCCATTAAAGGTAAAATTATTTTAAAACTGTAACCAAATTTTTTTCACGCGTCTTTTTTTCTTTTCGTTTATATTTTTTTTTGTGTGTGTGTGTAAAATTTTCAGGCAGAGCTGAATGCAATCTGTTGTCTGCGTTCAGGGCTACAGGAATTAACCCGTTAGACCCTAACGAAGCTCTGAAAAGGGTTCCCGGAGGATTGCCATCCCCGACTCGGGAGGAGGTTTTCGGGAGAGTTTCTGACACATTTGTTGAAAACCTGCAAGAATTGAGGTACGGGACCCGTGCTGCCGTTCAGCGTGGCCGTCGGCTGGCAGTGTCGCCCGATAAGAGCTGGGTGCAGCCAGGCCAGGGTGCGAGTGCGAATGAAGTCAGTTCAGACGACCCCGACTCTCCTGATACTGGTAATAATTATAAGACCTTTTACGCTCTGATATTCGGTTGCTTTCACTTTTCGTAATTACAATTTTCGTTTTTGTCTTTAGAAGAAGGAGGAGAATCTGAACAGGCTTCTGAGCCAAACGTAGCGTTAGAGGAAAAAGGGCGACCAGTCGTCGTCTACATTTGGTGAGCGAGCCCGAAGAAGAGCCGAATGCCATCGAGCCGAAAACTGGTGACTGGGTTTTAGTTAAATTTGCGGGGAAGAGAAACGTAGAGTATGGAATAGCACAGGTTACAGGCACCGATGCCAATCTAGAATTGTTGTGCAAATTTTTGTCTCCCATTGACGTAGGGGTGTTTCAATGGCCAAAGAATGAAAATGTGTTACCGGTCGACTACAGCGAAGTGAGAAAATTCTGAATGAACCTCATGTATTCAACAAGAAAAATTCTAACGCTAACGCGTTAAACGGCCCCCTAGGTTTTAAAACTAGCCGCAGAATGAGAAAGAACTTAGGTCAGAACTATCTGTGGGAATCACATCACAAATTTTATCCGCTAAACAGAAGTCTTAAAAATTAAGCAATTATTTTTTTTCTTTTTTTCTTAATTTCTGGTTACGTAACTGAATATACCACGGTCCTCCTTCCTACCCTGCGCACCACGCGGAGGGGCAGAGGGGCCGAGCGCCCGAGCACCCAAGCCCCGAGAGCTAGCGACAATGCCGATTCGGCTTGGCTCGCTGGCACTCCTGGCCGCAGGGAAAACGTAGGCTAGACAATCGGCAGCCAGCTGGGGGAGGCGCCGCCGCCTTCGACAGGACGGAGCGCGTTTGAGGCGTGAGTGCCCAGTCCTGTCGTTTCTAGGTTCTAGGCTAGGACCTCCACTCAACAAAAGAAGGCCGGTGGCCCGGCTGGGGGAGGCGCCGCCGCCTCCGACAGAACGAGGCGCGTTTGAGGTGTGAGTGCCCAGTCCTGTCGCTTTTATGGTTCTAGGCTGGGACCTCCACTAACGCCCCGGCGACAATTTATTTAAACTGAAAAATATGTTAGACAGCCGAAATGAATGTGAAAGAGGCAGTTTCAGATATGCGGAAATCGTTTCCCAAAGTTTCAAGGAGGTTTAATCAGTAGGTAAAAAAATAAGGATTCGTAAAATTATTTACGTAAATACACGCCATTTCAACAGTTCTGTTCACCACATTGAAGTCAAACTTACCAAAACATTATCTGCACGCCCTGATGGGACTGTGGAGCCCATTCGGATATCCACATCGCATCTGAAATTCTGGATATGGATATCCATATCCAAAATTGTTTCAAATCGGATTCGTTACGGATGAACACCAACCACCCTACATCCCCAACACATCCGCAATCATTCGGAAAATATCCGTACGTATCCGTGAACCTACGGAATGCATCCTTAACATCCGGATTGCATCTACACATATCCAGATTGCATCCACACACGTCCGGATTACATCCACACACATCCGGATTGCATCCGCACATATCCGGACTGCTTCCACACACATCCGGATCCGGATTGCATCCGCACACTTCCGTATTGCATCCACACACATCTGGGTCGCATCCACATACATCCGGACTGCATCCGCTGTACATCCGCCACATCCGCAGTTCATCCGCAATATCCGCCACATCCGCAGTACATCCGCGACTCACTGCCGATCACTGTGAACGAGTCACGGATGTGGCGGATGTACTGCGGATGCGGCGGATGTATTTTGGATGATGCGGATGTATTTTGGATGTTGCGGATGTATTTTGGATGTTGCGGATGTATTTTGGATGTGGCGGATGTATTTTGGATGTGGCGGATGTACTGCGGATGCACTTCGGATGCACTGCGGATGTGGCGGACGCACTGTGGATGAATGATGTCTGTTTGGAAGAACTGCGGACGTTATCAGGAAAGAGCGGATGTCCGCAAAATCCGCCTTTGTTTCAAATCGGATGCGTTCCGGATATCCGCGCTACCTCCCGATCACGTCCGCATTTCATCCAAACAGACATCCGCAACTCATCCGCACCGGTTCCATCAGGGCGTGCAGAAACAATATTTACGCATTCAGTTCGACTTGTCAACGTTTTGATAACTTTATACAATGATTTAAAGTCGCGAGGTGGGAGCCTCAGCCCCCGGCCGTGACGGCTATGGGTGGGGAAGGCCGGCGCGGGGCCGGCGACACGGCGCCTCACGCGTCCACCTCAAACCAACCTAGAATATATTTGGCAAGTTTTTAATTTAATGACGACGTTAAGTTATGTTGCAGGCCTTTAGCACACAGCTATGGAAGCCACTACACATTCACAAGGAACACAGAGGCAGACACAGAGGCAAATCGTGAATTTTATCCGTCTCACATTTCCAACTCAAACATGGCGCCGAACGAGCCAGCTGTAAACAACGCGCTTGGCAACCACTAAATTCAACCACCAGGCATGAATTAAAGGGTTCTAGTTTCAAATTTGCCACACACTTACCATTAAATGAAATAGAAATTAAAGATATTAGGTCAAAACTCTCTGTGAGAGCCCAAATCGTGAATTTTATCCGCCTCATATTTAAGACACAAACATGGCGCCGAGCGGGCCAGCTCTAAACAACGCCGGCTTGGTGTCCACTCAAACCAACACAAAATATATTTTGCTAGTCTAAGATTGAGTAACTACGTAAAATGATGTTGCAGGCCTTTAGTAAACAACGGGGCAAGCCTCCACGCATTAACACGGAACTCACGGGTTGTCTTATTTGTATCTTTCAGTGAAAACATGAATTGAGGATTTACTCTGAGGTTGGCGGTCTTGTCACAAGCCCCGCCCACGGCGAAATTACAGTCCCAGCCAACAATCAGGAGCCGCGGCGGCTAGCGAGTGGTCACGTTTGAAAGTCTCCTGGTGGTGAACCCTTTTAGATGGCGTGAATCTGCAACGATTCTGACGTGACCACTCCTTGCGTTGACACTTTTGGATATCGAGGTACAAAGCAACAGGCGGACGTTTTCATTGGCTGGATTTTCGCGCGAAACATTTCTATTGGGCAGAGCATTTTGGAGGGTGTCGATTTTGGCTCGGCATAGGGTGCTCGGCTCGCAATTACCATAGAAACTGACGATGCAAACTGACTTTATGCAAAACTGGACAGACAGTTTGACATCAGACCTGTCTGAAAAATTTTCTAATTTTTCGTTGTATTTTTCATTGTAATTTTGTACGATTCGGCTCGGCACGATTGGCCGCGGCCATAAGGGGCCATCGTCAAGAATAAATAAAAATAAAAAACTCACGGGCGTGAGCAATAGGCACCCCTAACGGGGGCCTAAAAAAGGAAAAACTAACCCATCTAAATTTAAATTTGCAGACAATTTCAGTGAATTTGTAATGAAAAAAATGTAAATTGTGCTCCTTTTTCTATGTACTGCTTCAATTTTTTAAAAGAAATATGAATGTGAAAACTTTAAAACTTTTACTAGTCGCACCTCAAGTCGCACAATACTAATTTTAGTTTGTTTACTTTACCATTTCTCTACCAAAAACTGTACTTAGGTGTACTCTTATCTAATCTAGGTGTAGTATGTACCATTTTGCGACAAGACTGAGCTGTGATTTTCCCTGGTCATTTTCACTAGTCGCAACTTTATACTGTTTAGTATTTCAGAAATAAACAAATTAAAGAATATTCTCTCCATTTTTACCCGTCACTAACCCGACGTCTTCCAAAGTTTTAAGAATGACTGGTGAGACTGAGCCAAAGTGGATTCAGGATTTTGTTTACGTACGGGTGGGAGAGGCACCCGCCTGCCGCCGCCCCCCGCGCCCCGCTGTGCGTGTGTGTGCGGAGTGTGTGAGTGTACCTTGTCTCTAAGCAAAGAAATACTGACTTGGACATAATGGTGTGATCAAATAAACTTTAAGCTATGTTTATCGTAATGTTTAATAAATTCGCCTTGAGTTTGCGTCTTTATCCATAATGACAGTTTTGCGTGTATGAGTTGTATGTAACCAATATATTCAATAATTAAATATCTCAAAAGGAGTATCGTTTTTTCTTCGCTCAACACGGCACAGCAACACGCAGGGACGGACTGGCCCGGGGGGGCAAGGCGGGAAACCCCGCCCGGGCCCCCCTGAGGGGGCCCGCGGGCCCCCTTTTGAGCTGCGAACTTGCCATCACAAGTGTAAGACATAAGACCAGGTATTAGCTCATTTACTGACAGAGAAGAGGACACAATGCTCTGCAAATGATGCGTTTTTCTTTTAAAAAAACCCTGTAATTGCCACTTTTCCGCGCCTGTGTGTTAGGCAACCCACATGGCTCCGGGCCCCCTGGAGGTCCAATCCCCGCCCGGGCCCCTGACGCCCCAGTCCGTCCCTGGCAACACGGTACACACACACACACACACACACACACACACACACACACACACACACACACACACACACACACACACACACACACACACACACACACACACACACACACACACACGTGCAGCGGGGCGCGGGGGGCGACGGCAGGCGGAGGCTCGCTGGAGGGGGTAGGGGCGCGGCGCTGGCGCAGCGCTCCATGCGGCGGCCGCGCGCACTGTTGCAGCCGCCACGCTGCGCGTTCGACGCGCGACGGTTAAAGCGCGCTGCAGCGGCGCCCCCGTCACACCGAGTGCAAATCTGAGTGGATGGGGCCAATCCCTGGTCCTTCAGCTCTCGCGCTTCACCCAACTCGATAGGTGAAGTAGGGCCGGAGCTGTAGCGAGGAACTCGTCGCGCGGCAGGGGATTCGAGCGCTTTGGTTACCAGTCCAGTTACTGTTCTAGTCCATGGCTGAGCAATTCCCTCCTCACCCTCCCATCCACGCGACGAGTGTGCGGAATCTCCCTTTTGGCGAGCAGCGGTTGACGGGGCACGACCGGAGGCTCTTCAAGGCTTGTTTACCAGAGCGAGAGACACAGCATAGCCGGCGCCGACCGGTGCGACGACAAAAACGCGAGAGGCTCGCTTCGTTTGGCTGTCGCCTTGAGTAGCCGGTAGATGGCGCGATTGACCGTCACTATACTCTAAGATCGAGATCGAGAGACTGTTGCGGCAGTCTACCTACCCTCCCCTGCCTCCCCCACACCTTCGTCCGCCAGCTTGCCCTACGCTCGCTCTACGCAAGGCTATGCTGGTGCTGGGCCGTGCGCGGATAAAGGGGCACATACCTGATGGATTCGTGTTGATTTTGGTAATGCATGGTACTGATTCATGAAATTAAAATTAAATGAGAATGTTATAATAAAAATGTCAATTCATCGTTCTAAAGATCATTGCACAACCAGCCTACTGGTAAAAAAAGGAAGTTAATCGGACATTTCTTGAATGAGAAAAATACGATTTCAGGAAATCCTGGTAGGCACGAAGTTAATTAATGTTTCTGTTTCACTAAATTCTTCGGTAAAAGATGGTTTATATAGAAATTTTCTTTAAAAATTCTAGCCTTTTAGCTTTCTAGCTGAAACGTTTTAGAAGTTAGTCTCTCAGTAAAAAATGTGCTATCAGCTTGATTTTTGAACTGTAGGCTCGTGCAATTGGCATTCGAACACTGCTTGTACATTTTTATTCTAACATGTCGTTCGAAATTTTATTTTTTGAACTACTGTGCATGAGTAGATGCAACAAGTCCCCGGCCCCGCCGGTCCTCCTCCCCTGCGCGCCGCGCCGAGGGGTCGAGCAGCCGCGACAATGGCGACTCGGCTCGGCTCCCCTTTCCACGCTGTTTTCCCGTGACAAGCCGAGTATTACCATAGAAACAGAGATTTCAGATCGAAATTTCTCAAAATTGGCCACCAAGTTTGGGCTGGCATTTCAGCAGTGAACTAAGGAGATTGAGTTCTACCTCTCTGCCAAGTCTTATCAAAATCCCATAGAAAAATCAGGATTTAGGTAAGGGGCCGTGCTAATAAAAAAAAAATACGATTTCACGAAATCCTGGTAGGCACGAAGTTCGTTTATGTTTTTGTTTCACAAAATACTTCGGTGGATGATGGTTTATGTAGAAATTTTATTAAAAATTTCTAGCCTTATGAATCATGTCATTGAATTTGCTTTATCTCAGAGTCACTAGTACAGCGAGTCACATGCCAAATTTTAGATTTCTAGCTCAAACGATTTAGAAGTTAGTCTAGTCTTTCAGCAAAAATTGTCCGATCAGCTTGATTTTTGAACTGTAGGCTCGTTGTGCAATGAGCATTTGAACATTGCTTTAACATTTTTATTCTAACGTGTCGTTCGAAATTTTATTTTTTGAACTACCGTCCATGAGTTGAATCAACAGCCCCCTCCCCCCCCCCTTCCACCCAGCTACGTTTCTCCTCCCGTGCGCGCCGGGCAGGGCAGAGGGGCCGCGCGGGCCGAGGGGCCGAGCGGCCGAGCACCAGCGACAATGCCGATTCGGCTTGGCTCGCCATCGGGACTAGCTTTATTCGCAGTCGGCTGGAGGAGGCGTCGCCGCCTTATAGACAGAACGGGGGGGGGGAGGGGGGTTAGGTGGGTGGGTGTGCCCAGACCTCCCTTCTATAGTTCTAGGCTGGGACCTCCACTCAACAAAAGAAGGCTGGGGGAGGCGCCGCCGCCTCAAACAGAACGGAGCGCTTTTGAGGTGGGAGTGCCCAGTCCTATCCCTTTCGTGGTTCTAGGCTGGGCTGGGACCTCCGGGGACCTCGCTCAACTCAACAAAAGAAGGCTGTTGGCTCGGCGGCTCGCTCACGCGTCCTCCTCGCGACTTAACTCGCGTCCACTACCGAGAGATGGCGCCACTAGCGCACGAAACGAATTTAACTATTTATTTTACCCGAACGAAATGTTATACAGCCGAAATGACTGTGAAAACAGGAGTTTCAGACCCACGGAAATCGTTTCCCAAAGAAGTTCAATCAGTAGGTAAAAATATGGATTCGTAAAATTATTCACGTAAATTTACACCATTTCAAGAATTCTGCTCACCAGATTAAAGTCAAACTTCCTAAACAGTTTTCTGCAGGTGCAAAACCACTGTAAACGCATTCAGTTCGCCATGTCAACATTCCGATAACTTTACACAATGATTTAAAGTCGCGAGGTGGGACCCTCAGCCCCCGGCCGTGGCGGCCATGGTTGAAAGAGGGCCGGCGGGGCCGGCGACACGGCGCCTCACGCGTCCGCCTCAAACCAACCTAGAATATATTTGGCAAGTTTTTAATTTCGTGACGATCTTAAGTTATGTTGCAGTTCTTTAGCACACAGGTATGGGAGGCACTACACATTCACAAGGAACGCAGAGGCAGACTTGGTGAGAGCCAGCCCCCCAGCGGGCCAGCTATCAACAACCCGCCTTGACAACCACTAAATCGAACCACCAGCCAAGAATTAAAGGGTCCTAGTTTCACATCGCCACACACTTACCATTAAATGAAATAGAAAATTAAAATATTAGGTCAAAACTCTCTGTGAGAGCCCAAATCGTGAATTTTATGCGCCTCACATTTCCCACACAAACATGGCGCCGAGCGGGCCAGCTATAAACAACGCCGCCTTGGTGTCCACTCAAACCAACTCAAAATATATTTTGCTAGTTTTAGATTTAATAACAACGTAAAATGATGTTGCAGGCCTTTAGCAAAGAACTGTGGAAGCATCCACGCAATACCACGGAACACAAGAGTAAACTTATTTGTATCTTTTAATGAAAACATGAGCTGAGGAATCACTCTGAGGTTGGCGGTATTGTCACAAGCCCCGCCCAAAGCCAAATTACAGTCCCAGCCAACAATCAGGAGCCGCGGCGGCCAGCTAGTGGTCACGTTTGAAAGTCTCCTGGTGGTGAACCCTTTAACATGGCGTGAATCTTCAACGATTCTGACGTGACCACTCCTTGCGCTGACACTTTTGGATATCGAGGTACAAAGCAACAGGCGACCGTTTTCATTGGCTGGATTTTCGCGCGAAATAATGTTATTGGTCAGAGCCGACTCGGCTCCATGACGAGTCGAGTATTACCATAGAAACAGAGATTTTAGATCGAAATTTCTCAAAATTGGCCACTAAGTTTGGTCTGGCATTTCAGCAGTGAACTAAGGAGATTGAGTTCTACCTCTCTGCCAAGTCTTATGAAAATCGTATAGAAAAATCAGGATTTAGGTAAGGGGCCACACTGATAAAAAAAAATAATCGGATCCGCCGACAAAACCATAAGGCTTCTTCGTGCCTAAAAATCGGATCCTGAGACAAAACCATAGGGCTACTTCGTGCCCAAAAAAACAAATTACTACTCATGCGACAGGCCCATGTATCCATGTCTGCGCGGTTCTTGCAATGACCCTCGCAAGGACCCGACCCGTGGACATTTTCTGGGGATCTGTAAAGTTAAAGATGCGCATAGGCGCGCTGGGAATTCATTTAATTTATCTCACAGAGCCTTGATACCCGCATCAAAGTGAACCAACGTAGATATAGGCACATTCTGCAGTTAAAAATTCAAGACATGTTCTTACCGAGGTGAAAGACGTATACACTCTAAATGACCATGGATTTTTATTGTTACCAGCCCCTGGACTTTTTAGGCAACGGAGTTGCCTTCTAAAATCGCTTTGAAACGTCTGTCAATTGTTTTATATGGCCCCTTACGGGAGGAAAAAATCCGCTCCAACGATTTTTATAATATTACCTACAGTTATAGTATTTAAACTTGTATACTCACTCTGAAAGTTTAATAGAAATTTAAACTACAGATTTTCTGTAAATTTGAATTGAAATTTCAGTTGCTATGGTAATGCTCGACTTGTCAGCTGAAATCACCTGGAGAAGGGGATAGTTTTTCGTGGTGGGGCTAGGCGGAGTCGAGCCAACACGGAGCGAAAGAGAAACCTCTAAAGTCTGCGTTCAAACAAAGCTCTGCTTCAGTGAAACGCTCAAGAAAGAGATGACACCACTGAAATTCGCACGTGACCACCATACCGCCCTTTCGAAACCTACTTCATTTTTACCGAACGAACAGTCCACTGCGGCGCACTTCTGCCAACCTAAGATAATAATTTCAAATCGTAACGTAGGGGGATTAGTGATCCTTTTCATGTTTTCTAGGTTGGCACGTTGTGTAAACAAGGTTTGTTTGAGGTGGACGCGCGTGCGCTGTGTCGCCGGCCGTCTTTCAACCATGGCCGCCTCGGCCAGGAGCTGAGGCTGCCACCTCGCGACTTTAAATCATCGTATAAAGTTATCGAAACGTTGACAAGGCGAACTGAATGCGTAAATAGTACTTTTTTACCTGCAGAAAACGGTTTGGTAGGTTTGACTTCAATCTGGTGAGCAGAATTCATCGCGCGCTTGCCCGCGATGTCCTGGGCGTATCAGACGTATTAGTTAGGGCCAAGGTTAGGGCCCCGGTTCACCCCTTCAGTGCGCCCGGTGGAGGGGACGGTATTGTTGACGTTCCGCTCCGGCCGTGACCTCGCCGCCCATTTTTTGCCGTCAAAAGGAGAGCTTCTTTTCTCTCTTTTTCCTGGCGTTTAGATGACGGCCTAACTGCCGGAGAGTATTCATTGCCTGAAACCCGCCTCATCAAATCGAACTTATAATTATTTAGTCACTATCTTGACTATTGTAAACTAAACAAAACTACTGCGTTTTCTTACAGTCTTATTATACACTCACAATAATTTTACCATAGTTATAGAAACTCCGTTGTCTACCAGGATTTCGTGAAATCGTATTTTTTAAACATGCCTAGGCCGGATACAATATTGTGTGTAGTTAGTTACATTTTAGAAAATTTTGTAACTAGCTAGTAACAAAATTTTCAAAAATGTAACTAACTATACACAATATTGTATTCGGCTTAGGCATGTTTAAAAAAGTCCAGGGGCTGGTAACAATAAAAGTCCATGGTCATTTAGAGTGTACTTTCTTTCAATTTGTTTAAAATGAAGTGATACTTAGAACCAGAGTGAATCTACAACCAAAATTAGACTTAAAAATTTCTTAAAACTTCATGCTACTCCGTGACTCCCTAGACTTCAAATCATGAAATGTTTTTTGTGTGTGTGTGTGTGTGGTATTGCAGACCTTATTGAGCGAAAGCGTGTGGTATGAAGAAGCTGGTAAACTATTTGTATTGCACTGCCAAATAATAATAATAATACTAATAATAATAATAATACTAATAATAATAATAATAATAATAATAATAATAATAATAATAATAATATTAATAATAATAATAATAATAATAATAATAATAATAATAATAATAATAATAATAATAATAATAAGATTAATCGACCGTGACCAAAAGTTCCGGAGGGCCGGAACTTGAAAGCAGATGAAACGTATGGTAGATGTCCACACGCGTCGCCGGCCGCAGGAAAGCGGAGCGCTGTGGTGCTGGGCTAGGATGGGGGAGGCGCGGGGCAGGAGGGGGGACCGACCCGGCGGCTTGGCCCGGTAACTACAAGCAGGCTGCTACATTCGTATCATCTGCTATAAACGAGGGGGCCGCGACTCACGCAATCACGTGTTCACAATCGGTGCAATCTTTGCAATCAAAGTAGAAAAAACCTGCGTAGTTTTAGAGAATTACTTGATTGTAGAACATATTCTGAACGCACTTAGCCTAAATAGCTCAAAAACATACTTAAATACTAATTAATTCGAAAATAAAGTTGTGCAATCCAGCGCAATCGTGCAATCCGTGTTCACGCTTTGGTCGAGTCGCGCCCCCCTCGGCTAAAAATCATGAAATCACGAAAATATTAATTATTGGATTTAGTGTGGCCTCCAGGTTCTTCTCGACTTCCCCGTCTCTCCCAGCAGGCGCGTCACGAATTAATTTCGTGGCGTTTGGGTGACTACTTGGGAAGGAGGAGGGCGCGGCGTGTGGTGCGTGTGGTGGGGAGTAATTCAAGATGAAAGGGGCCGAGATCAGCCTGAGCTGCGCCAGTTCGAGGTGAGCCCCCAGCAGCATCACTAAGAGACCCACCCTGCCCCGCCTCGCCGCCCGCCCCGCTTTGCCTTGCCTTCGGTGACGAAAATAGGAAATTGACTGGTTATGGCCTTTCTCATCGCCCGCAGCAGGAGCGCTGAGCAGTGGCCCGGAATATTAGGGACGAGGACGAGGGGGAGTGAGGGGCGGGGGATAAGGGGCACTACCGGGCCATCTTCTCATAAAATGTACACTCTAAATAACCATGGACTTTTATTGTTACCAGCCCCTGGACTTTTTTAAACATCCCTAAGCCGAATACAATATTGTGTATAGTTAGTTACATTTTTTGAAAATTTTGTTACTAGCTAGTTACAAAATTTTATAAAATTTTTTTTTATTTTTTTTTATAAAATGTAACTAACTACACACAATATTGTATCCGGCTTAGGCAAGTTTAAAAAAGTCCAGGGGCTGGTAACAATAAAAGTCCATGGTCATTTAGAGTGTAACTACTGAGCTGTCGCAGCGATTTTAGCGACAGGCGTTACAGGGGCATAGCCTGCGAGCACGCCTGAACCGTGTCACCTCCTTTCAGCGCTGAAGTCCGGGAAGAGTACCTCGTCATTTTCCTTGATAACGGCGAGATTTATATGCAGCGCGGCTGGATAAGCTATGCGGGCCGCCGCCTCTAGCCACTCTGGGATCACGTATTTTCTACAACCCGCATTTCTACAACCAGGCTCTCCCGGCGCTCCACGTATATTGTTTGTTCAACCTCCTTTATCTTCAACCCGTCTTTTGTACAACCCATACTTTCTACAACCTCTATTTTCTACAACCTTATAATCAAAAATAGAGACAAGTGTACAGAGTGGGTGTTTTAAGCCTTGCTATTTCTGACATGCCATGAGCGCACTTGTGTACCTACAAAGGGACTAGCACATCGAAAAATTCTGAACAAGTATGATAACCACTGGTGATCAGTAGGATTTGTGATCACCAGATTAACACTGATTATCAATGATTATTGCTAATTACCAGCGATTGTTGCTGAATATCAATGATTATTGCTGATTATTATTGATTGATGATTGATGCCTATGATTAATGATTTTCCTGATTTTGACTGATTATTCGTGATTATCATTGGGGTAATTATTTGTAGAATCGTCAAGCTCGAAAACGCGACCCCCCACTGATCCGGGTGCAACTTATATGGATGATTGCCCACTTGACCCTTACTAAAAGTGACATTTGGTTTGGGCCTAACATCTTTTGTTATCGAGATATTAAAAGATATCGTTAAAAGCCGATGACTCCAAAATCGATCATAAAGTTGCCAATAACTCGAGAACCTTATGAGATATTCCAAGTCGCAAAAAAGCGTTGGAAAAAGGATAAAATTCTGCATCAATTACGAATTTTTCCGATTTTTTTTTTTTTTTTTTTTTTTTTTTTTTTTTTTTTGAAAAGCGCAATATTGTCATAACTTTGACTAAAAGTTGAAAAATGCTGTAAAATGTTTCACCCTTGATCAAATTAGGCATACTATAGCTCAAAAAATACCCCAATCCTTCTTACAAACGAAAATACCAACCACAAAAAACATTTTGTTTCGTTCTCGAGATATCTCAATTCTCCTGAACCATTGCAAATAACGTGCTTGGCGTCGGGATAGGCAGACCCGCTCCTTAGGGGCGTTCGGCGGGACTGCCTACCCAACTGGAGCTTCCTCCCGCCTCTCCCTCCCGCTTCCCTGACTTGCCTCCCGAAGAACTGCCCCCCTCCTCTCACGCTTCATCTACCGCCCCCGCCCCCCGCCCCCGTCCTAACCAACCCGCCACTCCGAGACTTGACTTCGATTTCGTGGGCGTTGTGCTCCCTTTTATATTTCATTTAAATGAAAAAAACAGGTCTTTAACTGGTACGCCCAAGTGATGAGCTTGCAAGACAACCACTGTTCGAATCTGTTTTATTAATTTAACGATTTGCAGTTTTATTTTTTATTTTTTTGTTACATTAATTTCAGGTTGGGATACCCACCTGTTTGTTTGGTTAATCAACCATCATGTTTTGCACACTAGGCAAATACGAGGAACGAAACACTCGGGCTCATTCTTGTGAAGGGGAAATTACTTTAAGAGAGCATTTGAACCCAAAAGACATTCGACTGATAAGGCTTAGAAGTGAATGCAAGAAGCATATTAAGTCTGCGTGTTCTAGGCAGTATGCGGAAGCTTTGCTTCTACTTGTGCAACCAAGGGTTTTTGAAAAAGGACAAGTTTCTATGCTCCTTGCTAGCAAGGTGAAAAATATCCTCGTAAATTTACGATATTTTTTGTAATTTTGATTTACAAAAAGTGTCGTAAATTTACGACTGCCCATTCTGGCTCGTCGATTAATTCCAAGTCGAAAGGGAGTGCTCGTAAATTTACAATTTGAAATTGTAATTTTACGACTTTTATCATGGAAAATTTTCCCTTAACCCTTACGAGTATTTTTCACAGAGTGCTAAAGATTTGAAAGCTGCCGATGAGACATTTAAAGTTTGGAAAAGTAAACTTCATTTAATTTTTTTTTTTTTTAATTTCCTTACATGTTAGATGTTTACCATATTAAAAATAGGGAAAATAATTGTCAGCAATAAAAATTTACTGTTCAAACCACTTGGTAATGTATTAAAAATATTGAATACCAAAACAAACAAGAGGGTATCCTAATCTGAAACCAATGTAAACAAAAGGAATAAAAAAACTGCAAATCATTAAATTAATAAAACAGATTCGAACAGTGCACTGAAAATCTACGAGTCATAATTCTCGAAATCGAAGTCAAGTCTCGAAGTTGCGGGTTGGTTAGGACGGGGGGCGGGGCGGTAGGTGAAGCGTGGGGGTTGGGGGGGAGGAGGGGAGGGTGGCAGTTCTTCGGGAGGCAAGTCAGGGAAGCGGGGGGAAGAGGCGGGGAAGCTCCAGTTGGGTAGGCAGTCCCGCCGAACGCCCCTAAGGAGCGGGTCTGCCTATCCCGACGCCATCAGCACGTTTGCAATGGTTCAGGAGAATTGAGATATCTCGAGAACGAGAATGTTTTTTGTGATTGGTATTTTCGTTTGTAGGAAGGATTGGGGTATTTTTTGAGCTATAGTATGCCTAATTTGATCAAGGGTGAAAAAATTTACAGCATTTTTCAACTTTTAGTCAAAGTTATGACAATATTGCGTTTTTCAAAAAAAAAGAAAAAAAAATCGGAAAAATTCGTAATTGATGCCGACGATTTTCCAACGCTTTTTGGTGATTTGGAATATCTCAAAAGGTTCTCGAGTTATTGGCAACTTTATGATCGATTTTGGAGTCATCGGCTTTTAACGATATCTTTTAATATCTCGATAACGAAAGATGTTAGGCCTAAACCAAATGTCACTTCTTAGTATTGGTCAAGTGGGCAATCATCCATATAAGTTGCACCCGGATCGGTGGGGGTTGCGTACTCGAGTTTGACGGTTCTACAAATAATTACCCATTGATTATCGTGATTACCTTCTTGTCTGCTCGATTTTCTGATTTCGATTATGGAATGATTGTCAATGATTCTGAAATGATAATCAATGATTATAAAAAAGTTATAGTTTTCCCCTCGGTTTTTCTAATCAACTGCACTTCAGAAAAAAAGTAACACCTCAATTTTATCCAAACCTACACTGTAAAACCAATTGTGCAACTGCTAAACACCTGGAAAGGTGCAACTCAAAGTTTTCCATGTACAAGTGTTCGACCCACAGTTGAGCAATTCCGAGTATATAAGTCCCTAACTATAGAATTGAAAGTGTTTAACTCGACAGTTATACACTTGGAGGTGTTCAACGAAGAAAGGCTTGTCCGGAGCAGTTGAACACTTGCAAGTGCACAACTGCCTTGTCGAACACTAACAAGTGCACAGCCATGAAGTTGAGCAGTTGCAATCGCATGGCTATTGAGTTGAACACTGTAACGTGTTAAACACGGAGTTGCACACTTACAAGTGTTGAACAGTTGCATACTTGGTTTAACGGTGTATTCACTAGAGAGTAACTGCAGTCACACTGTAGTTTATGCACGTTTCTTCGTTGTGCAAGAAAGACCTTTAGTTTGATCAGAGGGTGAACTGTAGATTCTTCCATCCAGGACTTGGAGCTGGTCCTCGGCTCCGATGGGAATGCTGTACAGGATGAAAATACGGGTTGTAGAAGCAGTATAGATCCAGCGACTCTCTCTCTCTCTCTCTCTCTCTCTCTCTCTCTCTCTCTCTCTCTCTCCGCAAACAGCTTAGAATAAACTACAGCTTAAGAGCAACATCTGGAAGAGGAGAGAGAGAGAGAGAGAGAGAGAGAGAGAGAGAGAGAGAGAGAGAGAGAGAGAGAGAAGGAGCGAGAGAGAAGGAGAGAGAGAGAGAGAGAGAGAGAGAGAGAGAGAGAGAGAGAGAGAGAGAGAGAGAGAGAGAGAGAGAGAGAGCACTTTGCACCACCCAGCCCTGCCATGTGCCCGCTGCGAGGCACTCGTGTACCGGACACCTGGCCCAGTGTCAGGGGCCTAGGGAGTGTCCCGCGATGGAGAGTGCTCAGCTACTTCCCCCTCCCTGAACCTTCCACACGTTCGTAAATTCGAGGAAGAAAGAACAATGTCGCTCCCCCCACCCCCTCACCCCCAATGTGTCGGAGGGCGAGCAAAGCAAGCTCGAAAACAGGGGGCTACCTAATGAAGGTAGTCAATACTTAATATGGAGCAAATATGAGTCTTCCCTTTACGGAAAACAAAACTGGTTTGATGTGATGGGGCATTTCAGCGCCCTTAACTAAGCCGCTGCCGTATGCTTATGAAATATATAACAAGCGAAACGAGCGCAATTTTATTTTTCGGTTCCAACGAAGATGCATTATCTGTTAGAATAGATACCTTTATCTACCCGAAGACCAACAAAAAGTAAACTTCCCTCCACAACGTCCACAACCCATCATAACGAAAAGTATTGCTCGTATTTTGGGACCACGTGGCGTAGCCGAGCACTTGCAAAAAGTGTGTGCGGGGGCATTCTAGAAGGTGCTCAGCACCCCCTACCAGCTTGCAGAGGATGCTCCGAGCAGCCTCTGCACCCCACTTTCTACGCCCTTGCCGAGTGGGGCTTGGGTTAAACACCACCGTAGTCATGGAGATAGGGTATGGGGATAGCAAGATATCAAGAGAGAGGTGAGACGGAGAGCGAGGAGAGCCAGTAAGTAAAAGAGAGCGGGGATAGGGAGAGGAGGGTAGGGAGGGAGCAGGGCATCCTAATCGGAGCAACGATGGGCTATAAATCGTTGGCGAGTGGCAATCAGGGTCCCAGCCAGGTGGAAGCTCACAAGTGGTATTTATTCTCAAAGCTCCTATTGACGCACTGCCTTTTTTCTCGAATGATTTTGCTTTTATTCTATCATCTTTAGTGTTCAGCTTGGAAGGACCAAGGCGTAAAATTTTATTCCTAGTTTGACAAGAGAGTCGAGCAAGTCACGAGCCTTCACAACTTTTTGTGAAACGGTGGCCACCACGTTGTGCGGGCCTGCCTACCTGCTTCATAGCTCTCCTTTAGGGATCCCCGTGTCGTAGTATTTGCTTTGTCGCGCCCTCTCTCTCTCCCGTCCGGTCCAGCAGAGACCAGCTGCGACCGGACGTGATAGTAGTTCGGGCAGCTCCCACAGCGCCGGCCGCTGACCGGCACTTCTGTCCAGACACTCCACGAGAACCCGAGCATCCGTCAGTTCTCCAGGTGTCTGGCCACTGTGAAAAATAGTCGTAAGGTTACGGGAAAATTTTCCACGAAGTGCAGTTGTAAAAATACAATTGCAAATCGTAAAATTACAAGCACTACATATCGGCTTGAAATTCATTCACGAGCAAAAAAGGTCCGTCGTAAATTTACAACATATTTCGTAAATCACGATTTACAAAATTTGTCGTAAATCTACGGAGATATTTTTCACAGTGGCCAGCCACTCCGAGTGATATCTCATTGTGTGTGATAGCACCCAAAGAGAAATTTTGGTGGAAGGAACGTGGATTCCACGTAGAACGGTCACGTGGATCCCACGTTGACAGATGACGTGATTTCCACGTTGAAATGACTCTTCGCTCCACGTCGAATTTTCGTCGATTCGACGTGCTCACCACGTTCTTTAAGAACATTGTTTTGATGTGATTATAAAACGTTTTGACTCTTCCCCTTTCCCCGGGTGTCTTTTACTCAGGAATCGAGCTCATTGCTGTTTACCTTACCTGGAGTTGAACCCGGGAGCTTCGGGTTGGAAGTCTCGCACTATATCCGTTAGCCTCTGGCACGGCTGATGAGGACGGAGCGTCAGCAACCGATCCCACTGTAAGGGTCAACTCACACAGCTCCTTGGCATGATCTTACCGATTTGTGCGTTTAATACGACCAAATTCGATTTCCTTTTGTTTGCGACAAATCGTAAATAATATTTTATTAGGACATGACAGTTTTCAAACGTCTCCAAAAAAATTAAGGTCTGACTGAATTCTGAACGTTCAACTATGAACTTCGTACAGTGGACTCCACGCGGATCCCACGTTATTTCCACAAAGTCTAAAATTTGAAAACTAAAATGCATAAATCGCCATTTCTCCAATGAATCAGGAACAGGAAAGTCGCTAACACAG
Organism: Frankliniella fusca; assembly: GCA_029379305.1. Taxonomy (NCBI): domain Eukaryota; kingdom Metazoa; phylum Arthropoda; class Insecta; order Thysanoptera; family Thripidae; genus Frankliniella; species Frankliniella fusca. The sequence continues at coordinate 267,902 of JAHWGI010001423.1, forward strand.
TAATAAAGGGGCGATCAGTCAGTAGTCGAAAAATGGTGGATCTGTCCACGGTGGAGTAAAACACGTTGATTCCACGTTATTTCAACGTATTCCCATTAACGTAATAAACAAATCATAGAGCGTATATTTTATCTCATGAATCATGGAAAAGTGTGAAGGAAAGTCGACAACACAGAAATTCCATTCTGAAATAGTAAAGTAGTTGAAATATGGTGGACCAGTCCACGGTGGAAAAAATAACGAACATTCAACATTTTTTCAACGAAATGATGCAAATTCAGCTGCACTCTCAGACTTGAAATGGACTATTTTCACTATAAAGTGGAATATCCATAGGTTTGTGATGAAATTTGTCTTCAAAGGAAACTTTTTTGTTGACAGAGCTTATTTTCTAGTGAGAAAAAAGTCAGAGCTATACAGAAAAATGTCATCTAAATGGACAAAAATGTTTATTCTAGGGTAGTACAGTTCGATGGGTCCTAGCAAGAAAGTACGATCTGGCGGCGACGCGTCAGATCCGTACGATGTCGTAGCGCCGCTTCAGAAGCGTCCGATCTCGTGGTGACGCTTCAGAAACGTCCGATCTCACTTTTTGGGGTGTCTTGAGTTAAGCATCGGTTCTGATAGAAAAAACCATTCTGCTTCTTTTTGATTAAGTACTTTTTGATGAGAAATGAACAGAAATGCCTTTAATTGTTAAAAATCAATCTGTCCGATCTCCGTTTCGAGTCACAGCTCCACAAAGGAAAGTCCGAACTCCGTTCGGTGCTGCCGCTCCATGCAAGACTGTTCGATCTCAGCAGGCGGGCTCGAGCGTTTCGGCTGCGGCTGCTCGCTCAGCCGGCTGCCGCGCCCTGCGCGTTGAATCGTCCTTCGCGACGATCCATTTGACTCGCGCTACCGACAATGTTACACAAAAAAATGTAGACATTTTTACCGTCATACCCGATCGTCTTCTTTGTCTCTCGACACTCAACTGCATTTTTACAAAATTGTATGATGGTTTTAGGTACATCAGTCTCTTACACAGAGAGTCGTCTGCCACACAAACAATCGACTAGTCTTGCCAACGCGAGTTGGCTGAGTCGCGAGGGGTGGGGGAAGTTCGGCTCCGGATGAAGCCACCGAAGGCAAACGCGGGAAGTTTGAAAAGTCTGAAACATTGATTACTGTTGGGAAATCAATATTATCACCTCATTATCATCAGCATTGCTTCAGGAGAGTTAATACCATATTCCGTAGGCGAACAACAAAGTAAACTTGTAAAAAGTATAAGGGAAAATTATGTAATAACTCGTAGATGGGACAAAACGGGACAAAATCTAGTTGTTTTTTATACCATTGTGTTCAGAAAGGTGTGAAGAATCGATTACGGCTCTTACTTAATAACATTTCTCAGCCTCCGATTTGTTCTTTGACCTCAAACTTTCAAAACGCGTTTTCTCGGAACGGGCCGGGAGTGAGATCGGACGTTTCTGAAGCGTCACTGCGAGATCGGACGCTTCTGAAGCGGCGCTACGACATCGTACGGATCTGACGCGTCGCCGCCAGATCGTACTTTCTTGCTAGGACCCATCGAGTTTTCTTTATTTTAAAACAAGAAAACTGTACTACCCTAGAATAAACATTTTAGTCCATACATTACGTCATTTTAATTTATAGATCTTGACGTTTTTGTCTTTAGCTAAAAATGTCTAAAAACGAATATCTATCATCTGTAGACAAATTTCATTGTCCTTACACATTACAGTGAAAAAAGTCAGTTAGAGATCTGAGCGTGTGCCAAGCAGTTGTTTCACTAGTTATAATGGTCAAGCATGCTTGGGTGCACCACAGTTTCTTGCAAACATAAAGTTATGATGATATTTTATAATCGGGAAACCAGTTGAATTTTGGTGGATTCATCCACGTCCACGATAGATCCACGCATCCACGTGGAATCCACGTCGAATCCACGTCACGCTTCTCTTCACTCTAAATGTCTATGGACTTTTCCTGTGGACTTTTTTGTCCACAGTTTCAGTGACAAACACATTGTTACCAATAAGATGGTCTACAATTTTGTGAACAGCTAGAGACAAATTTGTTCATAGCTGTCAACAAAAAACCCTCTATGGACTTTTCTGCGTACATTTTGGACGCAATTTTGCAGACAGGCTGTCCATATTTCTGTGCGTTACCAAACTTATGGACAAATTTTATTTGTGTCCAGCTGTCTACAATTTGTTAAACATTATGGACAAATTTGTCGATAATCGTCAACAAATTTGTCACCAGCCTGGAAACGCTCAAATATATGTCCAACCTGTCCACAAAAAGGTCCATAGACATTTAGTGTGTTTGGGAGTGTAATCTGTAGTTTCTTAGTGCTTTTAAATGTACCAGCAGGTGGCTTACGGACGCCGGGCACTTTTTGCACACACTAAACCCTTATGCACAATTTTATACAACCATAGTTATGCACAAAATTTTATGCATAACTATATTACACATTGTGCAGAATTCTGCAAAAATTTGTGCATAAGGAACTGAGTTAAGCATAGTTATGCAGGAAAAATTGTGCATAACTATGGTTGTGTAAAATCCTGCAAGGCTTATGCACAAAAAAAGTGCATAAGGGTTTAGTGTGTACTATGTAACCCGCCCACCCCGCTCTATCCGGGACTGCATACCCATCAGGCGCTGGGGACCGGCTTCACGCGCGAACGCTCCGCTCCGCCTCTGTTGTTGCCGCGTAGGAATCTCGCGTACCGCGGATCCTCTGTGGGTCCTTCGCGGACTGCGAGCAACCCACACGCTAAATCTTATGAACTTTTTTTATACGCAGCTACCGATTTCTGTAAACATGCTCTATTTATGAATAATTTTGTGCCCAATTATGAAGAAAATGAGCCGACTATGAACAATTATCTTCATAATTGCGCACAAAATTATGCGTAAATAGAGCATGTTTACAGAAATCGGTGGCTGCGTATAAAAAAAGTTCATAAGAATTTAGTGTGCACGAGAAGGATCCGCGGACCTCGACCTTCCCCCACGGTGGATCCGCGGTTCGCGAGATACCCCCACGGAGCGACTCGCAGACCTCGAGCTTTCCCGGCGGACTCGCGGGTTACTCCCGAGAAACCGTGCCGGTAATGCCCCGCCGTAGACCGCGCGAACCGCGAGAGGGCCCTTTCGGGACGATGGCTGCAACAACAGTGGCGGAGCGGAGCGTCCAGGCTTGGAGCCGGTCTCCGGCGCCTGATGGGTATGCAGTCCCGGATGGAGCGGTGCAGGTGGGTTGCATAGTACAAAAATTCTAACGCTAACGCGTTAAATGGCCCCCTAGGTTTTAACAGTTATTTAAGAATGAAAAAGACTTTGATAATATTAATTAGAAACGCTGTCTGAAAACTAAACCATAAATTTCCTCCGCCACAAATTTGCCACTCACAATATTGCCCGGCGTGTCAGCTATCAAATGCTGCCGCAAACAATCAC